>JAWNLY010000078.1:342500-942500 GCA_035042045.1 Drosophila melanosoma | reverse complement strand
AGAGGGCAAAGACTCCGGCCAGTTCTGTGTTCAGATGGTAAGCGGTGTGCAGTGCCAGAGCACCACCCATCGAGAAACCACCTACTATTATTCGATTCAAGGGTATTCCCTGATCGACCTCATTCTGGATGAGCTGCTGGACAATATTGTAGCACTGAGACATGCTCTTTTTGCTCTCCATGGCTGCAATATTCACGGATCTCCGATCGAACCACACATTCGACAGCTGACCATTTAGTGGGGTATATTTCTGGAGGGGAGCAGATGGATATACAATTCTTATGTGCGACAGGTCAAAGTCTCGGCCAAGCAGAAAGCGAACCCATTCCCGTAAATTTGGACCGGTATCTCCGGAACCATGGAAAAATATCACAGATGCACTGTATTTTCGAATAGTTGATGTACTCATTGTGCCAGAGTTCGTCTAAATTACCAAAATGATTGCAGTGATAAACAAATAAAATAAATGGCATGTATAAAATAGTATTACCAGCGAATCAGCAAGTATAAAATACCAAAATCGGGCGTTGCCACTCCGATGAAGTAAATATAACTATTTAAAACATATTTTACAAGTACAAAAATTTTAATTTTTTTATATTGTTAACGTCGCCAAAATAAATTAAATTGAAATAGTCAACACAGAAATAATTTATACAACAATTTACAAGATGTTTAGGTACCCAACGCATTTTACCCAGCAGAAGCTAGTTGAATAAATTTCTTATTTTTTAAAACCGATTGTTTTAACAAAATGCCCTGTTTCTGATTTTTTTGTCTTATTTTCAAAAGAGCAACATTAACCAAACAACAAATATTTGTCGATTTTATAAAATATTCTTTGTTTTTAAAATCAAATAGCAAATAAGAAAGCCAAACAAAATGGTGTCGCAATCTATGGAATCATGTTCTAATCTCGACAAAAATACACAAACAAATATTAAGAATTTTTAAAGTATTATATGAATTAAGTTTGTAAAAAAATATCTAAAATGGGCATACAAGAAAGCATTCAAATAACCCGACAGTGAAACTACATGAAATATTTTTAGTATAAACATATATTTGTAAAGGGTTCTTTTCTCTCATTTTTCAGCATAAAAATATAATTGGTAATGATTTTCTTTTATCACTTCGATTCCTGCTGCTGTTGATTTCTTTCCAGCCTATCGCGTTTGCTTTGCTGGGCATTCAAATGATCCTGTACAAAACTCTGAAAATTTTGTTCCTCTATTTTGGATTTAGAATCGCTTTCGATCTCCTCAACTGCATCCAATTGTTGTGGCACAATAGTCGGCGCCATGAGGAATATACTGTTGTCCGTATTACTTGGCGGATCCTGAAAATAAAAAGTTACTTTAGAAATTAGGTATTACAACAACAAAAAACATTTCTAAATCAAAATTAATATAATCGAAACTCCGTAATATTATAGGTATATTTATATATCCACATCAATTAATTTTAGAAATTTATTTTTTGAATACTAATGAGAAATATGGTAATTTACTAAATTGTAGGAAGATTTTTTCTTTAAGTGTAATAAAGATTACTCACAGTCAGATCCAGGCCCATGGGCACCGCTGTGCCCGCTGCCTCAATGTGTGCCGCTGGCTGTGGATTCGCCTGTTGCTCGGCGAGGCGCTGCAGCCGCATCTTTTCATATACGGGCTTGTAATCCTGCTCATATTCGGCGACGCAATCGAGTATGCGGCTCATCAGTGGGGCATAGCCGATGCCCGTTTTGGCAGAAACGCCGCAAGTGATGAGATGCTCGTAGAAGGTGTCCAGAGTTAGGGACATAGTGCGCGTCAGATTATTGACATAACTGTGTTCTTCCTCGAGTGCATCCTGGAACACTTCAAAGTCTGTCATCCACTCCTGCACAAAGCTGCAATCCTTCAAGTCAATCTGTGCAAATGGGGAAAAGCAAATGCTTATAGAGAATTTTATTTAGAGTAGTAAATATCATTTAGAGCCACACTCACCTTGTTGAGCGCCACCAGGAAGGGCAAACGCGTTTTGTACAGAATGGAGCACGCGTAGAGCATGTTGGACATGAATGTGGTGGGGCAAGCAGAGCGCACCACATCCATCACATAGACAACAATCGTGGGAAACATGGTGGCCAGTCCCTCGGTGATAATGCTCCCAGATGCTGACCAATTGAACACCTCAATTTGCCCGGGTGTATCAATAATGCACCACTTATGACCACGTTCGCCGGCACGACGAACGAGCTCCACAAATTTCGGCATTTTGGTGGTGAACATATTCAGAGCAGTTACGATGCCGCCATTCGGACCCAGCTGGTACTGTTTCATCACTTCCTTGTAGTTGACCGTGTCGCGTATGTCGATGTGCGCCGCATACGGAACTTCCCGGCACGCCGGATCCAGGTTCACAACGTACGGATTGAACTTCGCCTGGGCGTGCTCGATGAGGCTTCGTGTGAATGTTGTCTTCCCAGAGCCGGCCATTCCGAGCACAATGATGCAAACAGGCGCATCCCGTATGCCCTCCTTTAGTACTAACGCATCCAGGTTAATGTCATCAATGCTAGGAGCTGCTTGTCCGGACATTTTTACTGCAGTCTGTGGCAAAACAAATACACATGTTGAATAAGCATTCACATTGAAACGTACTTGTGCACAATGTGGCAACCCTGGCAGCTTTTCATATTGTCCGCCAATTAGCAGCACTTCGCTGCGCCTATTGTATTCAGCAATGTAGTAACATCATGTTTTCAATTCTTCTTTTTTTTCTAACGGTACCTTATGCAATATAAGCAAACTGATGCATTTAACGGCACAATATGCTTGTACAAATATATATAAGCCACATCAGCTATCAACAAAAAAATATCTTCCGTTTTTAACAAACTGCACAACAGCTGTTTAACAGCTTGACACAATGTGGAAATATACTTTTTCAGCGTTTCTCTGTGCAAAGAGAATTCGCTGATTTGACGTCTGCTGCAGCAAAAAAACACCATTTCGAATTCGAATCGTAAACATTTAGAAAACTAACTCGGCGTTGCCGATAACATTAAGAAAACATATTTTTCAAGACAAAACCGGTAAATTTATTGACCGTCGACTAATAGAAAATAAATTAAGTTATAGTAAAGTATAAACAAATAACAAGATGTCAGGTATCAACCCAATTTCAGCCAGCAAAGAACAGTAAAGAAAGTATTTATCTTACTGATCGCAAACCATTTGAATCAAGTTATTATTTTTTAAATCCTATTATTTAAGCAAAATTACTATTAAAATATACGATTCAAAAGAGAAATATTAATCACTATATGTCTTGGATTAAAAAAAGATTTGCAAAAAATAATATCGAATAACAAATATGAATCTCCAAAGAAAAAAAAAGATGTAACCTGGGTAAACTAGTTTTAATCTCAAAGAAAATATACAATGAAATATAAAAATTCTTACAATACAATTTCATAAAATACTTTCTAATATAAACATATGTATGTGTAAAATGAAACTTGAAGTCTCTAGCTTTATAGTCTGAGATCCGGACGACCACACGAACAACGCAATATCGACTCGGTTATTCTTCCTGTTACATACAGTTACACAAAAGCATTACACCCTTTTAACCATTTTTGATGGGTTCAGGGTATAAAAAAAAATTGATAACAATTTACTTTTATCACTTCGAGTCCTGCTGCTCTAGCCTATCTCGTTTGCTTAACCCTATTTTGCTTTTGGAGTCGCTTTCGATATTCTCATCTTCATCCAATTGCTGTGGCACAATAGTCTGTGTCTTGAGGAATATACTGTTGTCCGTATTGCTTGCCGGATCCTGCAAATAAAAAGTTAATTTACAAATTAGGTATTACAAAAAAAACATTTCCAAATGAAAACTAATAAACTGTTCCGATTTACTAAAAAAGAGGCTGGTTTTTTCTTTGAGTGTAATAAAGATTACTCACAGTCAGGTCCAGTCCCACGGGCACCGCTGTTCCCGCTGCCTCAATGTGTGCCGCTGGCTGTGGATTAGCCTGCTGCTTGGCAAGGCGCTGCAGCCGCATCTTTTCATAGACGGGCTTGTAGTCCTGCTCATATTTCGCGACGCAGTCGAGGATGCGACTCAACAGTGGGGCATAACCGATGCCCGTTTTGGCGGAGACGCCGCAAGTGATGAGATGTTCGTAGAAGTCGACCAGCATTAGGGACATGTTGCGCGTCAGAGTATTGACATTGCTGTGCTCGTCCTCGAGGGCATCCTGGAAAGTCTCAAAGTCCGTTATCCACTCCTGCACAAAGCTGCAATCCTTCAGGTCAATCTGGGCAAATGAGAACAGCAGTTGATTTTACTGAATCTCATTTAGAGTCATTAAGCCACACTCACCTTGTTGAGCGCCACCAGGAAAGGCAAACGCGTTTTGTACAGAATGGAGCACGCGTAGAGCATGTTGGACATGAATGTGGTGGGGCAAGCAGAGCGCACCACATCCATCACATAGACAACAATCGTGGGAAACATGGTGGCCAGTCCCTCGGTGATAATGCTCCCAGATGCTGACCAATTAAACACCTCAATTTGCCCGGGTGTATCAATAATGCACCACTTATGACCACGTTCGCCGGCACGACGAACGAGCTCCACAAATTTCGGCATTTTGGTGGTGAACATATTCAGAGCAGTTACGATGCCGCCATTCGGACCCAGCTGGTACTGTTTCATCACTTCCTTGTAGTTGACCGTGTCGCGTATGTCGATGTGCGCCGCATACGGAACTTCCCGGCACGCCGGATCGAGGTTCACAACATACGGATTGAACTTCGCCTGGGCGTGCTCGATGAGGCTTCGTGTGAATGTTGTCTTTCCGGAGCCGGCCATGCCGAGCACAATGATGCAAACGGGCGCATCGCGAATGTCCTCCATCAGTTCCAACGCATCCAGATTAATGTCATCAATGCCAGGAGCTGCTTTCCCGGACATTCTTGCTGCATTCTGTGGCAAAACAATTACAGATGTTAAATATGCATTCACATTGATAAGTATTTTTGCGCAAGGTGTCAACACTGTCAGTGTTTGCTATATTCAGCGATTGCAACACTACGCTACGCATATCGTTCCTCTTTTACTAACGGCAATATGCAATACAAGAGAATTTATACAGATATCGTCATACTATGCATGTTCAAATAAATATTTAAAGGCTTCTCTTATTTATTATTATTGAAGTCCAGTATCCACATCGAAAAACTGGTTTTTCGCAAGAAAATATTTTATTCCAGTGTGGAACCTGAGAAAAATGTGTTCAGGCATTTCGCTTTAAATAAATATTTTGCTAGAGATTTGAAAATCGTATAAAATAAAATTAGGGTATGGTCTTTCCCGAAATAATCGTTCCTTCAGACGCATTTCAAAGTCTTTCTTCGTTCCACACCCAATTTTTTTATTGGCGACCAAGAAAATATATTGCTTCTTTTTAATTCGTGCACACTAACAAAACATGAAAAGTTATTCATACAATCCACACAAACTGACAGTGGGGCAACGCTCGAATAGATAGACTTCAGTTATCTTGATTTCCTACCGATTAAAAGAATTCCGGTTGCTTATTAGGCACAGATCATAGACTATAAATAAATTAAATAGTATTAAAAAGCATACAAAATAAAATGATTTTATAAGTCAATATTAGATATATTAAAAGTTCATTGCCGACCTATAATTGTTTCTTATCTTTCTAAGGAATACCCATATTGGTGATTAAGCTGTGTGGCAACACTGCAACGATTTAGTTGATATTTGTTCGCGGTTGCGAGTTGTGCGGTTGTGCTACGAGAAAAATAAAAGCAAACGGTAGTTTCCCAAATTATATATTTTTATTTTTTAAAAACAAGTGATGTTTGTGTTAGTGTTGAGATTGGAGTAAACCAATTACTGTGTGTAGCACAGATCTAAGTCCATTTAAAATGTGAATTACAACTATAGAAAAGTACCTGCATCGCAGTGACAAATTTATCAGCTGTTTTGGACACACAACAATGAAGACATGGCTTCGTTTGTGTATACACGTGATAGTTTTTTTTTTGTATTTAGTCCTCTGTTTCAATACTGATGACAAGTGCAAAACAATCAAATGCAGATTGGTATTTCCATTGGTTTATTTAAATGTGTGGTTAGATTCATTCACACTTCTCTTAAGATATTTATCAAACTCGTGACGAAATCAACAAGTTGTTCGTTGGGAATACAAACAATTGGATATGCATTTATGTGTATATGGAAATTGTTTGTGTGTGCGTTGTGTTTGTGCATGGATGTATGCACGTACGTAGAAGTATTTTTCTTCATCGCTTACCCTCTCAAAAAGCGTCAATTACTTTTTATAAACGAAACATCTACTCATTCAAATGCATACACACACACATGCAAGTATGTGTGCATGCGCATGAACATGTGTATATTTATGCTTGCTCATCATGATTTGACACTATTGCTCTCTCTTTTCTCTCCATTTGTGTTTATCGCGTTATTGTTGACAAAAAATAATTATAAGGGAACTCCTTGCGAAAGGCAAAATTTTTTTTGCAAAGTCATCGCAGCAGAATGTTTACAAACACAAACATACATAATTATTTGTATGTATGTATTAAAAATAAATAAAAGATTAATTACATTTGTGGTTATTTTGTTCTTACGCAAATTTTTTAAATTAAATTTGTTCAAACTGGTTTTTAAATCAATGTGACTTAAAATTATTTGTAAATCGATATTAAGCCAAGGAATTCTTATCAGAATTATAATCTGGTGTTAAGCAGACTTTATGGCATGGCTTAATCAACTGCGTTAGGGGTACTCATTAAGTATATTTGGATTAGAAGCATGACATTCACTTTAAGACACTAAAAAGTGTATCGTTTAGATAACAGTGTACAGTTTTTTTTTGATTTATTAAATACATTTCAACTTTTATTTATTGTTATTCATTATTATTATTAATTTCTGATTTCGAAGTATGTTTTGTAATTTAATAATTTTCTAAAACAAAATATTATAAATTGTATTTTTTCTAAATATTTTTTTAATATCCTAAAAATGTGTACATTTTATTGTATCAATTTTAAACTTAATTAACAGTGTTCATGTGACGAAGCAAAGTACATAAATTTGCAACTTTTTTGTTTTGTAATCTGTTCTGTATTTTATGCCGTACCAATTGATGCAACTAGAAGTATTATTAATTTGAATATTAAATGCTGAGCCCTTAGCCCTTCAACTTAGCTTAGGCAGTGATTGTCTGATTTATATATTTTTTTATCTGTGTTAAATTAGCGCAACAATTAAAATAGCTGTAGACGTGCTGCATAGCTCGCAAAAAAAAAAATATAGTGGAATTTGTACTTAAATTTGTACTCAATTTGATAAGAAAATGTAGAGCGAAACTGAATATTTTTGTTGGAGATGTTTCGTGCAAATCACACATTCTAAAATTGTTATTACAAGTGGGTTCCAACGTCTATTAGGTTCTTTATTTTGAGTAAAATGGTACATTTGGCTAGAGGAAAAAATATAAAAAAGTATATAAAATATATATAGCCAGCCAACAAATGTTTGTTGACTTATGCAGATAGTGAAATGAAATTAAGCATAAGTTCCTGTTATGAACCTTTGAACTGAAGCAAGAAAGAAAGCAGAGTTTATGTTCCAAATTAATAAATAATTTGGGGTGTATTTTTGAAGTCTGGACCAGGATGCCAAACACAAATTCGATGATATAGTTTTTTTTAATGTCGACATAACATTTTGCCAAGAATTGTCAAAAATATCAATACAACTTTTGGTACACTATATTTTCGTTCATAAAAAGACAACAGATTTTTAAATAGATATACTATCTTTATTTCTTTATTAAAGCTGTTTGAATTTGGTTATTGAAATCAATTCCGCAAAACAAGAGAGATTGTTATTTTGGTGCCATAATTTGACGGCATCGTCCGTGTTCAATTCTATTTTTCGCCTTACGACGAGAAATCAGTCGAGAATTTAGGTTTGACCCATACAAACTTGCGTCTTAGATTCCACACAGGATTGTACATTTTGAATAATATTTTTATTTAATGTTATTTAAAGCTTTTTGGAACAAATCAGATGAAAACAAATAAAAACATTTCTCTACCTTTTACACAACACTAATCATTCATATCTACGTCTGGCCAAGTTTTACAGAATTTGGATCACGCCTTGTTGGGGCGACTACACGTCAAGATAACGTATGTGCTTATATATATGTCATATATATATCTTCGATCCATGATATGTTAAGGCTCTAGTTTAAGGTACCTGATAGTTGCATTTTTTTGACTTCATTCAAGTTAAATAGTAGTAAAGTTTTTTTATGTGTCTCCTAATCATGAATAACGTAAATAGCTCTACATTAATAAATATTCTTTAACAAACCTCTCAGTTTTTGGAGAGTAGATTGCTCATACGCTGTATACATTTTTTTTTTTTAAGAATAAAATCAAAATAAGATAGTCATTCACAATTTCGCACCTTCTATCCGTAATCATTTTTATTAAATTACTGTTGATCGCTAACTTTTTGTTCTGTTTTGTCGCCTAAGCATGACACCGCACTTTTGCTTGCTATCATTCTTAGTTCAATGTTCGTTTGTCATTTTAACCAACAGGGGTTTTTTAGATAGTTCCGATACCTGTTTTGTGGAATGTAACTGGTGAGGATATGAGAATATATGTTGAATATGCTTTTAAAGAACTGTTGCGTATTTGAGAACAAGGTCTGCGTATAAATAACAAAAGATTGTACATTTTTTCATCTTTTTCATTTCTTTCAATGCGCACATTTTAGGTTGGTTCACAATATAATATCGATGTAAATGAATTTGGCAAATTAATTGTAGATAAAACATATTTCCTAGTTTCATCAGGATTGATCTACAATTTTATTCACTTTTCTAATGATTTTTTCTACAGATTTTTAAAAATATTGTAAAAAGTTTATATTGTTAAATTAACATTTACAATTTTCGAATGTGAATCGAGAAATATTATTAGTCGGTTTTACTAAATATTATTCATAAAAAAAGTTTTTTAAAATATTAAAAACAACACAAATATATTTAAAGGTTTTTCGGGCAATAAATAGTTGACTTTCTTTTTAGTTCTATTTACATAATATCTGCTTATTCGGAGATTTTATGGATTTTTACAAATGAAATATTTATATTAAAAAAATCTGGAGTCCATTTTTATTTTACATATTTAATTGTATAATTTTGTAATACATAAAATGGAAATTAATATATTTTTTGTAATCTATATATTTGAATATAGACGTTGAGATGAACGAACATTCTTCTAACAGTTGCTCCATCTCAACGACATGTGGGAGCTTCGACACTGCACGTTCAATTGATGACCACGATGCGACAGAAGATGATATGACATTCTGCATGTCGAACTACGCAAAGGAAGCGCTGAAGATGATGTTTATGATGCGCTCACACGGCATGCTCACAGATGTTGTGCTCGAGGTGAAGAAGGAGCTGTTTCCCGCCCACAAAGTTGTGCTATCCGCTGCCTCGCCTTACTTTAAAGCCATGTTCACGGGCGGACTGAAAGAGTCGGAAATGTCGCGCGTTCAACTGCAGGGTGTAAGTGAAGAGTAGCCCGATAGCGTCTCAAATTTGTTGTTGCTATAACAGTTGAACAGCATACTCCGTTTTCCTAGGTATGCCCCACGGCAATGGCCCGAATCCTTTACTTTATGTACACGGGACAAATCCGCGTCACAGAAGTAACTGTCTGCCAGCTTTTACCCGCAGCGACAATGTTCCAGGTGCAAAATGTTATCGACGCTTGCTGTGCATTCCTCGAGCGTCAACTAGATCCAACCAATGCCATCGGCATTGCCAACTTTGCCGAGCAGCATAGCTGCATTGAGCTGCAGAAGAAAGCAAATTACTTCATAGAACGGCACTTTATGCAAGTATGCAAGTGTTAAATGTTATTTGTCAAATTATTGTTAGCCCCATTTTATTTTGTTCGCAGGTGTGCCAGGGGGAAGAGTTTTTGCAGCTGTCCGCTTATCAGTTAATCGCCCTCATTCGAAGGGACGAACTTAATGTGCAGGAGGAGCGCGAGGTGTACAATGCCGTACTCAAGTGGGTTAAATACGATGAGGATAGTCGGCATAGCAAGATGGAACACATTCTGGGCGCAGTGCGTTGCCAGTTCTTAACGCCAAATTTTCTCAAGGAGCAGATGAAAAATTGCGACGTGCTGCGCAAAGTTCCTGCCTGCCGTGAATACTTGGCAAAGATCTTTAAGGACTTGACGTTGCACAAGTGTCCCGCCGTCAAAGAGCGCACTCCAAATACAACACGCATGATATTCGTCGCGGGTGGCTTTTTCCGTCACTCTTTGGATATATTAGAGGCCTACAATGTCGACGATAAAACTTGGACAACCTTGCCGAATCTGCGCATTCCACGTTCCGGCCTTGGTGCAGCATTTCTTAAGGGCAAATTCTATGCGGTGGGTGGACGCAACAATAACATTGGGTCCTCCTATGATTCCGACTGGGTGGATCGCTACAGTGCCATCAGCGAGACTTGGCGTCCATGCTCGCCGATGTCCGTGCCACGTCATCGTGTCGGCGTCGCCGTAATGGATGAGCTAATGTATGCCGTGGGCGGATCGGCAGGAATGGAGTACCACAACACAGTGGAGTAGTGCGTATTCCACACCACTCGAAATGCGCTCAAAACTTAACCGACTTTTTCATTTCAGTTACGATCCAGACCAAGATCGCTGGACACTGGTTCAGTCGATGCATTCCAAGCGTTTGGGTGTTGGAGTTGTTGTTGTTAATCGCCTTCTTTACGCCATCGGTGGCTTCGATGGCAACGAGCGTTTGGCTAGCGTGGAGTGCTATCATCCAGAAAACAATGAATGGAGCTATTTGCCTTCCTTAAAAACGGGCCGGAGCGGAGCAGGTACGATTATTATGCTCTAACACAGAATAAATATGAGTACAATATAAGTTTTGGAAAAGTTTGAGTCTTCAGACTTGGCACATATGCTTGTCTGCGTCGGACAACGCTAAAATCGATAATGACAATTTGATAAAACTACAATTTTAGAGCCACATTTTTAAAGTAGATTACTAGTTGCATCTTACAAAGATTTGTGAAAAAATGCCCAATTAAATACAGCTTGTTCTGTGACACCTTTTATCAGTTGTTATTACTTATTAAAAGCAGTGTATTTTAAACAATATCGTTTGTTATCTTAGTGCAATTCAAATTTAGGAGTAGTTTAAACAACTTTAAATTTTCTTATTTGATCTAACGTTTGATAAAAAGAACTGAAGAATAATATTTACATTTTAGGTGTTGCCGCCATTAATCAATACATATACGTCGTGGGTGGCTTTGATGGAACTCGTCAACTGGCAACCGTGGAACGCTATAATACAGATAACGAGACCTGGGATATGGTTGCACCGATTCAAATCGCTCGAAGCGCACTTTCGTTGACACCACTTGATGGCAAGCTGTATGCCATTGGCGGGTTTGATGGCAACAACTTTCTGTCTATCGTTGAGGTTTATGATCCGCGCACAAACACTTGGGAGCAGGGTACGCCGTTAAACTCTGGTCGCTCTGGTCACGCTTCGGCCGTTATTTACCAGCCCTCCTGCGACAGCACCTTCATGGACTACGAGGAGGCCGAGACGCCCAGACGCGACGACAGCAATAGTGAGAGACAGACTGAATCGCCTAAGGATCCCTGTGGCATAGGCCGGAGTCCGAACTTTTCCGATATTACATCAAGTATGCAGTTTCATGCTTCATATGGTGCCGGCGGTTGCCACAATTGTGAAATGGATACAAATTACAAAAACAAACATATTAAATGTGCCTCTCCAAAAATAATGAAACCGTCTACTCGATTGCGAAAAATACAAAAGTCTTACGACGATTCGGCGGGCGGTCATAATCCCAGCATTTTTCAATTGTCCCAATCGTTGTTCCTTCGGTATAAGACAAAGAGCGCGCCAAGCTCCGGTTCTGTTCCGCAATCAGTTGGCAATCAAATTAGTGCGCGCCGAGAATGCATACTGATTCCAGTTTGTAAAGCCATGCAATATATATTACGAAAAAGCTTCGAATGTCAATTTAAAAGGAATGCAGCACTTTCATGACAACTTTTTGAACCAGCCGAAAGCCCAGTCTTAATACCAATAACATTCATTTTGTAAATCCGCTCTACGCAGTCATCTACTCAGATTTTCTATTCCATATTTAATAATCATTCCAATCAAACATTTCTATAACTAATCGATTATATATATAAAAATTCATATTTTATTATTATCACTAGCGACGAATCATCGCGAGAGGTATAGCTAAATACGGTTTTTGTTGATGAATTTGTTTATCTATTTCATCAAGA
Organism: Drosophila melanosoma; assembly: GCA_035042045.1. Classification (NCBI taxonomy): domain Eukaryota; kingdom Metazoa; phylum Arthropoda; class Insecta; order Diptera; family Drosophilidae; genus Drosophila; species Drosophila melanosoma. The sequence continues at coordinate 930,039 of JAWNLY010000078.1, read as the reverse complement.
CCATGCAACAGATATATGCAATAATATACACATTCACATGAACGCGTCTGAATCAATTTACAACAATAATGTTACGTTAAATAGGCTAAGTAAAAAGGGAATTCTTAGATTATATATGTATATCGTACTATTGATGTGGATATTGTACTTTAATAGCTTGTATATATGATTTCTAGACTTTACCTACAATTTAAATATTAATAAATGAAAATATAATAAATAATAAACCAAAACAAAAATGAGTGAATCAATTCAAGTAGCGTATTATTTTCACAGTATTTTAAACACAAATATTTGAGTGTGCACTTACCATGTTTTCATAAAATTAAAAATATAGATTAGAATTTTTTTTTTTTTGTAAAATTGTCCATGTTTTATTGCTTATAGCTAGTGTTAGAATGTTATTGTAAAGGTCAAGAACATTGATGTTTTATGATTTCAGATTCTTCTTCAGATATTCTTTCTCTCTGGTACCTAAAACTCTGAACAAAAACGTATCCCTTGCTTTTGAATATAAATTACTACGATTATAAAAAATAACACGATTTCCTTGAAAAGTATATAAAGTAAGCGCGAGCGACAGTAATACATTCGATGTGATTGAGATATCTTGGTGTTTTTAAAACAATTTATACTTAGTCCGCGTTCTTTCTTAAATGGATAAAAAGTGCAACTGCTAAAGTTGTGCTAAGTCGATCTAACATAATATTTCAGAACACGATGATCACATATTTGCAATGGCTGTAATTTAATCGTGATTGCTGAAAAGCGTTTTGCAGATATGTTAAATTGTATCATGCAGTCATGAGATACAAAAAGTTGTTAGTGCACTAAGTATTGTAATTTTTGTTTTATTGTGAAATAAAATTGTCTGCACAAAATGAAAAGGCAATACCAACTTTTACATAAAGAAATTTGGCTGCATACTGATGTTCCTATATTAGCTAAATATTAAGTAGACGTTGGTGCTGTGCATCTGAAATATATATATCCCAAGATTTAAATAGTGAATAAGTGTAATGTGCCTTACAAGACATTTGGGCGCTTTGATCAACAATATATGTACTTTAAAAGCCATACGCAGATGATTCTTTTAGGGCATTTCAACTCGTGATATAATATTAGTATCTTCTGCAAGAGCATAAATATAATTAATATCATTTATAACAATTGCTAGTTGCCAACGCCAGCATCTATTTTATGAACTCGAAAGATTATAAGTGGTAAATTAGATGTGGGAAACACAGTCTCCAGTTTCAATTTAGATATACATAATACTATAAATTGTTTGTTTATCTAAATTAATTCTTATTTTCAATGTTCTATAACATGCGATGATTTAATAGAAAGAAATTTAAATTTTGAAATTATTAAGTTTAATTTTAAATGTATAGCTATTCACATTTTGTAAATATTTGGCTATAATTAATTACAGACTCCTTTGCTTGCGAGGTCGCGGCGGATTCCAGGATACAGGCGTGTTATCCGTAATGGAAACAATATTCAAACCACCAACTTGCAAACCCTTGATAGCCGACTGAAATAAATTCAAACATTATTTTTTTTAACTATATTAATAAAAGAATAGACAAGCTAAAGAACATTCACCATTCGTCCAGGCCCAAGACCACGCACTTTGACTCGAATAGTTTTCCATCCAAGTTCAACTGCTTTCTAAATAAACACAAAAATATTAGCAATCTATATAAACATAACGAAGCCTATCAACTTTTAAAATCTTACTGCGCTTATGGTGACAGCCGTTGCTTGGGCAGCAATATTTGTGCCTTTTCTTGTATTTTTGAAACCTTCAATGCCGCATGATCTGATAAGTCTTGGTACACCTGAATAAAACAAAAGAATAACAAATATTTAATATACATATAAATTAAGGGCTTACCTTTATAATCCGTCACAGAAATAATTGTGTTGTTGGGTGACACTCGAATGTTGCAAATTGGCAATTCGTTGAAGGGTATTCCATTGAAAAGCTGCGTGGCCGTGCTAGCATCGGGAAAGAACTTTTCCTTTCTGTTGCCAAAATTTTATTTTATTTTATTTATGTTGAATAAATAATTTATATTTAAGCATACCGGGTAATCAGCGTGTCGATATCGACAGACTTCTCACCAATTGTGCCCTCGTCCTTAGCCGGTAGAGAGGCCAGCATTTCTTTGCGATCCTCTGCCTTCTTTAAAAATGCACTTGTGTGGAAATACGAGTTCCTTGAGGCTGCCGCATAATGCGCACATTGCTTCATATAATGGATTCCAGTTAAAACTGCTGTTTTCATTGACATTTTTGTACAAGTAAATAATCACCAATGTTATTTTGTGTAATTACATCACTAGACTCGAATTTGTCTGGCATCGCTGGAATATCGCTAATAGTGTTGGATAATGCAAATCTCTTTGGGTCACTCTCTGTCACACAAACAAATATCTTAAATTAATATTAGCTGAAAGGTTATTTAAATTATGCTGGGCGCTAATAATATATGCGTTTATTTAAATCAAATATTAGATCATCCAGAAAAGCGAAAAAAGAGAACAGAACTTTACGAAAATTTTAAAATGATCATTACTCGTTAATAAGATATTGTGTGACATTGAAAAAAAAACAAGTTTTTAAAATAAAAAGTAATTTGTTTTATGTGATTTTCCGGTGTTCTCTTAAATATATTCCAGAGTGCAAAATCGACATTATTTGGATAGCAATAGGACAAATTTTTCTGAATAATAAATTGAGCACTGTGTTTATGAAACAAAAAACTTTCATAGTGAAAACTACTACTACCTTCGCGATACTGGTAAAAAAAAAAACAAAAAACAAGAGCAATTTATCTTCTTAGGTGAAATATTTTTTATTTATTTTGATCTGAACGGAGTACTTAAATTTTGTCACAAAATTTTCGCGGGCTTTGAAATAAAATACCGATAGTATATATCACCATCGATTGTAAAATCATAATAATGTACTATCGATAGTACGAGCAACTATTCTACGTGCACGTGTTTTACTTCTTGGGTGCTGCACCAAAATCTTGCAAGTTTAAAATGGCCCTTAAGCGATTGAAGAGTTAGTGTTAAATATTTATTTACAATCAAATATGTTTATTAATATACATGATGTTTTTTAGCAAAAAAATCAAAGCGTTTGACTGGTAAACTCAAGCACAAAATTGACAAAAAAGTGAGAGAACACAATCGAAAGGAACGTCGCGAGGCCAAAAAGAACACGAAGAAGGGCAGTAAAAAACAAAAATTGATACAGATACCAAACAGTTGCCCTTTCAAAGATGACATCCTCAAGGAGGTGGAGGAGGCCAAGCAACGCAAAGAGATGGAACGCCAAGCTAGCCGTGAGATGTTCAAAGCAGAGCGCGAACAAAAAAAATCCAAGACTCTGGAGTCGATGGTCGAAGATGCCGATATGAGGAGCACAGTTCATGGAATAATGCATGAAAACGATGCTGCCGATGACAATGAGAAGAAATACAAGAATGCCAGCAACAAAGAGCAGTCGCTGAAGCAGTACTTTAAGGAGTTTCGGAAGGTTATCGAGAATGCAGACGTTGTTTTGGAAGTAGTCGACGCTCGAGATCCCCTCGGCACCCGATGCAATGAGGTTGAGCGAGCTGTGCGCGCCGCTCCCGGCAACAAGCGTCTGGTGCTTATTTTGAACAAGGCCGATCTTGTTCCCAGGGAGAATCTGAACAGTTGGATAAAATACTTTCGGCGCAGCTTGCCCGTCACAGCTTTTAAGGCCTCCACTCAAGATCAAGCCTCCAAACTGGGTCGTCGCAAAATGCGCGAAATGAAAACCGAAAAAGCGATGCAGGGATCGGTGTGCATCGGAGCAGAGTTGCTGATGTCCATGCTGGCCAATTACTGTCGCAACAAAGGCATCAAAACATCGATTCGCGTTGGAGTTGTTGGAATACCCAATGTGGGCAAGAGTTCCATTATCAACTCATTGACCCGAGGACGCTCCTGCATGGTTGGCAGCACTCCTGGGGTAACTAAGTAAGTAATATAATATATATAATGACTACAGGCATGAGTATATAAATAATTTAAATATATTCATATGAATATCTACTTTATGTTGGTATAAAAACCTACATTCAAAGTAAAATCCAAAAAAAAAATTAAATTGTCCTAACCATCTCAGAGACAAAATATGTAAGAATCATATTTTTAAGTAACTTATTTGTAAAATAACTTTCTTACCATCTCCCGATAGTTTCTTTACGATTTTTAACAACAATGGAAAGAGTAGAAATGTTCTTCATTTGAAATGCTTATTAATTTAGTTTAATTGAATTTATTAAACTTAAGAATAATTTGTTATGTATAGGCAATTCTCAATCCTCACTAATGAATGTTTTTACAGGGCTATGCAAGAGGTTGAGCTTGACTCAAAGATCAAGCTAATTGATTGTCCTGGAATTGTTTTTACGAGTATTGCCAGTGAAGGCAACGCAAACTCACATGCCGTGTTAAAGAATGCTCAGCGTGTGGGCGACGTCAAGGATCCCTTTAGCATTGCCGAGAGCGTTTTGAAAAGAGCCAGCAAAGAGTACTTCTGTAAAATGTATGATATTACCAACTATGATACTTTCGAAGAATTCTTTGCCAAGAAGGCTTCCAGAATGGGTAAGTAAATCTTATTAATTTATTGCCTATTTATAATTTATAGCTTCTCAATAAAATTTTTAGGTAAATTTTTGAAGAAAGGCGTACCAGATGTGGTTGCCGCTGCACGTAGTGTGCTAAATGACTGGAACACTGGCAAGATAAAATACTGCACACAAGCGCCTGAAGTGGTCGAGAATAAAAATGTACACATAAGTGCCTCGATTGTCCACTCTGAGGTGCGAGAGTTTGATGTAGAAAACTTCGAATCGATGGAGACCGATTTACTAAACCAATGTGTTGATAAATCGGATGATGTTATGGAGATAACATCTACTGGTCCACTCGAGATACGAGTCCCTCGAGAAGAAACACAGTTGCCCGATGCTAAGATAGCTGAAATTGAACGACCGGCGAAGGGTCGAAAAAGGAAGTTAGACGATGATAAGAAAGAGAAACCAGATCCCGTCCTACTGCTAGAGGGTAAATATTTGTGTGCACTTTTGTCGTGATCTAAAAACTAATATTATTTTTTTTAGAGAATCAATCGCTTAACAAAAACATCAAAGAGCTGCAAAAAAAGAAGAAAAAACAGAATGTTCGCACCGAAAAGAAAATTTCAAAAATAGCCGACGTTTTGGACAGCTTCAATTTGGGTTCGACGTCGACGAGTGCTGATAAATATGACTTTGACCAGGATTATGTGATTGAATAACTGCAGTTAAATAGTTTTTTGTATGCTAATAAAATGTATATATTCATTTAAGTCTTACTAATTGACGTATATGAACAATTTTTACATTTCTCAACAAAACTTATCAACTTTTTGTCACTTGTAATATTGATTTGATTTAGTCATTGTCAAAGCTGGAAACTTTGACGTTAGTGTACTAAAAACATATGAGGGCCCGGTCCATGGTTAATTCTATCTATTAATATTAAGATGTCTACTATGATCTACTTCAATAAACAAGTTTTTATATTTTATGAAATATAACAATATTTCTACTGCGATTTTGGTATTCGAAGATTTAGCCTATATTTTAAAGATCCGTCAATATCTCCAACAATTTTAGAGTTACCAAGGTAGATCTAAAAATTTCTCTCAAATGATTTGTGAACAAAAATTCTGACCACGCCCTTCCAATTTAATGTATCAGCTTATTGTGGCTTATAGGAGAAAGGAATCTGAATTTGAATTGGATATTCTGTGAATTTTGTTGGCTCAAGACACGAACTTGCTCTTCCGCAATTTGTCAATTAAAATACCTGGAAAAATTAGGTTTGGCAAGCCAGTCTTTGAACACAAGCAAAGTTAATCTTTTCTGACTTCTTTTGCTAGTTTGATGAACTCAACTTAACAGAGTTAAACTCAGAAAATGAATGAAGTCAATAATAAAATACATTTATTCGCAAAAGAAGCAAGGAAAGATGTATTTGTCCCAGTCCACAACGGTTTTTTTTTTGACAAATTGTATTTTTACTTAAGCTTAAAGGTTTGAAGGGATATATTTTAATACTATTATTATTCGGCTTGATGAGTACGAAAATAAAAGCCGAAATGTAGGGTGCATATATATTTGCTATATCAGTACTTACCGAAAAAATATACGTTTAAAGATCTACACAACTATGTTTCTACAAAATTAAGGCATTCAAATTTCCAACATAAAATGTCATGTAGATAATGTTAGTCAGAAGACAGAATAGGCGACTTATTTTTTGATAGTTTTAATTAGCGGAACTGCGCCAAGAGGAGTCATCCCAAAATCACTTAGTAATGAAAAAATAAATAATTTAAATAAATCCATCACTTCAAAAAGAAGAGTGGAAAAACTATTATAATATTACTTATGGCATTAGGTTACATTAAAAGAATGACAGTGAAAAATCCAAATTTGTAAATATATTTAAATTTTATTACAAAATATTCCTTAAAACTTAACATTAAGTCTACATCTATTAACGCTGATTAAATATTTGATCATTTTGAATATCTATACTGTAAGTATGTACATATACATATGCGTTGCATAAATTCAAAATGACTCAAGTCCAAGCAGTTTTTAAAATCAGCTCTCTTACTACAACATATGTATGTATGTACTCGCGTATGTACTTATGCTTTTATAAAAGGGCGTATGGTTATTATAATAATAAATTTTTGGAATTAAAATGTACTTGTGTACATATGAATGCATGTACGTACATATGAGTAGGCACTTTCTGAACTTTTATTGTTTCGAGGGTATAGATGGCAAATGGCAACCCGATCCGACCTGCAGTGAGCTTAAGTTTTTCTCAAATATGTATTTCTCCTTCAAATATTTGTCAACCCGGAAGAATGTGGCATGTATCAAATTTAATTTCCAGCGCTTTACTGGAAATGCCTTCAGCTTGCTCAATTTTGCATTTCCGTCATATTGAAAGGCAAATGAGTATAATACTAAGGCTTGATGAAAATTATAAAATGCATTAAAAAAGCGATCATCACATCAACATAAAATAAAAGAATGCTTGGGCATGATCGATTGATATGACAAATTATACAATGACAACAATTGCAGGACAAAATATTGTAAATACATTTCCAAAAAACATTTTAGATAACATAAAGTATTGTAATTTTTTTTTAAAACCAATTTACATATTTTACAATACCTTTGGGTTATAAATATCCGATCAAGCGAAGCCTATGGTCGTAGCTTTAATAATTTATTAAATTAATCAAGAAAACGATTGTAATCCAAATAGCTTCAAATCTGAGATAATCCCAATGAAACTTGACTTACAATTGATTTATGGTATTTTGAATATATAATTAAATTTATATGTGACCAGATTGACTCAGTAATGCAAATTAAAACTAGTATAATTAAAAATTATATTTAATAAGAAAAACAATTTATATTTGGCTTATTTAAATGACTTTTAAGCAAAAGCTTGTTTGATCGGTTTGATATAACACTAAATATTGTCAAACTCATAAATCAAGATTTAAAATAAACATCTAAAAGCTTCAGTGGCTCATAAAAAATCAACGAATCACGTATGTTAATGGATTTTCAAATTAAGTCAGAAAAGTAGGACGGGTTAGACAATGCTTTTGCAGGATTAACGAGTGTTGCAATTTAAAAAACCATAAAATAAAAATTGGGACTAACATTATTTGTACTGAAGTTTTGAGCTGCCACTAGAAAAAAGAAATATGTGAATTTAAAATCCATCATAAGCCATCATTACAACGGAGGATTTCGAACATCTATATTGGTAATATGCTTGGTATTACGGCAAATATTAAGTAGAATGCCCGTAGAAACGTGTTTTTTTCTTACTTTTTAAAATTAGATATGAATATGAATATTATACACATTTAAAATTACCGAGGTGGAGTTCTATCTTTGTGCCTGCACATACATACTTGATGTGTTTGTGTGGTGTGTGTGGTGTGGTGTGGTGTATCTGGTGTACATACATACATATGTAAGTGTGTACATATATAGAGTGAATCACAGGATTTTAATTGTAGCTAATTTTAGCTATGTTTAACAATGAATTACTATTTGAATTTAACACATTTAACACTTCTAGCTTCGTCGTTGCGCATCATGCTTTATACATAAGTTAATTTCGATGTGGCATTTAGCAGTTAATTGAAACATTTCTCGTAATAGATTTAAGCTTTTAAAGTAACATATATATACATATATATATATATATGTCATTTGCAGTCCATTGTTGTGTGACCCTTGCTTGCTAATCCGCTTGCCTCAATTTCAAATTTCTTGTATTAATAATTGCGGGTAGTCTCAAGATGCATGCCTTACTGCTCAGCCTCGTCAACAGGTTCTGAAGTATTCGTTGCAGTTGCCGCGACCTTTGCAGCACATGTGGTGGCCTACAACACATGTGGTTGGTGGAGGTGGTTGTGCTGGTGGTGGTATCAAGCAAACGTAGCGCAGTTGCGGAGCCCGCCGGCTGCTGCTGGCACTGTCACCGCAGTTGACAGAAATGCACCTCCAGCCAACAAGGACAACCCATAATGTCCGGCCGCTTGTATTTGTTGCCCCAACCCTTCTCAAAGCTAATCTTCATGCTAAACCGATCAATTGGACCCAGATGCGTCGGTTGCGACTGCTGGCTAGCCAGCACTAGAGCCCTGTTAATGGATGGAAGGGAGGAGAGTCAGTTAATAAATTGTATTATAATTCATTTAATTTAATATATTTACCTGTGTGTGTCGAAGGCTTTCAGACAGTGACCGGGCATCACTCTGCATACCCGATCCATTCGTTCGGCCAGTGTTGGGGAATCCACGAATACTGGCACATTACTGCGATTGTAGATCCACACGTCGCCACCTTCCACACTCAGAGTTACACCTGCAACAAAGTCAACAACATTACCACATCTGTTCGTATCCGTAATCAATTAGTACATACCCAAACCGACTTTTTGACGCGTGCTTTGCACAGAATCACGCTGACTCCCCCTGCCATGCAATGCCATGCCATGCAATTCACGCAAACAGAGGCTTTCTCCGGCACACTCGATGGGACCGTCTGCGTGAATATTGAGCACTGGATTCGTGGCGTGGAACAGCTCCCCGATGCGCTGAGCCAGCTCCCAGTAGGCAATCTGGCACCACACTTGAGAGCAGGCGCTTCGATCTAAAATTACAATTTAAAATTAAAATTAGTCTTGGTCCTAGTATTGCTCACAATCTTAAATCTTAGCCACTGCATTAACATAAAGCACCGGGAAGGATGAACACACATCGGGCCAATTTAGTCACCGACACAAGTGCGTGACTGAATCAAGGCTGATTCAAGCCAGTTGTTTTTATGAATTTCACAATCTTAGTCCTTCTTCTAATTCTGCTAGCTGCGACAGATCGATTAGAATTTCTTCCTGGCAGGAGCGGAAGTGCTTAGCAGATTGCTCCTTGATATAAGAGAGTAATCTATTTTATGCAATTTCTCAGATTGATAGTAATTGGAAATGTCATGTAAGGTTTTTTTTTTTACATGTAGAAATATTTAATTATGCTTAGCTTTACAGCTACTTTCAGCAAGGAAACACAATTAAAAGGGGTGCATAAGCAATGGGAAATATTTGTAAGCTGACGTAACTGCTATTGTAAAGCCTAGTTGGTTTTATCCATGATCTCAGTTGAGTTTACCCACAGATGTTATAGCTGTATATATTAAGTTAATTTATGTACAAACATAATTGAATTTTACACATTCTCAAATACAAACACATGAATATTAAATTACTTAACTATTGTCAGCGAAATATGCTGAACATTAAAAAAAAATATCGCTGAGATGCCCCCTGCCAGTGTGAAAATCCAATTGCATGCAGTTCACGAGTAAAGGCGATAGCGAGAGGTAGGCGGAGGGGCGCCGCCGGTGTCTGTCGCTGCTAGCTGTGGCGCCAATGCCGCCGTAGTTTTGGCACCCGCCAGAGACGAACGGCGGCATTTGCTCGTGCTTGAGACGATGTGATGCTTAGCGCCGTTTGCTTACTCGGCTCTTGTTTTGTATTCTACGTTAGATGTATATATATGTCTATATATATATATAAATATATATATATTGTGTGTGTGTAAGTACATAAAGAAGTGCGCATCCACGGGGGCTATAACACAACACAACACACAACATCATCTTTAAATTTAGAACATTTTATATTCTACCTGTGCGTGTGTGTGGCCCGCCCCAGTGTAAGTTGGTAGTTTTGTTAGTGGCCACACATGTCGCTTTTGTAAGTAAATACTTACATACGTATGTATTTAGGCATGTATGTAAATACATCACACATACATCGCTCCCATGAATGTCTTCAATCAACTCCAATTGGCATCCTCTTAGCGCCAAATTAACCCCATTTCTAACAAATGTTCTATTTAAGTTGACAAATTTATTTTTAGCTTTTTTTTCTTCCGTGATTTTGGTTAATTTTTCAAATACTAAATTTTTTTTATATTTTTGAAGACGGTTAAGTATAGCCGCATGTATACTTTAGTGATCTTTACTTTAATAATATTGAGAGTTTTTAATTATGCATTAGTTTTTCTATAATGTAATATTTCTAATTGGATTTTTACAAATTTTTATTTTTTTTTTTTAAATCTACCAAAAATATATATATGAAAACTAAATGAAGGCATTGACAAAAATGAATAGAAGTAAAAAAGTTTCTAAAGAAATTAATGCAAGCATTGCTATTTTTATTTCCGTCTCTATATATTCATCATTAAAATGTTTTAACCTGATTCGGGTATTTTTGAGAATTACAATTCCATGGAATTCATCGAAAAACCAGACAATTTTTTTTTTACATTTTATATTATTTTTTTAGATTTATATCCTATCGTAACTTTAAGAGTCAAATTAAAATTAATTTATGTGTTATGTTAATTTCTTAAATTCTTAATTAAGCAAAATAGAACACAAAGATAGAAATTTTTCAAAGGTTTCGAACATATAATAAAAGATTTGGTGTTGCAAAATCCTTTGGCAATTCAGTCAGAAAGAACAGCAACTAAAGAGAGCCTTTCATTAAAGACCGCCTACACAAGTTTATTAATTTAAAAAATGACCGTTGCTTCCCATATGTCTGTTACTTTGAATTTTTCCAAAATATAATAAAAATGGAAGTCTAATGAGTTTCTTTAATTTGTTTCGGTGAACTGTTGACATACAGAGGAAATTCCTAAACAAATGCGACGAATGCGCTTCTTATTCTAATAATGTAAAAGATACACTCTGTAAATTTTTGCTTCGAACATGCCATAAAAAGTGAGAAAAAACATATTGTTCAAATTGCTGGCGGCGGTGTTGGCGGTTAGCGCCATGAATGATATCATAGTCATAATGCCACAACCTCCGTTCATCCCCTCCCCGACCATTCCATACATCGTGTGGTGCCGATAACCGGCCGCAGCCAATTCACAGCCACTCCTCCTGCCTCCCGGCCAACCGCTCCAAAGACTCTACAAAACTGTTCGTAAGTGCAGATTTTTGCCTTCTACTTCGCCGTCCTCGTCACCGTCGTCTTCTCCACACTCTTATTCGCATTCGCCTCGCACTGTTTGTATTTGTTTTTCGCTCATTATTTATTTTCGTGTCGTTTTTGCTGTTTTCGTTTAAAAGTTAATATCAATATAGAAAGTGACGACCTGACGCGGCAAGCTGGCGCCATGTACGAACAACTGCCTGCCCTGACTCGGCCCGTGCCGGCGTGCTCAAACACACGCACGCGACTGCATACACATCCAAACACACACACACACAAACATACACGGTACATAAGCAGCACAGAGTGTGTTTGCTTATTTCTTATACTCACCATACATATATGCATGTATGTGTACAGACGTTTGTACGTATGTGTATGTATAAAAATGAGCACAAAAACGAGGAGGTTTTTTCGCTTGCTCTTTCCCAGTGCTACAAAAAAAAAAAACAAAAAGAAAAAGACGCTCCGAAGATAAGAACAAAAGAGATCAAGAAGAGGCCACGTTTCGTCCGTTCATAACTACTTACGCTAAGCAATAACGTTGGCGAGGAGGCCGTCGTCTTCATTCCGTGCAAAGTCGTATTATTTTGTAGTGGTTGCTATTGTTAATTTATTTATTACAAAAAAGTAATCACACTGCCAATTAGGACATGACTGACTCGAACAAGCTGAGCGTCGCTAAGGTTTGCGCATCAAAGGCACAGTTTTCCAGCGAAAAAGAGATGCAATGTGTGGTCGGCACCGGTGAACGGGTTAAATTACAAAGCCTGGCGTTCGACAAACCAAATGTCTACGAATTTTGGACCAGCTATGGAAATCTACCGTGACCTGGAAGCCAATAACTTTACACACAAAACGGACTGCTGCACATGCTGGACCGCAACTGGCGAATAACATTTCGATATTATAATTACGGATCGTGTCTACTATTTGGTTGTGCTGCACATGGAATCAATTAATTCTTTCGATATTCGGCCCGTGCACGTTCTTAATGTGGATGTGGAGGTTGCACTGATGGGCACCTTTTTAATTAGGAACATGCTCAATTTGATGGCGAAGTCAACGAAGACGACGACATCGATGAACTGATTCAGGAATTTGAGGAGCGTCCTTTTCTACTAACAGCCAACGGTACACAAAGTCGAGGCATCAAACACCTGTGATCCATTGACCCCAATTTTCATGTGTGCACATCAAACAATAATTTATATCTTTGGCTACTAATGGGTCGAACCAAAGAACAGTAAACAACAAACACATAAACACTCGAAAAAATCAAATTTCCTACATATATACAATTAAACAGTAAAATGTGTTAACTGTTCATGTGATAACTTGATTATACAGAATCACTTGCGATATTGCTGCTACTTTTTCGCACATATGGAATATTTCTTTACCTGCTCGGACGCATAGTCTGGGTCTGGGCTTTATTCAATTACAGAATATGCTTCAAAGAAGACAAGTAAAGCATTGAGTTGTGTTCGCTGCTCGACTCGCTAGCCTAATATAACAGAGATAAAAAATAAACAGAAAAAGAAACGGAACTCACCTTTTCCACTAGTGGTGAAAGACTGGAGGTACTCCGCCTCCTCCTTTTTGATGATGCTCGTCGAAATGCTTCGGCTGTGGTGGGAGCCACTGCTGGTGCTGCTGCTGTTGTTGTTGCCTGGTACGGTCCACGACGCTGACGACGACTGCTCGTTGTTGTTTTGGGTGTTTCCCTCGGAATCTGGGATTAGGGTGGACCTCTCTTATTGACATACTCAGGGAATCACAATGTTCATTAATAAAACCTACCTGTATCTCGCAGTCTCAGCATTTTTGAGCGCTGATAAGGCGGGGGTGCGAGTTCTGTAAATGACACAAATATATATAATTTTCGATTATTATCTGTATTCAAGTAATGCAATTGTTATGAAATATATATAAATTTTTTTACATAATGTTCGGATTTCATCTGTTAATAGAATTAATTTGTAAACTAATACAAAAAATATAATTTTCAAAACCTTTTTTGTTCGATCATTATTAATGGTTAACTCTAAGCGAAGTAACTTTTTCTAATGCCGTTGAACAAATTTGTAAATAATTATACTTAAGTGTACCTTAAGCAAATGCCCTACTGAAATGTTCTCTTTACCCAACTCTAACAATCTTTCGTCTTGTGTTATTTCTCTTTTCCTCACAATATATTTATTTAGACTGGTATTGTCAAAAAAATTCAATTTCAAAGGGCATGTATAAAAATTATATATTCCTGCTATACACCGACAGGCAAAGGAATATTTAGAAACGTAATATAGATTTTATTTTACAATAATAAATATACGTTTTTTTTGTGATTATTAAATGTGTAACTCAATGGGAAATAGTGTATTTATAAATTACATTGTATTAATATATTTTTATACAATAAATCAACAAAATCTAACTATATCTAACGTTTCGTTAGCAATGTCGTCTAGATTTATTAGTATACATAATAATACTAAGAAAAATAGGTAACGCGAATATTTTTTTTTTTATTTAAATCAGAAATTAAAGGAATGAAAAGGATGCGGGTGCTCATCAAGTGCAAATCAATTGTAGGGATTTATACGGATTTAACATTAAGAGATCAATAAATTAAAAATGTTGCATATTAATTATAAGCAGTGTGAAGAGTTAACCAAGACAGACACTTGGTAAACTGCGCGTGTTTAAGACAAGCTGTGAGCGATGAGATCATGCTTCACAAAAATAGTACAATATTAGTATTCGAGAACACAACACACACATACATATGAATACAACAGAAACCAAAGCAAAGCACAAAAAAAAAAAACAAAACAAAAAGTAAAAACAAACTAAGAAATAGTTTGTTTGATAGTGCATTACCAAAATATACCCTGTAACTAGATAATATCCTAATTCAATTATGTTTCCAGCAAGATAAAAGCCTATTTCAAGATGATTATATAACAAGTTGAGCTATAACAATTATAAATGTAGTAATATAGTATGTTTGACTTATTCAATTAAATTTAATGCTAAAACCAAACATCGTTTTCATTTAATTTTATTATTTATTTTGCAAGACAAACAAAATGGCTACGATCAACTGTTTTATTTAAATCCAATATTAATTTTGCCAAATTTTATGTTTAGCAAAATCAAAAGAGATCTTTTCTACTTATATAGTTAGTTTCCCGTTTGATACAGTGCAAGTGTCTATATTTTTGACCTACAATCAATAAACGATGAAATACAATACAAAGTCAGCTAGGACATATACGTTTCCCGTAGTAATTAAAAAAATACTTTTAAAAACATCGGCAGTTTCAAAAGAGCTCAAAATTTAAGCTTTTTTGTACCTATTTGTAATACTTATTAATATTGTTTTTTTATTCACTCATAATTCATTTATAATAACATCTTTTTGCCTAAATAACATCACTTTTTTTCATTTTTTGGTCGTAAATAATCAAAGTAGATCACTTAAAGATATTTATGTGCACAATTAATTTAATTGTGACCATGTTCGACACAAACAAGTATTTTGAATTAAATACACACATTAAAAACAAGAGAAAAGGATTTACTTGTCAAAATATAAAATTAGGCAATAATTTCTGTGGTGATGCATTTCATAAAATTGTAATTAAACATTATAATATAGAAATTAAAAGCGTGCTCTTCTAGAAGACACCCTGTTCGCTTTCAAACGAAAAAATAGCGTCAAAACTGTCAGAGATAAACAGTCGGACATATATACTATATATATCGAGAGTACATTTAAATTGATTAATACAATAGCTTACTCCTCGTTCTCTTCTTATAAATCAAACATTTATTTCAAAAGATTGTATCTATCAATATCTGGGGCAAATTTGTAGTTATAATAAAATAATTAATAACTAGACTTGCATTTCCGAGCCCCCGAAGAGGGTTTGTTCGTTTAAAAAGTAAATGCCTTTAGTTGAGTATACCCCATTGCTTCATTTGATGGCTAAGCGGTATTATAAAAAGCAGCAAGTAACTTAAGCGGAGCCAGGCCAAACATCAGCCGCCGCGAAATAGAAATAAATATAAATAAATAATGTTTGCATATCAGTCGAAACACCACAGCACCACCGCACCACTGGGGACGTTTTATTGGCGCACAACTAGTCGTTTGATGTGCGGCACTTGCCGCTCTGGGAGCGGAGGAAGCTGGCGCTACACACGTCAGCAGAGCAGAGGCAGAGTGTTGGTGTGCCTGGCTGGTTAGGTTAGCTCCATTACCAGTTAAACCTGATTACGTTTGCTGCTAGCCCTGCTGACCCCCCTCTCACCTATGCTTAAACAATTCTTGAAGAGCTAACACACGAAAAGAGCCAAGCCAACGCAAAGGGAACAGCAGTAAAATTTCAACATCGCCTTAATCACAACACAGTGGCTGGCGGCATCCGACCGATTGCTCGAGCAGACCGCTAAAAATCAAGTGATTTCTGCTCACCTCGGCTGTATTCACCTGTATCCAACGACATTGTTTGATTGATGGGATCGTGTTTGCGCAAAATGAAAGAGTAATATAAACGCTGCATTCAATACCCTATCTATTAATAATACTTTTGTGTGTTAAACTGGAATTGGAATGCGACTGGGCGCCCCCCGATTGCTTAACAGTTGAGTTTCAAGATCGGCATAGTAGGCATAATTAAAATTCAACCATATTTATGTTTTTTTAACCTTCTATTTAGGTTTTTTTTTAGGTTTTGTACTTGTTACGGTACTGATTAAAGTACAAATAGGTACTCAAATTCGATCAAAATTAGGCAAGAATAACGGAATTTGTATAATTGTAATATTCCCTGCTAAAAATGTTTTTATTCACTTTACAAAATCTGTTAATAAAAGATTGCACACAATTCAATTCGTTGCCTTCATCTTCGAAATTGTGTGCAGATATTTATTTAATAAAGGATATTTAATATAGGCGTATAAAAGCTTATTTATAAAGTGAAAGCTTCTTTAGTTTTAAGGTAGTCAAATAGGGGGGCGAGACATGTATCTAGTTTCACTCTTCGATGGTTTATAGAGCATTTTCAATTTGTAGAAATCCCCTAACTTAATTTTTAATAAGGATATGGGTGGAAATGTTTCTTGTCAAGATTGCGCTGTTGGCAAACAAACAGTAAGGGACTCGATGCTCTCAAATCTCACCTTACGAACTCCAAAACTGGATGATTAGATGCCAAATCAATACTTTCAATAAAAAAAATTGAATGAACATCAAAGATTTGCTCATGGTCGATCCGTCTTTCTATTTTAGTATGCGAGAGACAGTAAAAATGTATTTTATTTTATCGATGACATGTTTTGTAATTGCTTGGCGTGAAAATTGTCAAGATAAAAGATGCAATCACGCAATATACAAAAATAACGCTAACTAATCTTTTATGGACTTATAATTTTAGTTAAAATAGTAGTCTAAACTAAATGATAGAGTAAAACATTTTTTTAAATCAGACTTTTATTTCTAAAACTGTAAGTTTTGTAATTGTTTTGTGCATACACCTAGTATCATATATATATATATATATATATATATATTTAGCGCTAAAAGTATGGTGAGTTCAACTGCGACGTTTTTTTCAGAGTCTATATGGGTCAACAATCAATTTTGTTATATGTATGGCAGGCCCAGAGCTGATCCCATAATCGGCAAATGCGATATTTCTAAAAAGCATAAAACGATAAAACTGTAAATCTCCTAAAATGTAAAAAAATATTCATAATTAGCTGGTGGCTCTTTCAAGGACTGGCATATACTTTTTCAGACCACACCCGCAAAGCCTATATTTCCGGGATTTGAACGTGAAAATCGGAACGTAGATTTCTAGGAAACACTTGCAGAGATTGGTAGTTCTTGGTAACGCCCAATCTGTTTGCGACACCTGTTATCAGCTGGAATTATTGATTGGTATCAGGGAATTTGCAGTCGGTTACTCTAAGCGGCAATATAAGTTTGTATTATTTAAATTAAAAATGCATAAGTATGAAATGGTGTATTTAATTTAATTTATTTTTCATTTTGTTTGTTTTGCTAGATGAACCTACCTGAATCGATGGGGTAAGTCATGCGATACCAGTGCAGTGGGTTGCAGCAGACGTAGACGTAATCGAGTGCACTGGGGCAAGTGGGATGTCGCCTCAGCTCGTCGGCATTCCGGAGTTCTGGCCAGAAGAAGAGCCTGCATGTGAAGACGTGCTGCAGCTCGTCGCTGGCCGAGCTGGACTTGATCAGGATGCACTGGAGGTAGCTCGTCGTCGAGACTGATAATGATGTAAGGAGGCCGCCGTTGCACTTGCCATGCTGTGTTGGTGGTTCGACACGACTTTTCACCGCTTGAATCAGATCGCCGATTTGTTTGCTCTTCAGCTTCTTCCACAGTGCCTCGAAGCTTTGGTAGTATAGCAGATTGGTGGCAGGTTGCAGGTTGCAGCACGTTGAGCTGGGACCCTGACGACTCAGCAGCATTTGGCGTCTGCTGTCCGCTGATCCACTGCTCGAGGAGGAGTCTGTCGTTGTCTCGCCACCGCCGCAACAGTTCCGTAGAAACATATTTGCCGCTGACATCGCAAACGATGCCGCACTTGCCGCACTCGCCGCTGTGGCACAAACAGGACCGTTCTCGTCGCTTAATATGCCGGCGCCAGCATTTGCGTAGTTGCAACCAGTCTCGGTAAATGAATAGCTCGAATATTCGTCGATCGCTCCTGATTGTGTCATTTGATGATGATGCTGCTGTTGCTGATCCTGGATTTGTGGCAAATAGCAGGAAAGTATGGTGTAGCTGGGGGGTGGTGTTGGTGGTGGTGGTGGTCTCGTGGTGCAGCCCGCGTGTGGCTGAAGGTGGCGTTGATGTTGAGGGTGAGGCGGCTGTGGTTGCTGTTTGGGCATCATCTGTTTCCCATACGCATCGCACGTTGCCCCGGTGTTCTCTGACGCATAACGCCATAGTTCTCTTCTTTTCTTGTCGCTTGGGAATCTCATGGAGGGACATCAAGTTTTTTGGTAACATCGATCCTTATCGTATGCGCATTATTTGAATTGATCAAATTTATTAAAAGTCGACGCTTTGCTTTGTTGCTGCTGCTTGGCTGATGATATGTGTGGTTAGTCTTGATTCCTAGTTTCGTTAACTATTCACTAAACAAGCCAATACATAAATATATTAAATATATATATACATATATATATATTGACTAGAGCGCCAATTCGCGAATCTTAATTTCCTTTATTATCTCGTTCAAAAGGCTTTCAGCCCTGATATGCTCTTGTTGGTAATTTACTTTTATGTTTCCTGAAATAAAAAAAGAGAAATTAAATTGATTAATTTTTTACTCAACAAGTGCCGTTTAGGTACATAATTTAAGTAATGTTTTAAAGTTAATTGGGAGTTTTTACACTTTGGTACCGAAGGTCTAATAGTATATTAGTTTTGTACTATGTCCGTCGTGCTGTCTGTTCATTTGTATGAACGCCACTTTTTACGAAACCCTTAGAAATAGAGACTTTAAATATATACTAGTTTGTTCGTCCGTCAGACAAATTTTAAAAATTGGACTGCTACGTTCACTTAGTGTGCTAGGAAATTATTAAAATCGATAAATCATATCTTCACCAATTTTAAAGATAGTCCCTCTACTTGAAGGGTAATAATGCTGGTAATAACGTTTAGAGATTGGCATTTAAAATTCCACTTGCTTACATCGTCTGAAATTTTAAAAGCACACCCACCCTCTTCTTTGCTACCAGTTATCACCTGTAATAAAATATGGTATCAAAGAACTTCGCGGTCAGTAACGCACAACTGCAACTCTCTTGTTTTTAAATTGCTGAATGTCTCTTGTCTCTTGTCTCTCAGTCTTGTTTTAATAATTATTAGTTTATGTTAATGAATCTTGTTAAGTTTTTATTGAACTAGTTGTAAGAGATCAATTTAAAGGTGGCAAAGTAAGAAGAAATATATAAAAAAAAAATAATAAATTACATTTTTGGAAGAAAAAATTGGAAAAACATGAATTTTTTGATATTCTCTAGTTTAGTTATGTTAAATTCAATTGTAATTATTTCAAAGAACTTAATTTAATTGTAGCAAATTAAGAAAAAAAAATATGACATTAATAGAGAATATAGATCTATGGACACCCGAAACACAATCAAAATAAAAAAATTTACTCGCAAGCCATTTTTGTGCCCATTTAAAAATTCGTTGGAATTTTAAAAAATTTCGGCATAGGAATTAACTGACAGAATATTTCAACTTCCTTTCTTTCTACAGAATAGCTGAAAAGTGCCGCTCAAGGAGAGTAGAGAAGAGGAGGAAGAAACAAAGCGCATGAGTAATCAGGAAAAAAAAGACAGAGGATCAGACAACAGACTAGCAGCATCACTCACACAGCCACGAAAAAAAAGACGAGGCTGGCAGAGTTAAAAGAGCCCAAATACAAAAAAAAACAAAAAACTGTGGCTGGCCCCCTACGATCATCATCATCATCAGCAGCAGGCAGGCAGGCAGAAAAGCAGGCATTTCTTGCGTTCCTTATCGCGACGACGACAGTGGCGCCGACGCCAACATGACGGCACACACACACACTTATATATATTAATATATATATATGCATGCCTATTTATGTACAATGTATAAACATATATATATGCATGAACGTATGAGCGTATATATACACACACATACTCACACACGCACACTTACTCAAGTTGCTTGCGTGCCAGCAGTGAAGGCAAAGCAAAAGGCAGCGACTCGACGCGAGAGGCGAGACGGCAACGAGGCACAGGCGCCACAGTGGGCGCCACTGACGTAAACGTAATAAAAGAAATAATAGTAACGATGTCGGCGGCGGCGGCGTCGTCGTCGTCGCAATGGCGCCAGCAATATAAACTTATATCAGACAGACACGAACGGCGAACAGCGACAACGACGACAGCGCCAGAGAGCTACAGTTAATGCTACAGCGACCGACGGACAGACGGGCGGACTGACAGTTTGGTTCGTCGTTCATTCGTTCGGTCTTTTTGTCAGCCGGTTTGACAAGTTGAAGAATCAACTATTTGTGAGGTG
This sequence comes from Drosophila melanosoma, assembly GCA_035042045.1. NCBI lineage: Eukaryota > Metazoa > Arthropoda > Insecta > Diptera > Drosophilidae > Drosophila > Drosophila melanosoma. The sequence continues at coordinate 909,266 of JAWNLY010000078.1, read as the reverse complement.
AATTGAAACGATAGAGAGAAAAAGAGAGAGGATAGAGAGAGACCAGAGAGAGTGAAGGCAAGTGCACTGAAGAGCAGAGCGTGTTGTCAGTGCGAGTGTGTGTGTATGTATACGAAAATGTATGCGGATACATGTATTAACGTGTAAGCGTGTTTGTGTGTGTGAGAACGAAAACACATTTCCGAATTCTTCTGAAAATTCAACAAGTATAAAGACGTGAGTCTGTGGTAGCACTCAAGCGGGGGGAGGCCTATGCTACACAATGTGGAACAAAGAAAACACACAAATTATGTACACTGAGAGCATATTATTATTGCCAGAAACACAACAAAATTGCATATATAAGTGCACATGTATGTGTTCATTCGCGCACTTGTCGGCTGTCTTGCACAACTCAATCTATACATAAAAGCAAGTGTATAAATGTATGCGTGTATGCATATGCGAGTATTTGACATTTGTTGGCGCCACTCACACCCACACTAAAACAACGTAATGGCGCCGGTTTAAGTTCACACATACACAAATGCAGATACATGAAAGAATACTATAATACAAAGAAAATCTGCAAACGTTCATACATACATACATGAGAATATATGCAAAAATTTGTACATAGATATTGCATTTTATTTATATATTATCTTTTATTGCACTTTTAACAACTCGTCTTTTTACTGCAGAAGAAACTGTAATTAAATGTCTTCATTGGATTTCTTTTTAAATCTTTAAAATGTAATACTTGCAAAACTCTTTGACGTTTCTCTTTAGATGCTGCTATTCTGAATTATACGTTTATCGATATTAATTTATGTCCATATATCTTTAGATAGGTACTATACATCTTCTTTTTGTTACCAACAACGGAATTTGCAGTAGTCATGGACAGACTATGTAGTTTTATTCAATTGCTTAGAAATCGTGCCTGTGATTTCCAGATTTTATTCATTATTTTTATTTGGAATTCATGCGACCCACTTTATATATTGTACCTATGGCTTTTAGCTTTTCTATCAACAGCATCTCCTGGTTTCTGTCTTTTGGGCTGACCTCTTAGTCTGCAATGTTCCGTCAATAGACCGGTAGGTACCATAAGCGTGTTCTGGCATATGAAGTTTGGCAGGTGCTCTTTTATCCTGTCATTCATGCACAGGACATTCTCTGAAACTTTTGCATCTGTCTTTCCAAGGTCCGTAGGGGTCTTACTACCATAATGCATAGCCACCTTATTATCTTTGCTGATATACCCATGAACTTTCGGGTTATGCTACGACAGTATAAAGCGCTGTGGAGCACTTAGATATCGTATTTTGTACATAGGTGCCAAAGTTAAGTCTACTGTCAAATGTAACTTTTATGAAGTTCTTATGCCTCCCAACTACTTTCTAACTGAGTGAAAGTCATATTTGCTGTACTTTTCTGTAACTGTATATTAATAACTGTATAACCCGTCATATCAAGTTAATATGGATTTATAAATCAAAACTTAACACTATATCTAAAAATAGATGTTGGAAACTCTGAAGATTATCATAAAAAGGAACAGTAAGTTTTACTTTCGCTGATAATCGATTGACCATATAACATTATTAATACAGTAAAGAAAAAAAAAATGTCAATTACTTACTTTTCAAATTGGGCTTATCCAAATATATCCGTATTATCCTGCATTTGTATTAAATACTTCAATCTTATGGGTTATTTATTGCAGTGCTGTGCAATTTCTGATATATTATTATTCTGATATGTATTTGGTTTATTTTTCAGTACACTTTTAAAAATTTACATATTTCTAAATATGATTAAAAAAAACACATGGATATTATTATTATTATATTATTTGTTATCACGCTAGATTAAGATTGACATTCGAGCGAAGAGCCTGTTTATTTTATAAATATTTTTGAAGTAGACGCTTTTTGCGATCGATCTTTTTCTTCTTCTTTCTTTTCGACTTGTCAACAGTTTTTTTTTGTGACTACTGCTCGAATTACACACACACACAAATATATTTATACATATACATACATAATAGGTGTAGATTTTTTAAAATTCAAATTTTGCACAATTTGCAATTATTTTAGTTTGCATATAAGAAATATTAGCCCATTCACTTTTTGATAATACAAAACCAACACAAATAGTATGACATAATCGTTAAAAAAAAGCCGATTAAAAATAAAAAAATCAACTACACAGTTGAAATTTCCACAAAAATTGAAGAAATACGAAATACCCAGAGGGGAAACTAATTCATAACGATAACTTCTTGCCAGCATAAAACAAATATTTAATGAGATATTCATAAAATATATGCTGAACTGAAAGTATACTCTGAACAAATTAATTATTCTTATTGTTATTTTTATTAAGAATAAACATGTGTATGTTGAAAATAACGTTCGTTATATGTGTAAAATATGTACATTTATAATCACTTATTATTGCTTTTGTGTGTATTGATTGATCAACCTACACATGCATATAAGACTGTGGTTATGTATGTATTGTGTAGGAATGTATGTGTGTACATATATATGTATGTGGTTTGTAGACGACGCCTTTGATTATAATTCGCATGGCAAGCACTTCTGTTATTTATATTTTGTAAATTTCACATTAATGGTGCCGTTATTCCACTTTTATTTAATTCACAATTTTGCTTACATTTTTACTTCACTTTTTACTTTTGCACAAGTACAAATACTTAAGAGTATAAGAAGAAGACTATAAGAAATGCTCAGTGAGTCGAAAATAAAATGTTTAAATCAGCATAGAAACGCGGCGATTGCTTTTGTCGCTTATTACATTTATTTGTTGGATACGCCCGCGTTTGCAACAAAAATGTGTTCGTATAGCAACCGAAGTTCACGTCCGTCCACATTGAGAGTTTCTTGTGTTATGAGAGCATGTGAGTAAGATTTTTTGTCTACTATTTTTTGCATGTGTGGTGAGTTTGTGTTCTCTTGCTCTCTTACTCTCTCTCTCTCTCTCACATACAGATACATCAGTCATACTAATACGGAGACATCATACCAACACTTATACTCAACACGCTTGGCACTACATATCAACTCACTTGATGTTGGATGCACGCAATTTCTAACTCACGCTAAGTTAGCTGCGCGCAATTTTGAACTCCATGTGGTTGGCTCATTAATTCAAAATTTAAACGAACGTATACATGTAAATAACATTTAGTTTTAACCATATATATTAAAAATATATATTTAATTCTTATCCAAACACGCCTAAACTTATTTTCAAAGTGATATGTATAAATAGATATATATATTGTATTTTTAATATATATATAATATATTTTAATACATATATATATAAATATTTAATGAGTAAAACATTTTGGAAAAGAAAAGTTGTTTAATTAAGAATTAAATTTTCGACCCTATAAGACAACAAAATTGGATAAAGAATAGGATATACTCTCCACACTTTTCGACAATAAAGAATCAGAGGTGTTTTGTTCCTATGCAAAACTTTTAATAACCGCCTGATTTGGAGTATATGGCACAGATAAACAGGTAGCTTAGGTGAAACTAAGCAATCCAAAAAAATAGTCTTTAAATACACCGCAATATTGGCTCGGCTGTTAATGAAAAGCTGTTTGCATAAATCGAGTTGCATATTTTAATTACTGCATCTGCAAGGGTATAAAAAGAGCGAAAGAAGAGATGAATTGAGACCACAAATCACAAGCGATCAAGGACATATCATTTGCAATTGCTGAGTTCATCTCTGTCAAACCCATGGCGCCCATTTACGGACACACACAGATACATACACACACATACACACACAGCGGTCAAAAGAGATCAAAGAAGGATCGGTCAGTCTGCTGGCCTGCTCAAGCAGAGATAATTGTCTTGGGCTCGGACGACTCAAAAAAAAAAAATAACATAAAAGCAAATAGGCAGCTGTCATTACGATAATAACAGGTCGGGAACCGGGAACGGGACGATGACGTCGACCAGACTGCGACTCTGAATGTGGGCTTCGAATAACTTGAGTTGCGTTGTTTTTAAGAAAACTGATGTTATGCAAATTCTTTCGTTCTACCTTGCAGCGCCTTAAATTATTGATGCCCATCGAAGTAAATGCTTTGTTTATATGGTGTACACATTAAAATTTAAATTGTCTATCAAATCTGAGAAAGTGCTGGTACGTTACATAATATAAATTATATTTATGTGTCAAGTTCCTACACAATAAACACGATGCATAAGTTTACAACCTACTTAAATTCAAGTTATACGGAATATGATTTTATATACCATATATACTTTTGGTACGAATGGTAATTTACTTTATTATTCTGAAAGTATATTTTAATAAACCTTGTATTTTCTTTATTTCAAGATATATTTTTCAAAAATGTATAATTTTTATATGTGTGTATAAGGATCTCTAACATTTTTTTCTTTGTGTTGCTATAAGATTGGATTGTTGGAACTATAAGATTTTACATACATATTTATTTCTTAATTTTGGAAAGATTTTTTAAAAAAAAAATGTGAGCTTGCATTTCTAGTTTTTAGAAAAAACTTTTTTTTTGATTTTGTTAAAAATTTGTTTCTTATATAGACAATATAGACAATTTTTTTAAGAACACTTGTATTCAAAACTATTTTTTTTTGAGTATGAAAGTAAAAGATTCCATTGTTAAAATGGTTAATGGTTAATGCATTTTATAGGTAACAACTATCCTTCCATTGTATGTAAGTATTAAGCATCTAACTTGTTTAATTTGACCACCGATTAAAGTTATGATGTATGTTTATAGATAAACGCAGGTGTCACACGCATTTCTATTCCATCTTGTTTGATAACAATTCATGATCGGACAATTTGATAATTTCTTTCTATTTTTAAAAAGCATATTGGAAGATAACCTGTGTTATATAACACACATAATAATTATTATCAATACATCAATTACGGGTTTGTTTGCACAAATCATTTCCGCCGACACAGTTCGATTAAACTTACAAACACAATACATTAACAAAGATAATTGCAAAAAAAAAAACAATCGTCTTTAATTATGTGATAATGTATCTTTGGACACCCATCGTAAATAATGGAATTAATCTGGTTACGTCTGGTTTTTCATGCGTATGCTTTTCTTATTATTATTATTCTTATTAAAAATGTGCTCTTTTATTTGTTAAAATAAAAATGACAAATTTTAAGGGATAAAGATCATTAAAAGTCGAGCATAAGTTCCGAAAAGAAAATCATAATTTTTATTCCTAATATAAAGAGAATATGATACAAAATTCTTTGTACTTCTAATCGGAACAGCATTGCTCACATTTGGACCTTTCAGAAAGTTTTACCACAAAATTATTCATAGTACAGTTTAATTTGTATTTGACGACGGTTTTATTAAAAATTGATAAATAAAGTGAATATAATTAAGTTGAAGGAGTAATACCATAAAAGGTACTAGTTTATCAGGAATAAAAATCTATCGATATATTTTTGAGCATTGTTATTCCCTGCACAAATATTTTCGAGAAATCTGTAATGATTATAAATAAACGAAAAGCAATTTGATGATCGTTGCTTAGTAAACTAAAGCCTTGCTATTGAAAATATTTATTCAACCAGAGAAAGATCCTGGCAGTCTCCAGAGTATTTGAGCAATCTTGAGTGCTTTTGAGAGATGCTGCTGTTTTTGATGGATAACCAACTGCAGACAAGGGAGTGAATCACTTGGGTGGTCGACAAGGCATTCTTGCAAAATTCCGCATTTCACGAGATGAGCGCAATTAGAAGCCAAAACCTAACAAGATATTATCAGCACACTTCTTCTCAACGAAAACTTGTTAAATCGCCATTAAAGAGCCGAGCTACAAGCATGCAACACATTCTAAAACTGGTTTTACCATCACAGCATCGTCATCGTCACTGAAAAAAATCAAACTGAATTCTGAAAACTCGCCACAGTTTTTAAGGTTCGGTTTTCTTAATAACATTTCATAATTTTCTGAAAAAATTGGCTAAAATTAAAAACAATAACATTTTTTTTCCAGTTTGTTTTTTTTTTAACTTTTTGTAACTTATAATATTATTATAAGGCATTAGTATTTGATTACAAAAATCGTTCATACAAACATTCTAAATAGTTAATAAATAAATTCACAATAAATAGAAAAAATAAAATTGTTGTTCTTTTCGATTAGGTTAAGACTTTCTTAGAAAGTATTTTAACAAATTTTGAAGTTTCTTTTCTTAAATTTTTTTTTCTTCTGAGTGTACCTGTAATCGCAATTGCAAAATTAACTTTGCTGATTAATTCAGAAGAATGAATTTAGCCACTTATTAGTTTGTGTAAGAATATTACACCAAACATATTTCTACGTTCAGAAAAATTAAAAGTCTATTACGATCAGTAGATGAACTAATATTAGTATTCTTCCTGATTAGGCTTGTAGACACTATATTAAATATTCAAAATCAAGAATAGGACGCACAAGTGAAATATAATCAAGTCAAGAAACGTGGGGACTCTCAAGTTCTTTCGACTAGCAGTTCATCAAAACCCAGTACACCAAGATCTGGTAGAAGAAATATGCTTATCAAATTTAAACTTGGAAACTCAAAGAATTATTTATATTTATATTCCAGGCATATCTTTTTAAGATTGATAAATAAGTTTATTTTTAATTTTCTCCATACATAAAACGAAATTTTGAAATTAAAATAAATAAATAATTATTATATATATATATATATAATAATTTAGCCGAGGGATTTAGGACAGTTCTTTCATAATTAATTATTTAGGTCTATAATTTGTTAGGATATCTATAATAAAATATGCCACAAATCCCAATCAAGGACATATAATTTGCAATTGATTGCAATATAATATATCTTAAAATACTTATGTTTAATTATAAAATAAATAACAACAAATTTATAGAACATATATACATTTTTTATTGAAAAGGAAAGTTACCTCAATGAATGACCCTACATGATAGACAATATCATTTATGTAGAATTGTTTCAATATCATTGACATCTTTTAACAAACATTAAATATACCTGGTGAAAGGTTAACTTACCATTTAATTTAGTTATTTATTATATGTGAAAATATTTCGAAAATCGGTAGTTTTTCTAATGAAATCTTTTTTATTGTGCGCTTATTGAAAGGAAGTCGTCGGAAATCGAAAAATTGTAAACTTTCAAGTGAAACTATTTTGATTTTCATTAGTTTGACATTAAACACTGTTTTAATATCTTTACTACACTCAAAAAATACTAAAACGACAATTACCTTAAAAACGAAAGCTTTTCTTAATTTTAAGAAACATTTTTAAAAATGTAAAAAGATTTTTCTACAGTTTTTCTAAATCTACAATCCGAAAATGTAGTTTTTGGTCTCTGCAATATTATGCTTAATAAAACAAATAATTTAAAAAAAATTTAAATACAAGCCATTTTCACAAATCAACTCGCAGATAAAAGTGAAATGTGAACTTTGAATAATAATAATAAATAAATAAAATAATAAATAATAAATATACTTTCTAAATAATTTTCTTTTAAGTGTAATAAACACGAATTTAATTTTCGGCATGCCTAAAATATTCTTAAATTTTTAACTATGCACTCTTGCTTAATTAAATTGCTTGATTAAATTTATAGTCCACAAGCAAATTTATACTGCACAGAGAATCCTTATACAATAACTAAAATTGCACTTTTAAAATATATATTGTATTTGTTTGTTTGGTGTTTGATTCAAAGAAGAACTTATTTTATGAAGAATACCTATTTTTGTAAATTAAAGAATTTTTTTAAAAACAGTAATTGTTCGTAAATAGATTTTCAAATTATGTTGTTTTATATAAAAAATAAAAGAATAAATATTTGTTGATTACAAAGAAGATAGATTTTATTTTAAAAATCATAATTGTATACAATTAAATAAGATCCTTCTTGAAATAAATTAACTTCAAAAAGAGAAGTTTAAGTTAAAATATATTTTTTTTAAATCTATTTGTCTTATATGTTTTTGTTTTTCTTGACTTACCGAGTGTATCAGTTTATTATTTATTTGTGTCTATAATTAAGATTTTCCACTGTTAATAGCACAACAAATTTCCAAACATTCACGACTAGCCGGTGCACACTCGACCACTGTATCCTGCAAAAAAAAAAAACAAAAATAAATAAACCCTGATTGGGGATAAGGGACACTTTGTTTTGGAAAATAATAACACAGCTAAATAAAGTGATTGGGAAAATTTAATTGATTTTCAATAAATAAATAATTGTAATTAAATAAACATATCCAGAAATTTAATTGTAATATAATTACCGAATGTCATGTTTTATAATTAATTTGTGAATATAATCAAGATTTTGCACTGTCAAAATTTCAAATTATTCGCGTCTTTTCACAAAGATTGCTACACTTCTATATCTTAGCTGGTGCACACTGGACCACTGTGTCCTGCCGCATGAATCCTTGTGAACTAAATGGCAGCCGTGTACGCGGCTATCCTTTTATATGCTTTCGCCAGTGCGCACTTGGAACCATTGCGCAGCGCATTCTAAAGACTGACGCAGACGGCGGCACATAGCGCTGCTCAACAAGGCGCCGTCGCCACAGCCAAACGTCCTGATTTCTGACTCATTGTCCACACGCACATACATACATATGTATGTATATATATATATTTGTGCACATGTTTGAGTATTCATTTGAGTATAAGATAGCCATACTCGCTAATTGAAATATCACCTTGGACATAGTGATTAATCAGTTACTGGCATTTTTATGCTATACTTGCATAAGATTCGCGATCATTTTCTCTTGAGAACCAATTGTTATCTCAACTGTGTTATGTATATTAGATTAGTATATGGGCTAAATGGTTTTGAGTCACCCAATTAATGGGAAAAAGAGAGTTTAGCCAGCAGGAGGCAGTATAAGACAAACTAAAAAGCAAAACATCAAAACGTATAAAAACTAAGGACTGTAAAAAACTGAACAGTAATAGTAAATAAATTTGTAGTTGGCGACACTTGGCTTCTCTATAGTCCCCATGGTGTTGAATCTTAAACCTACTCTACGCGTCCTATTCTATCTCTATTTGCGCGCAGTTTCGTTTGTCAAATGTTGGCTGCCGGTCTGCCGGCTCCAGCAACACTGGCGGCAACCGCGATGGCGACGGTAACGCAGACGGCGACTGGCGGCCGAAGTCAACTAAACAACGCCAGCCATAACAACAGCAACAATAACAGTCATAACGACAAGCGCCGCACCCCCCCATCCATCCGACCCAGAGAAATACCCGCGTCCATCCTTGGCGTCGCATTGGCAAAGAGCCCTTCCAGCAGCCTAATGTCGAACTGCTGTGCACTGTGGAGCGACGACTGACGACTGACTACTGACTAATAAGATGCTTGACCTGAGCGAACTAATTGAATGGTAATTGCAGCATCCGAGTATAAGTCGCCTTTATTCATAAGCAAATATACTGTTACAAAATACAGTTGAGAAAACGCCCAAATAAATAAGTACGCATTTAATTAACACACACATAATTAACAATTTTTTCGTCTCTGTAATCCCACTGTCTGGTGTGAGAATTTAATGAGACACCTCAAAGACCTAATTATGTCCGGACTAGATTTTGATATATTCTTTTTTTTATTTCATAGATAATTTAAATAAAAATCATTATAATATTTATAAATATAAATAAATAAATGGGGACTTAACACCAAAAATAATTTTCGGAATTGATTTGTTATTTTTTTTCAGTTTCAATAGAAAAACTGAACTCTCATTCTAAAAATGTTCTCTTTACAATAAATTTAATAAAAAAAGTAATTAATTAAGACTAATTTAAATTTTGCATAAATTAAGATAAATATAAAAAATTTTTAATTTAATTTTGCTTTAATTTTTAAATATATAATGTTTAAATTATGAAACAATCGAAGTAAGCATAATTTGTTTTTGATTATCTAAGATGCGATTAACTATTAATTAATTAACAATTTTAAAAAAGAATTTACAAATTATTTCAAATTTCCTCATATTTTTATATAACTATTAAATTCTATACCATTTATTAATTTATAATTTACAATTTATTAATTTCCAATTAATAAGGTATAGGCAATGTATGGAGTCTTTTATTAAGTAACAAAACGGTCTTACGATGTAAGAGTTTAGATTTATTTTGAAAAATAAATAAATAAAAAGCAAATAAAGGTCTTTAAAAATGTAAAAATTAGTATTCTTTTGAATGACCTATCGGACTGGAATTATTAACGACTTTGTACGTAAGAATTACGTGAAAAATTTAAAACGATTCGATCGGCACCAATATTTAAAATTTTGTCTCTCCAAATAATATTGTAGCAGACTTTCAGAGAATTGCCTTAAATTGTAATTCGAATAGAAAAGTAGAAAGTTTTTTTTTTTTTAAAATAGGAAGGTTTTTTCTATTGGTGTTGCAAAAACAATGTGTTTTTAATATTATTTTTAGAAATATTTTCTTTTACTGAAATGTAATTCTTAAGAGTAGAAACGCAAACACAGTTCTAAGAATAAATTATTTGTGATATTAATATAAGTTTTAATAATATTATAAGGCTCAGAAAAGCTAATGTTAGAGTTCCTTGAACACTCCCTCAAAAAAAACACATTTTTGTTAATTTAAGAAAAATGTCGTCTGAAATTAGAAAAATAAAAACGCTTGTTTTAAGTAATATACTTCCCGATTCATAAGGTAAGTTATGCTTGGCGCCAAAAGTATGAATTTCTAAAATTTAGATACATTTTTTTGCTGAGTGGAAACTGGTAGTTTGCGTTAAGGAAGTTTGACTGTACTTAGATTAGATTTACACTTACTTTTGGCGCATAATCAAGAATGGAATTTTCAAATTCGTTGCCACTAGAAAAATACAATGTGACCGCAGGTTTGAGTCGAAAACAGTCGCCAAAGTGCGTAACAAGTGTCGGCGGCATCTTCGGAAGTTGTTTCCAAATCAAGCACAACAGCGGATGCTAGCGCCGGCGACGTCCAGAACGACGACGACGACAACTTGTCGGCATCTTATTACTTCTCAATGAAGTGAACCCCACAATTACTAATACACACTAATGCACACACACACACACACTCACACAATCACACGCGCGCTCACACTTGGAGAGTATGCAGACGCCAGAGCTAGATGAGGCTAGCAATTGTGGCGTCGAGTCCCTCGTCGCATTGTCCTGTTGGCGCGACAGTGAGGGCGAAAATAGAACGACCTACAGACAAGCCCGAATGTACATACGTATGTGTGCATGTATGTATGCATTTGTACATACATACATATAATCGTACGCACAACTTTGATTTCATATGGAAACACAGGCAGGGCGTGCGCGATTTGGGCGCCATTATTGCCACCATTGTCGCGACAAATGCCGCTGCTATGTCAATTAGAATTGAATATGCTCGTGGCGTCGATTATGACCAAGTTACTTGGGATTCCCGCTGGGTAGGACGATGCTAAGCCTGCAACTTTGATTTTAAAGTTTAGAAATTCGCTATACTTTTGGCGCCAGGATAATAAAATATTGTATTTTATATGCGCACAGCAAAAAGGAATTTCTAATTTAACAAAAAATTCTCATCGTATATTTGGAAATTATTCTTCAAACCAGAAGAATATGTCAGAATTCAGAGGGATTTTGTAAATTTCAATCAATTTTGAATAACGCGTTGGCGTCGATATTGCTATCTGTCCGTCATTTCTTTGTGATGTATGCTTATTGATATTATAATGACATGCTTGGCATGGTAATTGAATTTTTTTTGCTTTCAATATTATTTTCTGGCAGAATTTCAACTCCGGTTTCAAACCTGAATGCAGTTGTAAAGGAAAGTCATCAAATTCATCACGTTTTGCTTACTAAATCTGAACTGACTTAACGAGATAATTTAAAAAAAAATGTTGTATTTATACAAAAGTTCGATTTAAAAAAAATAATATTGAACACATTTATTTAAAATACTTTATTTAAATGTCATGGGATTTTTAATAGGGACTTCCTTTTTTTAAATTTTATTAGCTCTTTTAAAATTCCCTTGGTGCAACTTAATTAACTCAAATAATTTGATGAAAATATGATTTTATTATGTGCTGCATATTTGGTTGCATATATTAACCAAATTGCATTTTTTGTGTTGTGTTTTTTATATTATTATTGTTGTTCTTTGTTCTCCATCATTTTTGCCATCATTAACAGAAAATTAAGCATTATTGGAAGTTGTCATATGGGCTATAAATAATATAAACAGGCTGATGTCGTTTCTTCTTGTCCACTTAACATATTTTAACCTTTATTTGATTGTGAAAAATTTGACTGGCTTGCGTGTTAATGAAAAATACCTAGGCAAGTTCCTCATATAAAAATAAAATATAAAATAGCAGCTTAAACCGAATCACGAAACATTAAAATTGATATAAAAAAAAACGTTAATTACGAGAACGACAGATGTAAAAAACCAATCATTTTCCATCGCTTTTAAAACAGAAATGAGAAAGAAAATAACTATTCAATGGTTTTTTCTTGTACATACATAAAAATGTATCACAAGTGTCACAAAAGCATTGTTCATGTTTATATTTTTGTATTTTAAAAGTATGAATGTGAGATGCTTACAACTCTAAATTGTATTCAAATGGTTTTTACTACAATTTCATTTCAATATACCCTCTCATTCCAATGGTTTTCAGTAGTCAAGTAGATTTATAAGCCTGATATTTACAAACTTCGAATATTGTATTTGATGTTGGCAAACGTGCATGTCTATTTTATTATAAAGAAAAAATAAATTTGTTTAATAACGCAAAGAATTGCCCTTCATAAAATATATGTATAGTGGTAAAATAAAAATTGTATACACATATTTATACATTAATGTTATTCCAATTTCAAAAAATTTTCAATCCCAACAAATGTTAAATTACTTGCAAATGTGCCTGATGAATGTGAAGTAAACAATTTTAAATGTGAAGAGCAGCACAAGTTTAAATAGCTCAATACAAAATAGTTGTGAAGCAGTTTTTACTATTTTAAATACAAAATGACATATATACAATGAGCAATATATCTGATGCCATACCAAGTAGTTTTTTTTGCCTTGCTTAAAGTGCACATTTATAAAATTGATGAAAAGAAAATTTCTCGCATTCGTTTACATGTTTAATTGCCTTACTCTATATTTTTGTTTAGCGTTAGTTAATATATGAGCCTTCCGATTTGATAGACATGTATATATATGCGTGTATGCATGGAATTCTTTTACAAATTGTGCGCGTGTAATATGTATGTATATATTGAAAACTAAATACAACAACACAAACGTATATATATGTAGATACATTGTAGATCATACACATATTAACTGCTAAATAACCCAACATTAATGACAGAAATTATACAATAGGGTTATATATATGACTTCCAATCACCAATTTAATTTATTTGATGTTTGGCCTCTGTTATTAAAGCCAGCAGCGCATCCAGTTTCAAGTCTTTGAACCGCGCAAAATGATTCATCATTGGCTGTATAGCATCCGACTCAATTGCCGCCGAGATGGTCTGATTTTGTATGGTGCGATTAAGGCATGAAGCAACCTGGGCGAGAAACTCACGCCATTTCTGTCGGTTATCCTCGCTAAGCGTCGCATCCGTGCTCAGCATGTAAATCGCCTCCACCCGCAAAATCAAACCGACGAGCGACAAAATTCCAAACTGCAAAGATATTTCGTTTCGTAGCAATAAAAACAACATCTTGCTTAGAGAAATGGAATTAGTACATACCCGACTACAGAATATCGCCGACATCTTTTTGTCATTCAGCGTGAAAGCAGCAGATATATTGATAATTGTTTCAAAATTCGCTTCGCCAATGTGCTTTCTAAATTCTGGATACAGGGCATAGAGAACACCCTCGACATCGTCGCGATCCTTCTTAACGACATTCTGCAGTGAACAGAAAACGCCAGCCCACACAGTCCAACGTATGGTCTGATCAGTAATAAACGGCATACAACGTCGTAGAAGGATCTATACGGAGGTAATTAATAAAATAATCAGTAGTAATATTTAAAAAATTAAAGGATCCATTTCCAAATACCTTGCCCTTGCGCACACTCATCATGGCCACCACCTTGTCGAAAGTGAGCCCCGATTTTAGTTTGGCGACGAGAGCCTCGCGCGACTCTATTTCATAGTTGAACTTATTTTTAAGAGCCGGGTTCATTGTCTGGGGATTGTTTGCCTCGGCAGCGCGTTCCTCGGCCGTTTTATTTGCCATCTCGAGCTGCTCCACGGCGGCGATGCGTTCGCTTTCTTTATTCTTTTTTAAAACGATGGTTGCCATCACTTCGGGACTCTCCAGGTCCTCCAGTTTGAGAAGATACCGATAAAGTGTCTCGATGTGCAGCAAAATATGACGCGACTTCCGCATGCTGCTCGGCACCAGATGCACCTCACTTGGCCCCTCGCTGGACTTATCCGAATGATGCACTGCAGCTGCTGAAGAAGCAGACGATGCCGAATTTTCAACTGGACTCATATCGCTGCCCATAATATCAGCATCGATGATCTTGCGGGGCGCTGTGACACTGCCATATTGCAGTTTGCCCAGCGAGTTCTCGAATTTCAAGGGTGAGAAAATATATCCAGCAAGAAGGTTGCTGTTGTTGCCACCGCAATTTGTTATGTTGCCGCCGGCGCCGCTGGCGTTGCAGTTGCTCGTGTTCTCCGAATTGCGTCGCTCACGATGCTGTTGGCCGTTGCGCGAACCGTTCTTGTTGCCCAACTGCACCAGAATGAGCTGGGCATGCCCACGTGGCTGCGTCAGCGGATGATTCAACTGGTTATCCTTGTGCGCCTGGCTGTGACGCACCTGTCCGTTCTTCCGCTCCCTATGCACCGTGTAGTAATAGTCATCAATGTACGGCGTATCCGTGTTCAGCTGCGACAACTGAATACCAATCAGCCAGTGTTTGTCCCGGGTGCTCATCAGGTTGGCGTATTCGTCGAACTCCTCATGGGGCAGGTTGCCGCCATGACGATTAAGTTGTTGCTGTGATTGTTGTTGTTGCTGTTTCTGGCGATCGCCGGGACGATTTTGTTGTTGTTGTTGTAGCTGCTGTTGTTGTTGTTGTTGTTGCTGCTGCTGCTGTTGCTGCTGACGGGCAACGGCCACGTTCTGCAACAGCGGATGATTCTGTTGGATTTCCTGCACAAGGCGCATATTGAACATGTTGTACATCGAATTGGGCTGCTGATTGAGCACGTTGTGCGGAGGAAGGCGTGGCACAGGCGGCACTGGCTGCATAAAGGCTGCGGGATGCGGGATGCCAGCGGCACGCATTGCATTGAAGCTCGGATGCATGGCAAAGTTGTTGAGTGCTGTGGGCAAATGAGGATTTGGCAGTGCTCGGGGATAGCTGGGAGGCAGGGCAGCATGCTGCTGCTGCTGCATCATCGGATGTTGTGGCAGGTTCGGGACCATTCCACCTGGATAGATGAAGCCGGGCGGTGGTCGATTTGCACTTAGCCCGTTGTTCAATTGTTGTTGTTGCTGTTGAGAGGGGGGCGTCGGCATTAGTCCGGGTCCCGGTCCGGGCCCGGGTACGGGTCCTGGCCCAGCGCCAGCCAAGGAATGCGGACCATGAAATCCTAGATTTTGCCTTGCTGGCGGTGTTTGTGGAGTTGCCAGGAATCCAGGAGGTGCTGCAAAAACAATTAGTTTAAAATCATACATATAACAAATAATATTGTCTACATAAAGATGAATAATGTACATTTTTAAATTAATCTATACATGTAAATTGAATTTTTTGAAATATAGGTTGAGACTACAGTCGCCATGTAATTTTGTTGTATATAATAATAATGAACTTTTAAATTGAGGTTTAGTACTAATTAAACATTTCATACAACCAAAGAAGCCCTATAAATTTTTTTCAAAAGAATCTTGATTTAATTAAGAATGTCAGTTTGATCGATATAATCGGAAGGGGAGCAAGTAATTGCTACAATGAGATATTATTATCTAAATTTGAAGTCTTCAGATCTTATAGTGCCTGGAAGCGAAGCGTTATTACAAAAAGAGGGACACACAGATTGCTGATCAAGAATATATATTAAACGTTATGTTGTCAGAGTTACTTCCTTGCATGTTGCAGATAACTGCAAAGCTGCATTATACGTTAGGTTAGGTTAGATAAGACATGGACTTTCGACCGAATGATCAACACACTTGGACCACATTTGGCCACTTTATGATTTGCATTATTTTTCTTGAAACTTCTGGGAGACAGAATCATAGATGAGTCCAGATGTGTACAAGTTTCGAATATTTTGCAATAGATAATTTTGCGATAGATAGATTAGATAGATAAGGTCGCTTAATATCTTCTTGTTTTTAGAAATATTTGCAAATATATAGAAAAATAAATGTGTAATAATTAGAATCGCTGAGCCTGAATCGACAATTCCAAAACTATCTTACGCTTTTTATATGTTTTTTAGAATTATCATTATTAAGAAATACATATTAATTCTGTTAAAAAATATGTGTCTGGATATATGTGAAATCAAAGATATACTAATCTCATATAATTATATAAAAGTAACAAATATTATAAGAAATATTCACTGTACACACATTGAAATTAGAGAAATTAGTTTACCAGTTTAGATGTGCAATCCCCAGTTTGTATCAGGGCAAAATCACATATTTTAAAAGGTTGGACTAATAGCTGCCAAATTGATGAATATTTAATACAATTGTCCTTATGAGTGCAGTGCCGGGCAGAAGCAAAACATTTGCTGAGCACAAATTGCTATTAAGACGCTGATTTCTACTTTACTACTACTACTACAACTTTACTTTATGATACTCCACTTCACTTTCTACTTTACTTTATGATACTCCACTTTTAATGGACTTTAGAATATAAACTTGATTAACAAAATAACTCAAATTTACAATGGGCAAATAACGTTCCTCATGTTCACCGAGTAGAAATGTATGTATGTATATATTATATTACTATATTATATATATGAATATAAATATATGAATATATATAAATAATATATATATATATATATATATATTTATATTTTTATATATACATATTTATATGTAAGATGATATAAGTTACCCTTGTGCTGTTGTGGCTTTTGCAGTTGCTGCTGCTGCTGCAGCTGTTGTTGTTGTTGTATTGTTGGCGTTACCACCAAATGCTGCCTGTTGGCAAGGTTAAAGTCCTGTTGATGCAGCTGTGGCAGCTGTTGTTGGGGCATCTGCAGCTGCTTCTTGGATATTGCCTGCTGTGTGATTAAATTCCGTTCGATATCCTCGAGAGTTGAGATTTTCGCCGTAATTTGCGGCGGCATGGGAGGCAACCCAAAATTGGCATTGGGCTCGTGCAGTGGCTTCATTTGTGTGGCTGAGCCTGCAACTCCTGCCAGCGGCTGCGACTTGAACGCGCTGCGAAAGTGCTCACGAAAAAGCTGTGGATTGTTCGCCAAGGGTATGTTGGTCATCGGCTGCGATGCCCAAACATTTGAGTCCAGGGTGATGCGCTGCAAAGGATTCCCATCGCTTTCGCCAAATGAACCCAGGTCGACGTCGTCCAATCGCATCGCGGACAAATTCAGCTCTAGGTCGGAGTCGTCACGCAGCAGTTGCTGCATCTGCTGATTGTGGAAGGCGCCGTTGCCACCACTTTGATGATTATTGGCTCCACCTCCTACTCCTCTACCGCCGCCCCCTCCTCCACCTCCTCTACGAATCTTTTCACCATTGCCGCCTAGTCGCACGAGAGTTTCGTGGACTTCTTCCCAGTCGCCGTTTATCGCCGAACCGAAGGTTTCATCGTTGAGTGCGTCATACTCCTCTTCCGGGGGCTCTGCAATGCGCCCATCGTCATCCTATTAGATTAAAACTTTTATTATAATCAGTGCAACAAAAAAAACCATAATTGAAGTTTTCATTTTGCAGACGAAACACGAGTTTATCGCTAACCTATTAATATTGCGCACTTGATTATTCCTACATTTTATTTTTTATCTTACCGGTACGCCTGTGGTTGTATCAAAGCCGAAAAACGAGTCGTCCATTGCAAAAAACTATTTGTTTTATAAAAAATTATCATGACTTGTCAGTCACCAAGAATGGTTAAGCTGAGAAGAAGAAGCCGAATGGATTCCACATTATTTCCACAGGCCACATCCACATGAATTAGTGATGCACAAATAATCGGACTATCGCACACAAAATTTATTGGGTACCTCTCCCTCAGCTAAACCGTCTTAAAAGTCTCACTACTCTTCACTGTCTACTTAATTTAATAGCAAACATTTATTTATAGTCGCAGAAATAAGATATTCACCTTACAAATAAGAAATTTTCAAAATATAACGGAAATTAAAGTGTATGCCTATCGGAACCAGTTCGAACCAGTTCATTGCGAATTATCGAGAATAATTCCATATAATTTTCGTATATTTGTTTGTCCCATATAGCAAATATTTTATAGTTCAAATTATATACATGGCGATTTCAGCAAGATTAAATAAAACCCGTTGCGCATTTCTGCCATAATAGGCAGAAATAAATCTACTAGATTTATATTATTTGTATTTTATAGTGCTTTTGAAAGTAAGTCGTTGCTCCACAAAATATATTACAAAATAGACGATGGCCTGTGTACTATTGTGGTAGACTTGGTTTCTTTTGATCAAACAACGATCGGACAATTGCATTAAATAAATCGTTGCTAAATTTTTGTATATCTCAGAAGGCCGAACAATGCCATTAATACTTATCAAGGATGCATTTTGGATTAACTCCAGTTGACAATAAGTAAATAAATGGCTTCAGGGATTATCTTTGTGTAGATTGTCATCAAATTACAATCAATTTTTGCAAGTGTAGCGAATCACCAAATTTAATGGACTTTTATCCAGATAAAAGAGAAAACGCAGGTTTTTGATTCATTCCTGCTCATTGAGTAACATTCACATCATTAGTGCTGGAAGCGTAGCACATTTTCTAAAAACATTCCAATGAAATCAAAGAGAAAAATTCCAAAGTTATTGATAAAAAAAATATATATACAATACATGCCGGCGTCAAATTGACTTAAAACTGTCTGCATTTAAAATGTGTGCTGTATTTGTAAAAAGCTGCTCGCAACAGACTTTGAATTTCTGCATGAAATCACACACATTGTTTTACTAAATTGATAAATTCTTAAATATTATTCTGCGACACATCATATATTACAAGTTAGATTAGTTTTTGTCTAATTACCTACTACCATCATCAACATCATATTAATAACTATTTTAAGGACAATTTCCTTTGTTCAATCTCCAGCAGTTTTTTCTTTAATTCTAGTTTTTCTGACATTAATTGTTCGATGACAGAATGGTGTCTTTTGTCTTCGATTAGCTTTTGTTTATAGAGGGCACAGAAATCACTTAGAGCCTTTTGAGTGCTACTCGCAACATCTGTGGCTAAACTGATGGATTTACTCATCGTCTCCAATTCCGTTTGGAGAGTTCTTCCTTCAAATTTGGATCGCTGCAAGAAGAGCGGATCAATGTCGAGTTCAGCCTTGGAATCCTCTGGCTCATAGCCATAGCCGGAGGCATCTTGCAGCGCGCTGTTATCCTCCTCCTCCTCGGGCACAACATCTTCCACATCTTCCATATCGAATGTGGCATTCGAGGTGTCCTGTAAATCGTCATCAGATGCATTCATTATTATCTGATTGGCATCATCATTGAGACGATATAAACTGGCAATTGTTTCCTCGGCCGAACTCAGACCCGTTGCCAAGGGAATATTGTGCATTTCATTTTTCTCCACCTTCTTAATGATGAATCTCTTCCAGTCTTTGAGCGCCTGCACATTGAGAAAGTCAACGTTTAAAAATAAGAAGAAATCAATTTTTTTTTAGCAGAATTAACCTTTTTCCAGGTTGCCAGATCTTTTTGTGGTGGCCCACTGCGATTCAATTCGGCTGCCAGTTGTTCCCAGAGCAATTCAAATGCGTTGCGTGTTTCCCACGAGGGATTTTGTAAAATACCCGGGTGCTTCTTTATAAAGTTTAGTAATATCAATTCTTGTTCCGGATTCCGAGGTTTTCCTCGATGTCGATCATTTGACTGTGACAATATTTTATATTTGCGGTTCTGCGTCGAAGCTGATGCGTTTGCATTTGGATGCATTCGATTCATGTGTTTGCTTAAGTTTGTCGTTGTCGTTTTATAAGAGAGTTTTGCCTTGCAAATGTTGCACAGCGCAAAAGTTTCGTCGACCGCTCGAAAGAAGCACCAAATTTCACTTGTTCTCCGCTTCATTTTTGTTTTTGTTCTTTAATACAATTCAATATTGTACACAAGTACTAATTTTTAATAATATTGGTTGCAGTGTTGGCAAGCTCCGAGGTTATAGAGTTGCCACTAATTTATCATAAAACGTTATGGGCATTATTATATCATAGTGCGGAACTGGTTCATTGATTTTAATTAAAAATCTTTAATATGGTATTGAATTTAAGATGCCAGAATTTTTAAGTGGGTTTTAGGTTTACTTTCCCACTAGCAAAAGTAAGCATTCCACAGTCAAACATATAATGAGCGTTATTTTTTCGTTTGCAAGTGGTATTTTGAACAAATTGTTGCATTCGGATGTTCACCAAACAAGGTGGCAACTCCATATAAATGTTAACATCTGGTCTTTTATAAGATAGGTCTGTCCATTTTGTCCTTTTATCTTAAGAAATGAGCCAACTGCCGATGTCTTATATTTTTTTTGATAACAAATTTTTTTTTAAATGGTTTCAATTAGTCATTTATCCTGAACTGTAATTGCCAATAAGGCATACTGCAAATATTGCATAAGAAGTATAACTAAAAAATAGACCAGATTAATTAAAGTTATTTTAAAAGTATTAATTTTTAATTACACTCTGATCCGTCTCATGTGTGTAATCAATAACTATAACTGATTTCTTACAACAAATAGCTTACATTTGCGCTTACGTGACACTTGTACTTTCGTACATATAAAATATGTTAACACAGATAGCAGATTGCAGCAACAATTAGAACACTTAACAGTTGAGACCATTCACCACCGCCCCCTAGTAATTGTTTTTTGCATGAATGGAAAACAACATTCTTTACAATTGGCATGGCCAGGGACAATAGAGACAGCTGCTCCGTATCTATTTCTCAATATTTTTCATAGGCAAAAATTACAGTTTTAAAATTATCAGTCCACATACATTTAAAAAAAAGTGTAATTAATTTTTTCAGATTTGGCGATGCTTCATACAATCACTAGAATGCAGAATAACAAAAAACAAAATTAATAAATAAATGATAACTTCTCTTCTGTTAACTAAAGAGTGCATATAATATAATAATTTTAAGTCTTAATAAACTGTTGATGAAATATGATATGCGGAAAAGATAGTAAATAAAGAACAAAAAACGACACGAAATGAAAGTATTGAGAAATATAACGGCTTCTAATTTTTTTAAGAATATTAATCTTTATTTCATAAAATAAAGCGTGCGTGCTTAACTATGCGGAAGATGGCCATGCAATTGCGTGCAAATAAGCAAAACATTAGTAGATGATCCCACGTATATATGTCGGACCACCGGAGAAAGTGCAGCAATATTTAAAGTGGTGTGGCAAAGATGAGATTACTTACTTCGATTGTTGGATTCCTACTGTTTGCGGTGGTCAGCGCCTTAAGCGTGGAAGATCAACTCAGTGGTTGCCCATTTCACCAGTTGGACACTTTAGATTTGGTTACTGGAAAAACACCAATCGAATACGCCGGACGATCGAAGAGAAATATCCCAGCTGAATATGATAGCAACCTGGAAGATCTACTAAAAAACCTATTGCCCAAGTATAGCGGCGGTGAAGAACCCAGCAGCTGGCTGAATATCGGGGCAGTTGAGAAGCAGCGCAACGAGCCAGTCAAGTGCGGAATACCGCCCCCAAACTGTTTAAATAATACCCAGAATTTGCACTTCCGGAGCATAGATGGTGCTTGTAATAATTTGCTGTATCCTGACTTTGGCATCGCCACCTCCAGGTACCGGCGGCTGCTGCATCCAAGCTATGATCGGCGCCAAGTACTTCCCAACGCACGACTCATCTCGCTGTCGCTGTACGGCGAGAAGACCTCAATGGATCAGTTTCGCACGATTGCCTCCATGCAGTGGGGTCAGTTTATCGCCCATGACATGAGCCTACTAACCACATCTGGAGCTCCCAAGGATTGCTGTGCGGAGCCACACCATCCACAGTGCCAGCCAATCACATTAGCAGCTGATGGACCAATCACCTATAATACGGGCAAAACATGTATGAGCTTTGCTCGCAGTATATCTGACGCGGAGGCAATTTGCCCCAAGAGTGGACTGCCGCACAGCGAGAAGCTATCTGTGGTCACAGCCTTTCTTGATCTGTCCTCTGTCTATGGAAATTCTCTCAAGCAGAATCGCAAAACGCGTCTCTTCAAGGGAGGCCAACTGCGCACCAGTTACGTTAATGGACAACAATGGTTGCCTGTAGTTCAGAATCATTTGGGTGAATGTGACACAAACCCTGAGTGCTATTCATTACCGGACAAGCGGAATCGATTTACGCCAACTATCGCCGTAATTCACACGGTTATGCTGCGTGAGCACAATCGATTGGCAGAGCAGCTGGCCCATCTGAATCCGCATTACAACGATGAGCGTTTGTATCAGGAGGCACGCAAGATAAACATTGCGCAGTACCAGAAGATCACTTACTATGAGTATCTAGTCGGAGTCCTGGGCGCTACATATACTCAACTCAATGGCATTACCTACCCCTCCTGCCGTTCCACCGAGTATGTGGATGACTACGATGAGAGCGTCAGTCCCAATCCGTATGCAGAGTTTTCAGCTGCTGCCTTCCGCTATTCGCACACCCAGATTCCTGGCTGGTTTTCGTAAGTACCTTCCCTTTGAAGTGTCTTAATTTTGATTCAACAATTTTTAACTGTTCATTTGCAGCTTGGTGTCGCCAAATCGTAACGCAAATCAGACGGTTCGTCTGAGCGACTATTTTGAGCGCACTGAAACGATTCGTCTACTGTCTTCCAACTTTAATCTAGCCGATATTGTGAGGGGCATGACCACTCAACTGCAGAAGCGATCTGACGGCAATATAGATCCCGAAATTAAGCACTACTTTAATAGGAAAGAATCCCAGGAGTTTGGCTCCGACCTCAAGTCTCTGGATATTCAACGTGCCCGCGATTTCGGGCTGCCCTCGTACAATGATTTACGTGAATTCTGTGGCTTGAACCGTGCCGTCGACTGGTCGGATTTCGCTAATGAAATACCAAAGGAGGTAGAAAATGTTCTTTATTTATTAATAATTATGAATTCATAAGGTGGCCTTTTTAGAAAATATGCGAGTTGCAAAAGCTGTATGCTACTCCGGATGATGTTGAGCTGTCCGTCGGCGGCACTTTCGAATTTCATGTGCCTGACTCGTTGTTTGGACCCACGCTTTTGTGCATTGTTGGAAAACAGTTCCTCAACACGCGTATAGGTGATCGCTTCTTTTTCGAGCGGGAGGATCATCTAAGTGGTTTCTCACGCAGTGAGTACATTCTCAATCCTTGATTATAATTTTTTCTCCTAATACGGCTGACTTATAATGCAGCTCAACTGGCGGAGATACGCAAGATTAGTTTGGCTTCGCTGTTCTGCAACAACGTGCAAGGTTTGAATTACGTTCAGCCAAATGTGTTCGTTTTCCCCAATGCTCAGTAAGTCGCTATACACAGAGAGAAAGCTCTGACTTAATTTAATAAATACGTGTATTGTTATTTTTTTTCACAGAAATGTTTTACTGAACTGCAACGACATTCCTCAACTAGATCTTAGCAAATGGCAAGACTTAAGTCTGGTTGACCAATATCCGGGAAATTAACACAATCACAAAATAAAAAAATTAACAAGATCGAACAGATTTTTTTTTGGCAACCCAAAGATTATTTATTCGTGCATATATGTTAAAAATGTAAATGAATGTTTAAAGATGAAAATCAAGAATCAGCTTGTCTAAATTATATGTATTAGTAAACAAATTAAAATAAAAGCAAAAATGAGAATAATTCAACCAATAAACACTTGTGAATAAACATATTAATATATTAAAAGATTGATGATGATTATTTTTAAATACTTTAATAATTTAATTAAATAATTGCAGATGCATTATAACATTTCATGTTTTTCTGTCCTGCGTACCTGAGAAAGAAACATTTGAAACTTCATAGAACTCTGAAAATGTTGTCTAATTTAGGAGCACCATTTTAGTAAATATTTTTTCACTTTCTGGGAGGCTGTTCTTTTTTTTAATTTGCAAGTTTATTTTTTTCTACATTTTCTGACAAAAAAAAATTGTATTCTCTCTTCATTGTGGGCAATCCAATTATGCCAAGAATCTAAGAATATTTCTTGAGTTTTTCCATTAATACAGCAAGAGTTTTGTTAAGCTCTACAAATTTGTATAAATTAAAATGCTGATAAACCTAACGAACTGCTTTGAAGTTTAGTTAAGTTTTTGCAGAATTTAGAACTTAGACAATTTAAGTTATTGTATACCTGACTTTTTATGTATAATTATATTAGGACTTACGTCCGCTGCAAATAAACAGTGTTCGCAACTTTTTTTACCAATATTCTACACTTATAAGAAACCCTAAATTTTTGATTAATTGTCACATTTTGGGGTCTAGTAAATGCCTAAAATTAATCGTTGTGGCTTCCCAAAAATGGGTATTTGATTAAGCCGATTAAGATACAAATTTCTACCCACTTCAACTTAATCATGAGTAATTAGCCATCCAGCCTGCACAGCGAAACGCATGCATCTCGAATGGTCTTAATTGATACTTGAATGCTATGCTTTGATTTTTTGGTTGCACAACATTTTAGCTCGTTAAATGGTGTGTGGGCGATTTCAAAACCGTTCATTTTACCGTTCACTTTTTGTATAAATGACATCGCAATACATTATTGTCTGATTAGTGATGTAAGCGAACACATTTTTTAAAATGTAACTTTTATTTTATTTATTTAATTTACTGCTCCGAGTGTAAGGTCATCTCATTTTAGTGTATCGTTAAAAGACAGTTGATAGACTGAACGAAGTAAATGATTTTGTTTTACTTCTTGATCAAAAGTTCAAATTCGATTATCGGTTTAAATTCAGTGTCAACAAAAACTTTCAAGTTATTGTTTGTTCAACGGAATTTAATTCCCTTATACGACCAAGATACTTTTTAATACTGTAATATGGATTTTATATGTTGGGCCAGCTTGCATTCATATACCCCTTAAAAATCTTATAAATATTTCTTATTTCTAAAGTAAACGTTCAATTTTATTTTAAGTTCACTTTAATTATATATTTTACTTATTTGCTTTTGTTGTGTTAACTGATTTTAGTTGTCATTAAATAAATAAACTAAAATTGGTATGCTATTAAGCATTTTGTGGAGTTTAAATGCAAATTTGTAAAATTGGGAAACAGAGAAAAAATGAGATAAAAATGAATAAATAATATAATATATAGAATATCTGGATGTATTAAAATGTAAACTAGTCTAACACAATGAGTGGATTGGTGATGCATAGTAAAAAGCTATTCAGATCAAAAATGTTAATGATTAACAATTTTAGAACGGTAGAATTGCAAGAGTAAAGATAAAGAGAGGATGATATGTTGAAATTAGAAATATGGGATTGTTAAATATCTGAATCTGTAAAACTATGTTAATTTACCGCAGCTTGACACCTATTATCCCGATTAAGAACTTTAAAAAATTTAGATTTTGAATTAAAATATTATTCAAATGAAGAGAAAACTCCGTAGACTATATCTGACGAAAGGCAATATAAGTTTTAAAAATGACATCAACAGAACTTTGCAAATCGTCGACAGTTGTGTGTTATTTCTATAAGTTATAATTTTATTTTATGAAAGTAGTATTTTTTCAAAATTTCTTAATTAGTTAGTTGAATATTTTGTTTATTTCACGGTCTAACCAGTTCCTAAAATATCGGCTTTCGGTTTCCGGCTTAAAAAAAATTATTATTTAGAATTTTTTCACTTCTTGCTTTGAGTTTCGGTTTCTTTTTGAATACATCCAATAAAATTAGGGCAGTGACTTTAAAATTCTTACGCAATAAGGAAAACCGGTAACCTTTAACTTTCGCTATGACCTTGCGGCTATATTATACCGGTAACCCTTTTGAATTTTCTGTATGTGGGCTAATTATATTCTGACGCGTGTCGTCTTTAACTCTTCTGCCACTTTTCAACCTCAAGTAATGACGTGTTGTATTCAAAAACCAATAAATTGATTGTTCTTAGCACCTTTATTATGTAAAGTCAATGAGATTTTTATTCAAATCATAATTAGTTTCCACCAAATGTAAACAAATAAACATAAAAAGACAAAAGATTTCACAGTAGATTCGAATTATAACGGTCCTATAGAAACTAGATTATTAAAAGTAAATTTTTAAAATATGTGTTTTTTTTTTGCTGTTTTAGTGTGCGTGAAAATTCTATATAATTTGTGCTGTAAGTATAAAAGTGATCGGTTCTTTGGCGAAAGGTAGCATTGGCTGTCGAACCATGAAATTGAAGATATCGATCGTCTGTTTTGGTAAGTCACGTTAAAGGGATATAAGATTAGAGAGCCGAAATACTGAAAATATTCTTCTTAGGCTTAACCATATTCGGTTTGGTGAAAGAGATCAAATGTAGTAAAGAAACCGCCAGATTTTATCCTCCTGCGTCAGCTCCTGCACCTGTAATCTACAAAATACCATCACCAGCACCATATCCATATCCTCATCCACCCCATTCAAGTCCTCCGCAGCAATGTTATTGTCCCCCGGGTCCACCAGGTCCGCCAGGCTTTCCTGGTCCGGCTGGTCCTCCAGGTTAGTATACAGAGTTGTGGTTAAATTTATTATTGTAGATTAATTATTGATCTTCAGGTGAGGCGGGAAAGCCTGGACATTACGGTCCAAAAGGTGACAGGGGCGACAAGGGGGAT
Source organism: Drosophila melanosoma (assembly GCA_035042045.1). Classification (NCBI taxonomy): domain Eukaryota; kingdom Metazoa; phylum Arthropoda; class Insecta; order Diptera; family Drosophilidae; genus Drosophila; species Drosophila melanosoma. The sequence goes on along the minus strand of JAWNLY010000078.1, from coordinate 882,035 downwards.
AAAGGTAACTTTGGACCTGCAGGCATACCTGGCCCCCAGGGTCCCCCAGGTATTCCAGGAAATAGAGATTGGCATAGGCACTCACACCCACCACCCCCTCCAATAATAATACCAATTCCTGTGCCATCGCCGGGAAAAGGACATCATCATCATCCTAGTCCTGGTCCTGGTGGATACCCAGGATATCCAGGACACCCAGGCTATCCAGGGTATCCGGGGTATCCAGGTTATCCAAGTTACCCGCAGAAAGGATATCCAGGCAAAGGATATCCAGACAAGGGATATCCACACAAAGGACATCCACATAAGGGACAACCAGGAAATCACCCACGTTATGATCACCCAGACTATCATCACCCAGGACATCCGCATCCGCCAACTCCAAGCCCACCACTTCCAATACCCCCAAGTTTTGACTGGGATCAATGGGATCATCAGCGAATACTTCTAATTGAGAGCGAAAATGACACGGAAGATTTCGAAAATCTCAACGATGAAAATACTTTGGAACAAGACTATATGAAAGAAACAGAGGAATCTTACCCTACTGAATCTTTCTCCGACAATGTTGAATTGGTTGAAAATATTAGTGATTTGAGTAATGAAGACGACTTTGAACCTGACAATACAACAGATAATAGTGAAGACAACGAGTCAGTGGAAAATAATGATGAGCAAGAGCGAAGCATCAGAAGACCAGTTATCTTGGCAATTAGTACGCCTCGTGACCCATTTCAAATCTTACCCTCCGATAAAAATTATATAAAAAAAAATTAACTGAATAAATATAGAGTGTTGACAAAGTTCTAGGATCTCATCAAACATTTAACCAGAACATTATTTTAATATATATTTTTATTACCAGTAAAAATTGTCTCTTATGTTCTCGTAGAGATTAAAGCACTATTTGAGTTTTCACAAAAAACTTGATTATGAGGCAGCTTATAAAATTATTTTTATGGACTTTAGGTACTTATCAATTAAATACGCTAATCCTATAAATTAAATGTTTGTCCGATCTTGAGTTATTCGTCTGTGGGACTGTTTGTAAGCAAACTAGTTTTTCAGATAATTTTTACGAATCATTATTCTGTAAAATTTTCTATTAAGAATTATTATAATATTATATTTTTTTCTGTACAAGAGAATGGCCAATTTAAAATGAGAGTCCAAAATTAATGTTTTTTGTCTTTTCTTTGACTAAGAATCAAAGTTCCAATCTGAAATAAAAGAATTGAATTTTGATAAAATGTTACCTAGAAAAACTTAAACAATCAAAATTTTATTCAGATAACACCGTCGTTTATATTTGAATAAGATATTTCAAAATAGCCTGTATCTAATTCTAGAGTGCCCTATTCATACCGTAACTGCTAGCAATTTGGTAATATTATTTAAAAGTACAATAAACAAAATAAATAGATATATGAAAAAAAACCCCTTATGACACAAATATAATATTTTTAATATTATATATATATTTTCTTTTTAAAGTTTAATATAGTTTCTATTTTGCAAATATTATGCAAAAATTTGTCGTATATGAACTGTAGTTCATACAATATGATAAATTAATAAATAAACATGAAGCGGTGGTTCAAATGATGCATATTTTGTTGTTTAAAATTTATGAATGATTTCATTTAACAGAGACAGAGAAAATACAAACTGATTTGCATTACACACGACCAATATATTATCTTCGGTTCTCACAACACCATTTAAAAAGCCAATTTTGTGTTTATTTATATTTCTTAACACACATTCAAATGATATCATCAACTTCGCCTTGTTTTGACTTTGTGTTTTGTCTCAGATGAATGCGAGCAATTATGGATATGGTTATGGTATCTAAAGAATCAAATTAACAAAACTTGATAAAATTTGAAAGCTAATAAAAAAACAAAGAACATCAATAGTCAACCAATTTATAAATTAATGAAGCCAAAAGCAAATTTCATATATAGAAAGATCACAAGTAAACTATCACTCTTATGCAAATAAAATTTTTTTTAAGAATTTGTGTTGATTGAAGCCATGCGAATAATTTATTTGTATGCCCTGATCCCATTTAAAATGTGTGAAATAATAACCAGTTTTATTTTAAATTGGCTCATAATAGGAAATACCTACAAAATTCCGGAAGCCTCTTAACTCATTTAATACTCGTTCAAACAAACTCAAAGGCAAACTTTTCAATTTTGGAGAGTCCTTTAACTATTAACCAATTACCAACTTTTAACGGATTTAAATAATAGAGGAACAATTCGACTTGTATCTGAGACATCCATAAATGTATTCATAAAAAATGTTTTCCACCCTAAATATCATGAACTAGCTAGGATAAAATGTTTTATTAGAATGGATAATAATAATAGGGGTTTCTTATATACCGATATGATTTATATATGTACATTAAAAGGGGACAATATAATACATGGAGTTTGATTTTACAATCTTTAAATTGATTAAACTAATTGTTATTATATTTTGAACTAGTTAAAGACAGATCCGTGTGCATACAATGGTCACTTCTTCCCAAACAGGATCGAGTGATCCGCAGAGGCATGTGCAGTTCGATCGACCCATTTCGTGAGGTCAACTTGCGGAATACTCGAGCATGGCACAACAGGGTTCCTAGTAATTGGGATTAGATTAATATTGTTCATAATCGTTTTGTTTTATGGTACTTACGATCCCGAAATCGTCCTAAATGCGGCAGGCTGCATCGAACCAATATTGTTGCCATTGTCACAGAGCAAGCGAGCCATGCTTGCCTTACGCAGTTCCTCCAATTGATCTAATCGAAGTGTTACAATTACATAATTGATCAATATGTTTAATGCTAATTAATACCTGGAGTGAATCCGCTGATTTTGTCGCCATTTTCAAAGAAGAAACGATCGCCGACACGAGTTCTAAAGAACTGTTCCGTCAGGATGCAAAGGAATGTGGGACCGGCCAATGCCCCAGCCACGTGTGCCTCGAGAGAGCCACCAACCGTCAAGTCCACATCCTCGTGACTATCATAGAGCGATCTGAGTGTATTAATTATTTCTGGACTGATCAGATCACCAAAGTCCTCCCATGAGTGTGCCCGCTTCATGCCACAAAACTCTCTCAGATCATTATACGATGCAAGTCCATGATCCCGATTCCGCTGAATATCCAAAGCACGCAAGTCGGAGCCGAATGGCATATTGCGTCTAAATAGAAAATGTTTAATCTAGCAAATATAAAATAAGAATTATAAATTAGAAGAATAACTCATTTTTTTCTGTATAAAATGTTACAGAATTAATTTTTTTCATTTGGTAAATATAGAAAAATTAGTTCGAATAATTAAATTTTTTTTTTAATTAATTCAAAAATTACAGCTTTAGCCGCTATTTAGAGCACCCAAGAATAGAATCGGTGGCCTTTTGTCGTTTTTATTATTTTAAATTAATTAAGTACAAATATTCACTAAAATCGCGTAATATAGCAGATGTCTTAAAATCAAATATTAAAACTGAAACAAAAGCTGTGATGACAGTAATCTGATGTGTATGTCAAATGCCTCAAATGTCAATTTCCATTTGAAATGCTTCGTTTGGTGTGTTCAAATTATATTGATAAATCTTAATCCGATTATATGGCTGAACTTAAGTTATTTTTATTTTAATTATATCGACATAGATACCTGTTTATCGAAGTGGATGTCCGTGAGCTCTTCTGGCTGTGTGGCGTGACCTCTGGTTAGAGAATCAAAGTTATCGCCAACCTCGAGAATACCAGGACGATTGAACCAATCACTCAGGGTTAATGAGCCAAGAACTGTACGCAGCTCGGACAAAAGGCTATAAGCAGGGAATACGTTATAAATTAATAAGTCTATAACTGCGAAGAGTAAAGAATATCTTACTCCAATCTACCCTCGATTTGGGAATGGAAGTATCTGAATGCAGCTGTGGCGTGTTCATTTAATACGCTGGGATCGATGCTAGGATTGTAGTCATTCACGTAGCTACCGCCGGGAGCTTTGAAAATCAGGCTATTCTTCAACATATTTTGCTCGCCGAGGAATATTGGAAGCCATTCGTAATAGCTTATTTGTTGGTACTGGGCTATGTTTATCTTGCGAGCTTCCTGGAACAGCGTGCGATCGTCAAAGTGAGGATTCAGAGCAGACAGAGCATCGGCAATGCGATTGTGTTCGCGGAGCAGTATGGTCTGCTGTAAAGCCAGTCCGGGATTTTGATTAACACGTATATCGCCGGATCTGTAGCAGACTTCATCCGCATCGATCGCATCGCAGTCACCGGTTACGTTTCGGGACAAGGGTAGCCATTTGGCGCCATTGCGCTCCTCAACAATCATACGTCCGCCTTGGAATTCGCGGATGTCGCTATTTTGCTGCATCGAGTTGCCATAGACCAGGGACAAATCCAAGTAGGCTGTGACCACAGTCAACTGCTCTGCCGCTCCACCGGTGTACTGACAGTTGGCGTCACGATCTGTCAGGGTGCGCACAAAGTTGAGGCACTCCCTACCAATTTGGGAGTAAGCCGGATCATGGGGAGGCACGATGATGGCAAAGCAGGTCTTATGCGCTGTGTCCAAGCCCACCAGAAGTCCATCATCTGTGCAGCAGCGCGTCGGATGTTTCTCTGTGTAGGAGTAAAACCGGGTTAATGGGACAATCTAATACCAACTGATCAAAGGATTGACATACTGGATTGAGTGCCACCCGCTTGCATGCTCATGTCATGAGTAATAATCTGGCCCCACTGCATGTTGTGGAGCGTAAACTGTGGATCGGGCACGGTCTGCTCGCCGAATGCCACAATGGATACCAGACGAGCACTCGGCAGTTCATTCCCAGTTACGGACCGGGTTGGTGCGGATATTCCATCGGCGTATTTTGGTGACACAAGACGACCATACCTAAAGGGCTTGCGTGAGAAGCGGCACAAACATTCTGACTAAAACATACACTCATAAAAAATCGACCTACATTTTAGTAAATCGCCATATTTTTGGACCGATTATTTAAATAAATATGTTAAGCATTTTGTGGGTAGTTTTCTAAGGATAGTTTTTGAATTTCACAAAGAAACTATTCTAAGAATGAAGTTTTGCATTTATACATTTTTTATATTATTTCTACAAACAAGAAAATCTTTATATTTTTTTTTTGGTGCAATTTCAGTTTTTTGGCGATTTACTAAAATTTAGATAATTGTTTTCTGAGAGTAGTCTAGGGTAATCTAGTCTTAATATTACCTAGTACTGGCAACACCCAGTCCTGGGTTTTCCAGATGATTACATGATCCATCCATCGAACGATAGGCGGACTTCTCGCAAACAGTCGGAGGATTGGCGCAAGTAACCCTACTTGGCATGGGCGGTGCTGGCTGGGGACTTGCAACAGTAAAGAATGGATTTTGTGGTACCGGCGAAGTGCCCACTCCAGATGTTAACGCATTTCTGATGCGAAATATAATGTGTGAATTATGGAGTCGCAAAATAAGAGCAGCTAAAACTTACCCTATTAAAAATTGTTGGGCAGTTGGACCATACGTATACCCATGTAAGTGTGGTCCATGGGATCGCGGTGGCTCATTGTGCACGATATGGTAGCCGGTTGTCACTTTAAGTCCGACCACACTACAGACAAGTCCCAATATGCAGATGACCAGCATATCTCGTTGATGTCGCATCTGAAATTAAGTTTTCTATTAAACAATTTGCATTTACTCTTTTAAGTATGTATATTATATTTAAATCTCTTAAACAGCTGATTTTTAACATGATATAAATAATAAATATAATTTTAACATAGTTAATATATGATGCAAATTTTATTTGATCTAAGCAATATATACTTAAGATTAGTGAACATTTATAGATGGGATAGCTATAAAATTATGATTACAAAAAAGAAAACAAAAAACTAGTTGTGGGAATTGCAAAACACTAATTGGGAATAACCTCCACATATTTAATCACATATTTATTTAAAATGCATATTAGTTTTGTGACTGCACTGATTCTTTCAATTCATTATTTAATTGATTTGATTATTGGAGTATTTTTATATAGTATAGCTTGAAACAGAATGCATATATACAAATAGATAATTTAAAAGAAAAATCATCAACTTATAAAATGGAAACCAATGCATTAGTTCACTTCGTTCTTCACTCGAATTGTATAACAACATCATTAATAAATCAATGAAATTAAATTAAATAAAAATAAAAATAAAATCATCGATTTATAAAATCGCACTCAATGCATTAGCTCGCTTCATTCTTCACTCGATTTTTATAACACCATCAATAATGATGCATTGCGTAACTAACAAGCTCCTATGAGGTGAATGGCAGAACCGAAGACAACTTCAAAAGTTTGTTAACAAAAGTATGGCTAAAAAATGCTGCACACCAACTTAGCAGGGGTCGTAATGCTATTAAAACCAATTCGCTGAAAACGATCAATAAATTGGCATTATGGAGTACACATAAAAATATTGTGGTACGGATTAAAATTCGACACGCTTTTAGAGAGCAAAAAAAGCAAAGACAAAAAAAAAATAAATCGGCTTTAAATCGGACTTAACATACCGACATTTCAATTTCGCTTTGAATATTCAACAAGTAACAAGCAACCTTAAGCCTTTATAGCTTAACATATTATTCAGAAAAAATATTTCTAAAATAGAAGGATGTGTATATCAAACGATAGTTTGTTTAATTTTTTAATTTCAAAGTAAATTTTATTTTAAATTCGAAAATCTATGTCTAATTTTCAATGCTTGTGCTTTATTATACAGCAATCTACAATATCAAAACTTTAATATTTTCAGGAAATCTATTAGTAAAAAATCGTTGAAAAATATGCCAACTATTCTACAATCTATTCTACAATTTAAGAACTAAATTAACTAACATACATATACATATATCTACCTCAATTTCGGAGCATGGATTTTTAGGCACCTCATTTAAACATTGGTAATTAATGGACTTAAAAAATAAGAACAAATAAAACAATTGCTATTATTAAGAAATATATTTCTGCAAAGAAAAAAGGTTTTTTTTTTCCAAATTTGAGATTAGTCTAGATATATTGGTGAACATATTTTTCTAGCAATAGCTTATTTTTATTGCTTACATTCACATATATAAGAAACAATTTGTCAGCCTGACATAAATTTACTATATATCCATAGTGTTTAATAATATTTATTCTATATAGAGTAGTCAACCTCTTCTCTTTACGATAAAACTATTAAGCCCTGTGCAAGAGTAAAACAAAAAATATCAGTTATGTAAATCACATAAAAAGGTGTCTTTGAACAGGCATCAGTTTGCAGACAACGATCAATATTTATCTATTTGACCTTAAAATCATAATCAAATCAATAATAATCAAATATGACAATACTATGTGCTGCCTTATGGTTTTCAATCAAATTGAGTAGTTAAAATTGAATTCACTAATTATCTCTCAAGCATTTGATCACGTTTGGGTGACTGGTTTAAATCACATAATCAATCTAAGATTCCGTTTTAAATACCGCAGCTCTAAAATGGTATGATTGAAACACAATTTTTGGTTGTTGTTCGAAATACATATAAATATGGAACATGAAGTCTTTGATTGAATTTACACAGGTCGACCTTCAAAAACAGTTGTCAGAAATATACCTTTCCAATTTCAAAACGCAATCCACGCCTGCGTAAAAATTAATTGAAAAGAACCAACTTTTGTTACAAATAAATAGAAAAAACATAATAAACTTCCTCTAAGCGTTACTTTATAAATATGTATAACATTATTTATTTTATTTCTGGTAAGATATGCCAAAAAGTTGGAGAAGTAAATAAACTTGCCAAATCGTGAATGTGCGTTATATTATTGTAAGCGAGAGGTAAGAATTAAATAGCGTTCTGATCATTTAATTTTTACAATAAAAATACCACATTTAAAAGTAATTAAAAAATAAACAAACACATAACTAAAATTAGAAATCCGGTAAAAACATTAAATTTGTAGTATTTTACGCATTTATTTGAAATTTTGTGTATTTTAAATTAGCTGAAGTTTTTATTAATGGCATAGAAAATTCATTGAACCCAATGTTCGATGACCTAACAATTTTTTGGTCTGTTTCACTGTCAAAGCAATTTAAGTTAATTTGTATAACACATAAATATTTGCACCAACTAAACAGAAAAACCTACTTCTTCAGCGGAACCTTTGCTTGCCTGTGTTTTTTATGCTAGTTTTTTTATGCCTGACTTAAACTGGCAATAGACACGAACTGGGCCATTTTGCATGTTGGCCGGCTAACCGACTAGTTAGGGAACAGTTGGATGTAACAATCGTCTATCGATCTTGGCGGCTGTGACACAGGCTCTGCAGTTATGGTAACAACTGGTTCCTTAACCTATTAGTCTGTTTTGGTTGTTATTCATTTAAATTGCGACATTTTAACCGTAACATGTTTGCTGCTGCTGGTATTTGCCAATATATATATATATATATATATATATATATATATTGATGCAGCTCAATTATGTTCATACATGTATAATAGTGTGCTGCAAGTAAAAACCTACAATTATTTTATAATTTATATATGTATGTATATAGACTTTTTAGCGAATTTCCTGACTATAAACAAAAACGTCAATATGTAAGAAATGGGTTTACATAATGCATTTTATCCAAGCTCACTGGCCTCGAGCTTAGACTTAGACTCAGACTTAGACCCATGTGGAGTCATTCATCTGGCAACATGGCCACAGTCACAGAGCCAACCGCAACTTCCAATTGTTGTTGCTGTGAGAGACCTTTGTGAAAAATGCCAGTTGCTGCATGCAAATGCGCAAATATTGGCGGACAATCCGTTCCAGCTGCCGTGACAGAACCCAACACAGAGACTGAATACATTTTAATTGCATGGCAAACAGAACAATAGCCCAGACTTTGCTCGATCGGACTACATTGACTACTTTCAAATCTGCAATAAAACACAAATTAGCCAACAGGCTCTGGACCAAGTAAACCAACGTAAAACACACGATTTCATATTCTAATTTAAGCTAGATGATAATCGCGGTGTTTGGCAATCACAACGGGCAAAGCCAAGCAATTGGTCATGGCCAGATAATAAATGCAAACAGTTAGCAAACAGATGGACAAGTATTATGGTAATTAACTATGATTTAACACAATTAGAAAAACTGTAATGACAAAAGTGCTTGTTCCAAAACAGACTTTGCAAGCAAAGCAGGAAGTTAAATAAATAAATAAATACATATATATATTCTTTATAAATTTCATAATAAGTTTACATAAATACGAAAGAGATTACAGTTTCTGGATCTATTTTTATGCTCTGATATGTAACTCTCGGATTTATGTTGCTATTGAGAAAAGCCTTCGACTTTGCACCAAGTTTGAGTGGACAAAACGTGAACACCATTAAAAACAAAAAATAGAGAATATTTTTGGTACACCGAAGATTAAATACTCTTTTGGACCTGATTTAATCTGCCAACATCTGAACTTAATATTTTATTTATTTTATATTTTTTAAACTAATTTTATTTTATATGCTTCCCGTTTCATATCCAAATACTCCAATTTTCAATTATCCGTTTAAATTTTTGGGTGTTCCAATTTAGACACAATAAGTTGGCGATGTGAGTTTCAATTTAATTCATTCTACAATAGCTGTTAGATTTTAAAAATTGAGTAAAGACAGAAGGATAGAATAATGTTATAATACCATAAATAAAAATGTAATTGATATATGTAAGCGTAAAAAACTGGTGCAGACACCAAATCGGGTAATTGGGAGCAACTTTTTGATATAAATTTAACGACATCTAATTAAAATTTAACTCAAATCACCAAAGGCCAAGATGTAATAATTAAAGTGCAAAATAGATCAATGTAGCACAGCAAAGAATTTCACCACAAAATGATTGATTTATTGGTATTTGGTCTCAGACAACTTGCACCCATTAACAGCCTTATTCAGTGCAAGATAGTTGTATCTGTGCCGCATTATGGATACAGATGTACATATCTGTCAAACTTCTCTCTCGAAATCTGAGCCGGCAGCCGTGTCCAATATCCCTCTTTTGGCCAAACAAATTTCAATTGGTCTCGACGATAAAGTAACAGGCACTAATTGAAATTGCCATTTAAAGTGAAAGCACCTATTGAAGATTGGGATCTCGTCAAATGGTGCTCTAGTATTTGAACGATGGACTCGACGAGTTGTGCAAGATGTTGCGACTTCTCTTCGATCTGCAAGATAATTGCAAAATGCGTATAAATTATTTTTTTTTGTTGACATCGAAATCAAGGTGCACACAATTTATGCAATGGCCAGACGGTTTTTTCTATGATTCAAGTCAATAAGTAGAGGCCGGCCACACAGAGCACCCAAACTTATGTATGTGCATAGTGCATACACGTACATAGCTGAATTAATATACAATTATCCATTGAGATACAAGCATAAACTCACGCAAATCAGTTAAGTAACATTGCCTTAAAGTCACATGACCGAATAACTTCTCTTACCCGGAGTTTAGTAGTTAGTTAGTAATTAGCACTTTGTGAACTCGTTGGACAGGACTGGTCGCATTTTGGCTTGGTATTTTCATTAATTGCGGACGCAATTTGCTATTGCCTTTAAATTTTCGGTAAATTGGATGATCCGCACTAATTGATTCTTAAAGGTGTAGACTCGATTCAATCGAGCCATGTGAAACTGGTTTCGAAGGAAATCGGAATACGGCCAGTTGCAGGCAGCAAGTAACCTTTACGTTGTAGCTGATTGTAAATTGAAGTATCGAATTAATGTCACACCAATATTTTTGCACACAATTTATTAATGAATAAATGTTGGTTTTTTTTTATTTTTGTCGCAATATTTGGATTGAATAAGCAAACAATTAATAACCGTTTAAGTGGTTGACAAATCTCATGTATCTATTTTAATGTGATTTTTAAATTAAAGTAATTATCTTTAATCTCCCCACAATCGTACAATTTTGTTTAAGTTAAAATTATTAACACAAATAGTACATTTTTGTGTACAAATAAATTAGTCAACTGGTACGAATGTTTCTATGATGAGTTCTCGACTAGATGATACTCAGTGAATGTAGCTCTAAGATATGTTAAATTAGTTAGCACTGTTTATTTGTAATCAACAATTTTAGTTAACAGGTTTTGCAAAGTGCAAGTGCCCATAAAGTAATAAACTTATACTTAAAATGACATCGAATAAGAGATCGGCGCATTTTTACAGAGCGAGACACATATTTTGGAATCGTAGACTTACATTAATTTATGACCACATTTATAACGATTAAAGTGTATCAAAGAGATCGTGCTACAAGTACGCACCATAACGTAGCAAATAAATAAACCCATAAATAAACTTCAAAGAGCGCGTTCTGACAGAAAAATGCAAAAAAAAAAAAAAATGCAGTTTTGATGTTTTTCGAGCAACGGCAGCATTCAGATATCGAACACCAGTTTCAGTATGTTACGTAATTAAAAGTATTGCAAATGTATTTTCGATGGGACGACACTGGAGTCGGAGTCGTGATATGTCAGTCCGAGTGGGCAAAGGCACTTGGAGCGATGCATAACCTTGGACCTGGACCTAAATCGTCAACTCCTATGTTTAATGCCGTTGACTTTTATTTTAATTTAATTGCAAATACTCCCAAGGCTTTTGCGGTCTTTAAAGAATTGTCTACCTTTTTCAAAAAATTAACAAAAAAAATAAACGAGTTTTCGATGTCAAATTTCTATAGGCGAAAGTTAAATCTCAATCAAACCGGTCCTGGATTTGCACAGAGCAATATCAAGTATAACACTGGCAATTATTTTATTTATTTGTTTAACGCTTTAGTTGTTTAAGTAAGGCCAGTGGACACTTAAAAAATACAGAAATATATTACATAAAATGAAAAAGTTAAATTTAAATTAAAAGATAAGAAACATTTATAAGATTATTAAATTTAAATTAAAAGACAAGAAACATTTATAAGATATTTATAAGATAACTGGGAGTGTTAAATGCAACCTTTATTGCATGGATTGGGGAAACTCCCAATAAATCCAATTACAAACAAATAATTTATTTTAAATTAGTTAATCCCCACCCCAAATGCATGCAAAGATGCTATTTACAAACCTAAACGTTTAAAATATGTTTATAATAATATAAAAAGAGGACTCTTAATTTAAGACTCGTAACAATTCATGCAAGGAATAATTAGGTATTAATTAATGCAGAATTTATTGTGTTCTACTCAATATTTTGACAAAGAATTCGATTTGCAATTTTAAAATTGTTGACAAATATATATAAACATAAGATATGATGTACGGGAAAAATAAATTCAAATCCAATACAGAACATATTAGTAACAATTTTAAGTGAATGTCTTTTATTTATATTTACAATTTATCTTCACTCTTGAAAGCGGTTAAACAATAAAAAATTTAACAAATATTCCGGTTTGGCAGATTTACTTCATTTTGTCGATTAAATTAAATTAACAATATTTAAGAAAGCAATAAAATATCATATTAAATTTATACCAGTTTCCAAAAAATCGCAAGAAACCAGAAGGTTTTCATTCAAGGTTTTTTTATTAACCGACTTCGAATTCAATATTGTCTAAATAATAAATTCAAATCAAACGTCATTCAATTAAATAAATTTGCATTTCCCACAAATGGCTTTATCCACAGCTGTACATTTGCATATCTGCATACATCTGCGAACCTAATCTTTATGACCATCTTGACACTATAATACAAAATATATACAAAAAGAGGATAAAAATAAAAGTGCAACAGCAGCATTCAATTCCTCCATTCACATCATTGACGTGATTAGCCTATTAGTTCAAATGACTTGGTATTATATAGAAATATAAAAATGTTAAGATACAAACGAGTCAGTCATTATTTTTCGCACACTTATAAAGATATGAAGTTTTTGATAATTTTCACGATCAGCCGCGTGCTTGCATTATGGACATCATATGTTCACATAATTCGTAATGTAATTAAAATCAAGCTAATTACGATGCTCTAGCCGCAATTACCACGTCCGGCCCGGTTCCGGCCCCACGACGCTCTCATTGACAATGCCAACCAGAGCAAATCCAACAATGTTGTCTCTCAAAACGGAAGTGAGAAAATATCCAAAGACATTGTGCAGAAATGGCAACGAACACGCGAGACGAAAACTAACATGACTCGACGATTACAAGACCGTGGATAACTAAGTGCGTACTGCTATGATTTCGAAAACTTTTTCAAATTAAGCATAGGTAATCATTATACAGTTAGACATGCATTGCTATTATTGAGTGTCATAGATTTAGTCAAACACATCATCAGCAAATCGTGTCCGTCTCTCGATTATTGGCCAAGTCTAAAGTGTTATGCATTATTTGAATAATATTTCATTGCGAGAGAGTGCTTACTGAGCCACATCGGAAAGCATTAAAATTTAAGTACTGGAGTGTCAGAGTTGTAATATTATTGTTTATAGTTGTGCATTTATTATACTCAATAAACATATTTCAAAATTGTGTGTGTCATAATTATTTTCTTTCTATATATTTCCTCCTGCTTAACGTCTTACTTTCTCCATTTATGTTTAATTTTTTATGGTCCAATTCTGGTAATTATCTGAGTTTTTCCCAATCCTTGCAATAAATGTTGAAATATTTTACATTTCAATATCAACATTATTATTTTTTATGTGCTTTAATTGATCTTTTAAAGTGCTTTTTTAATATTTCAATGTTAGGGCCAAGACATCGATCATTATTTTGTTTCCGTTGGCAAGTACAGTTAACGGATAAGTTTTTTTTTTTAATCTAAGTTACTTAACTTAAGAGTTATTTATTTCCTACTGTGTCTTCAGTTGTAGTCAAGCGACCCATTAAGGCGTTGACCACGGTAAGATTAAGTTGTAATCGTTTTGAGTTATGGTCAGATGACAACATAAAATTGAGGTTGTCCGGTTGCAGCTATTGGCCATCGCCAGAAGTTGTTACTGGCCATGTTGTTGCCGTTGTTGTTAATGACCTTGACTTTGAAAACGTACAAGTTGCTTGAGAAGTTGCATCAACCAACAGAGCCACAACCACTGAGCAAAAGCAAAAGCCGGGTTTGAAACGTGAATAAAATCGAAAGCAAACGAGTTAATCTCAGCACTCGCTTTCTTTGACAGATAATTTAACTAAGTTTATCCGACTTGGAGGTCGCTGGCAGCAATTGTTAAACATTAAGCATGCAATAAAATTATTTAATGGCTGACATGCGATTACGAATATACCGCAAATTTTCGTCTATAAAAAGATTATGTTTAAAGATACAAATGTTACATTGAGGTATGTGAAATAAGAGATTTCAACTACCATTCAAAATTGGCCAGCCCAAATCGTGCGTGACTAAAAAAGATAATGTATCAATGTTTAAAAGAAACAACTAGATCTTTAACCTATTGAAAAGTTGTGATGCCATATTTAAAGTTACCAAGTATCAAACAATCTTACTTTGAAGATAAGTTAAGAACGCTTAACCAGTAAAATCATTGCTCTTGAAAACTAGTATCCGTAAAAAAAGTACCAAAAATATAACGGGTTTTCCTCTTCTTGTCACTTTCCTTCAAGAAACGAGCAACTCCCCATAATTAGTTAGAGCAACTCCCCCTAATTAGTGTTTAAGTTAAAAAGTACTATTAAAATGCGAAAAAAATGATTTATTATTTGTGAAATCAACCTAGCTAAAAAAGAGCCATAAAATAATTAATTTTGTTACATGCTTCCAAAGCATTTTTGATAATTATAATAACCAATGAGAAAATCACTATGATTATTGTGAGCGTTCATTTATTAAAAGATATTGTTTGTTTAAATTGTTTTCGTATGGAGCTTGTTTATTGAAACTAAAAGCAAATTACTTCTTAAGAGACTATACTTTATTTACTAATTTTTTAAGCACAGTTTTATATATAAGTACTGGTTAATTTGTTTGTTTGGTTTGTTAAATTTTCATAATTCATTTTATATTATGATTATTAGTATTTATTGGTATTTTTCTATTGCAATACAGTTCGCTAAAGTTATTAATTTATGGTTCTATACACTAATGAAAAATCAGTATAATAAATGTATAAATATGCAGAAATAATATTAAGACATTAAATGTTGAAAAGGTTTTATTTAATGCACGTGTGTGCTTGGAAATAGTTATAGCCGTCAAAATTGCATGCCACTTAACGAACTGCTAATTAATGTTGCAATTAATTTGTCTGTTTAACTTAATTCATTAATTGAGAGCACGGTTGGCTTGGTTCTCGAGCCTAATGCATTCCAATCCAACTGGAGTAGAGCGCCATTTACCGAAATGCCTTTAAATTTTACATTTTTATTTAGCTAACGTGCCAGGTGCATGTGCAAATTACATTCTTTTCAAAGTATTTTTTTTATTATTATTGAAATGTCTGCTTAGCCATATATGTATCTATATATGAGCATTGCTTAAGTGAACCACTTCAGTAGTTGCCACGATTAGCCTCAAACAATGCCAAATGATTGAAACCAGAAGTATACAATGTATACAAATAATATCTTTCAACATTTTCGGTATCAAATGTGATCTTTCAGATGGTATTGTTTTTTAAAAGCTATGCCATTGTTTTTGACGCCCTGTTGATGATGTAATTTAACAAAAAAAAAATACAAGAAAAAAACTCTAATTACATAATATATTTATGTTTCTTATTAAATTTTCACATACATTTAAATAATACATACATACAGCTTTCAAGCATATGAATTATTATTATATAAATATATATATTATATATATATATATATATATTTATTGTTGTCAACGAATTATTATATATATTTATATGTTAATTAACTTTAGCAACGTAAGCACCCATATATATATATATATATATATATAGATCAACACCTACGTTCATATTTGTACTGTATTTAACTATTTGAATTTGCATATTTTACTTCTGGGTTTATGGTTTACATAGTCATTCCTGAAATTAATAAACATCGTCAAGTGAATGGCGGCAAGTCGTCAAATTGTGGTTATACTCGTATGGATTTTTTACCTGTCGACGTACAATCACTCAGCCATAGTGGATTTGGTACATAAATTTGTCATAATTAGGCAAATTGCGTAACTGGCTTAAGATTTATAAATAGGAGAAAGAGTAAAAGTGGTCTCAAGCAATTAAGCCACAAGCTGGTTCACCATTTGGGCTTTTCAGTATATAGAAAGTTGGATTGACCGAGGTTCTATTGTTAATTAAAAGCGTTTCGAATTAACCCACTTGAAAAGTGTGTGTATATGCTCTTGAGCTGAGTATGGTTTGATATGTAAACTTAATGGTTGCAGCTCGGCTTGTGGCATGTCTATCACAGCTAACAAATAAAGGGGGGCGTATCCAATTATAAGGCGTAAATCGTTGATCATTTGCGGCTTGAAGCGCATTCATTTTTTTTTTAAATGTGCCCCGGGCAGAAAAGAAATGGAAGGAGTTACCATTTGTATGTGGCATTCGATTCAGAGTCGTGTACAATAGCCCTTTGCCACTCCGAGTCTACAGACATGAAAAGCTTCAAACCAAAATAAAAACGAATTCAAGTATGAAGGTTGGCCGTTTGGAGTCTTAAATTAATTACTTTACTTTAATAAAAAACAAATGCAATTTACAACACAATTATTATGCCACTCACAATCGTGTGTACTTTTGTATGGAGCTGTAAGTGAAGTCAGTTATAAATGGTCTGCTGTAAACAATGGTCCGTAATGACTTTTTTAATATGTCATTACCCAAAACTGGTATTTGTCGACAGAAAAAAAACATACAAATGCCCTAAATTAAATGATTTTCATAGGCTAACAGAAAATATTTGTTTTTTTTTCTCACAAATTTGTAATAATGCGTACATAATGTTCATAAATGAATTGGATGATTAAAGCCAGCTGTCTAGATATTAATTATTTATTTGATGTAGACTAAGATTAGTCGAAATGCAAATAAAATAATTAATTTAAAAAAAAAAAAAAATTTAATTTAAAATAAAAAATATTTATATATATATACATATACATTAATAGTATATAGTAAATTAAAATGACTGCAAGATTTCAATAACCAAACGATTAAAATGCAAATCAAATTGTTGTAAAGGCCCTTATAAAAAAAACACATATACTTTTTTTTAATTTAGAGCAATATAATTAAAAGTGGACATATTTAGAGCAATATAATTAAAAGTGGACATATTTATTCTTTCTACAAAAATAATTGGTAATTTTTTTCCAATTGCTATGCTCACAACAAATAAATGAGTACTTTCCTTTTTTTAAATTTGTTCCGTTAAAATTGAATATGTTTTAAATTTGTTCCGTTAAAATTGAATATGTTAGCGTGATTATAAAAAGTATTTGGTACATACCATGCTCACAAGTCTAATTTTGCTGCCGAAGTAGTTAATTAGGGGCCAACTTGGGCAAGTCTTTCAATTTAAATTGCACACGACAATCAGTAGCAATAAACAATCAGCAATCACAATATTTACAATACACAATCCAAACAAATTTCAAAATCGAAATCGCGAATTCCGCTAGGTTGGGCAAACAATATTACTTTTTCTGACTGGGTAATATTAATTTGCTGGCAACTTAATTGCAGCTTAATTAGCTACTCATTCACAAATCGACACCTGCACATAGGCGCCCGCGTATGGATGCACTGCTGGGGATCTTAGACGACTCTGTGGGTAAATCGCAGTCGAGGCAAGGCCCCAAGATACTGTCGGCGGTGAACTAACTTGGCTGCCGTTGAATTTGGAGCTTTTATATCGAATCGAGATCGCTACTCGACGGCGACTGCACAACAGCAGCGCCAGCGCCAGCGCCGACGGCAGAGCTAACGAGCCTGCTCGGCTTTAGAGTCAGCTTAAAGCGAGTTTAATGCCGGCTGCACAACAGGCACAACAGGCGCTGACGTTAACGTCAACGTCAACGTCAACGTCGACGGCGACGGCGTGTAAATCAAAGAAGCTTGCTTATTTTTCGCTCTGCTCTAATTTATGCTGAAAGCGACGGCTGTTTGCGAAGGGATGGGGGATTTTGTTGTTGATACTTGAATTCGATCGGTTTTATTTTAGTTTTTTTTACACTTATGTATTTCGCTTACAATGTATCTATGCACCAGTCGATTGGTCTGTCACTTTTTTTTTTTGGCGAGAACCCGCAGAGCAATACTTGACACACTGTGCCAAATACTATTTGTATGATATTAATGCAAGCGCCGACCAACAATGGACACATATGCACAAACAAACCACAGCTAACAAACATCATAAATTTT
This sequence comes from Drosophila melanosoma, assembly GCA_035042045.1. Lineage (NCBI taxonomy): Eukaryota > Metazoa > Arthropoda > Insecta > Diptera > Drosophilidae > Drosophila > Drosophila melanosoma. The sequence continues at coordinate 863,575 of JAWNLY010000078.1, read as the reverse complement.
TAACCCCGTCGACCTTTATGGATCACTGCTTTTGTAATATGACAAAACTTTGGCATGAAAATTGGCGTGTCTGACCTAGAAAGCTTTTCTTTCGAAAATGTTACGACTGTTGGCTATATTGTTATTGCCTCTGCGTGACGCTGTTATGCGTAAGTGTCTTGATTAATTAGGTATTTTGACATTCTCCTTGTCACAATGTAAATGACACACATCTCAATAAAGCGACACAACTCAAAGCTTGTCATTTATGAGTTTTCTTGGTAAATATAAATTACATGATGATCAAATTAATTAATATTTAAAACAAAGCTACAAATTAGCCAGTTCAATACCAATTTTATAGTTTTTTGTTGTTTATTTTTTAAATCTATCAAAAAAATTTAAATATTTTATTATTGAATACTTCATTTTTAAATAAACTGAAGCAATCAATAGATATTTGGCTTTTTAAACATAAATATGCATAAAGTTATCAGAAAAAAGTTCCTATGGCTGAGCGAAATGTATTATATTTTGTCTATTTATTTCTGGCTTACGTTCTTTTATTTTCGAACCCCCTTGAGGGTAGATTTAAGACTTGAAATATATGCTAGTGCTAGAATTCCAAGTCGATCAATTTTTACAAACTTAACAATGAATTGTAATAAATTTAAATGAATGCTTTTTCATTCCCAAGCATGCGTTTGAGAAGCAAATTTTTGTGTTTCAGTCAAAAATATTCCACAATCTGATAGTTCCTAATAAAGCTGGCAAGTTAGGTTTGCAACTACGATTAGAAGTAAAAGTAGTTATTTATCTCTATCTCTTCAAACTAATATTACAAACTATGTTCTCCATAACCAACTTTAGGAAGCCATATCCCAGCCAATCTATCAATGAAACTTAAGAAAAGCCAAATGATCTTTATCCATTAATGCATAGTCACACGATTATATATTTTGTTAATATATCCGTCTGTCACTTGTCATTCAGTACAGTTCTGCAAAATAAGGCAAAAAGCTACTTGCATATAGAATATTAATTAAAAATCAACTCCAACAACTCTATTAAATTACATTTTTAAATATGCAAACATTTTGTGTCGTTTCTAAATACATATATAATATCATTTAAGCCTTGGCTCGAACGATAAGTTACTTGTCACTGAACACTAAAAACTGACTGTATAAAAAATCTGATCGACTGGCTACACATTTCGCTAGCTATACCTCAGATACTGAAAGGTTGCTGAAAAATTGTATGGGTATAATGTGGGACAGGTAATATTTGTCTTCGCTGCAACATACCCAGTGAAGTAAAATATGAGGCTCGCTCTCATAGCTGCCATCCGCTGGGCATTACCATCGCAGACCTGGGACAGTGGCAAGGAGCTGTTATGATTGCGGCACATAAACTGTCCGATCGACGGCAGTCAGCCAGACTGCTTGCAACCGGCTGTCTTGTCGGAGCGGTCGGCACAGTCCATTTTGCCGTCGCATATAAAGTCGAGGGGTATACAGCTGTGATCCTGGCACATGTACTCGTATTAGCTGCAGTTCCGCCTGCCAAAGCTGACCAGACGACGCGAACAGTGGAGCTCATCCTCGTCGCCAAGTCAATTCTCGACGCCGTTGCATATTAGTTCCGCTGCCAGGCAGGCTCCGGGAACCAAGGCGGCTGCCGACACAGCTTGTAGTCTACACAGAGAAGCACGGAGAGATAGGAGAGAGAGAGAGTAATGTGGAGGTTCGATACGGAATAAGTAAGGTTAAGTTTAGCTGGTTTTTTTTCACTTGCCGCATTCCAATTCATCCGATTGGTCTGTGCAATCGCTATGTCCCTCGCACATCTTTGCCTGTAAGATGCATACTCCGTTCCTGCATTGGAATTGATCTGCATGGCACCGTGTGTCCGCTGATCCCGTCGTGGCGCACGCAAACGAGCAGCAGCACTGCAAAAGAGCACAGAGTCCAGCTGAAAGATTGCCGCCCGGCGTTGTTCTTAGTCCTCCCCCACTGCCACTGTCCGCAAGGCACGTGGCACTCTTCTGTTCCTCGCACAAAAGTTGTCGGCATGCAAATAAAAAAAAGGTCCACCACGTTGAGTGGCAAAAAGTGAACAGAACGAATTCAATAGGCCGATCGCCATATCGAAATTCGATCAGAAGCCGTTATTTTAAGTGTGTCCGCTTTTCGTCATCGATAAAATACCCGAAATGCGTGCGAGCATTAGCACTAAAAAAAACGTACAGCTCAGTTCAAACAAAAAAAAAATTTGTATTGTCGAGACTATGATACCCTTTATGGTGATTAATTGTTATAATTATTTATATATCAATATTTTGCGCCTGCAGCATGTCATTGATATACTTCTGAAATATAACAGTACCTTCGGAGTTGGGCACACCCATAATGCTGTCCAGCAGCTGCCAGTTTATCATCGGCTGAATTAAATTCTGCTTGCACACCTGTCCCTTCACTATTAAATCGAAGCTGGTGCACTTCCAGTGAGGTCTCAGGGGCGGAATGATGATGCGATAGACGACCTTCTCATTGTCATCGAGAGTGTTCACATCCGCATAAGTCTCATCAACGTCAGTTGGGGTAGTGCGAGGCTTAGCACTGGCGTTAATCCTGGCTTTAGCCCTGGACTTTCGTTTCGCCGGCGTTGCTTCCAGGCTACGACTTGGCATCCGCTCTATGGGCTTGTACTTTTGCAGCCACTTGCTATTAAGTTTGGATAGCACATTTTGCTCCTCTTTAGTGAAATTGTTTTGTGGAAGATTTGACAAGGTATCCTTGATTACATCAGTAAAAAAAATGCGTGATTCACGAATCCAGCTTTCGTCAATTGTCTTCTTTACAGTCTTGAGCCTTGACATCTTGAGTTTTAAATGTCTTTGATCAGTGTGCTTTTTCCTGTCCGTACTTATTGATAGGCAGTTATCGCCTAGCACCACTAAAAATTAAAAATAAAGCGCCACATTATAATGAGACCACAATCCACAGGGTTGCGTTATTAAGGGTTACCGATAAATTTACATATGACAAAGAGCAAAATGTTAGGCAGGTCATGGCTCTGGCGATTTCTATAGTGGTGTGGCTTCGTGCCAGGGACATAAATATATTTGGGAGAACTTGGCGTGTCTTCGTTAAATAATTGTTATATATATTATGCTTATTCTGTGTTATGTTATGTTGCACACATTTTATAACATGTTTTGGCGATCGACCCAACATCGATGTAACTTGGGCTATTTCTACTGGACTCCATTATTTTGCAACGACGCGGGAATCGTTTAGCAATATATATATATTAGCAATATATTCTATATTATTTAAGTCGCACATAAAATTAAGCCACTTAAATCACATAGGTCGATTTACAAAATAATTTCAAAATACGTCACGTATAAGCTAATATATCGTATTGTAATTACCCATGTAAACCCGAATCTTTGCCCAGTTTAAAAGCTACAGTTTATAAAGCTACAGAGTTGAATAGAGTTTAAATCATCTTGAAGGCAGGCGAGTGTAATGAGGACGATCATCAGAATACAGGAAAGTAAAAGGAATGACTGAAGGTCTTTAATGAAAAGGTACAAATTAAGGGCCCAAGGTACCTTGAGTACCTTGAGGTTTATCAAAAGCAACTGGAATTAATTTCGACAGTATTCGCGTTCGGCTTATTAAACATGATTTCCATGCCAGAATAGGTGGATGATGCGAAGCAATCAATCTTGTAATCAATCAATCAAAAGTTTCTGTGTAAATGAGATCAGTTTGCATTTTCAAAAGGAATTAATCGCTTTAATGTTAATTCATGGAAATAGGTATGTATGTAGATTGTAGATAGATAGGAGTGGAGAGATAACAAAGTTTCAGAGATATTGCAAAGTAAATATTCTTTCCGAGATATCCAACAACTAACTCTTAATTTGCTTCAATACTTTTGCGCATTAGAAGAGAAAGAAAATTTGCTTCAGTTCGATTTAAATAAAAACACATAATAATTTTAATTTTTAACTTACATTCTTTTTATTAAAATCCAATTTTCATCAGTAACTGCATCTTAGTATTGTTATTGTAATATTATTATTAATATTGCCTTTTATTATTATTATTATTTTATTATTATTATTATCGTACTATTACTATTAATATTGTACTATTAATATTAATATAATCATTGCTAATGATATTAATATTACTGTCATTATAATTATAAAAGACGTTTTCCCATTTAGCACATTTTAAATTTTATTGTTATATTTAAAGTTTTCTTTTTTGCTCTGTGTTAAAATTCAAAAATTGGATTGCCTTTTGCCATCAAATGACAACATTCAATGAAATGATCACATAATATTTTTTTACACGACTTTCCATAAAAACCATGCCGCTCACAAAGCCCAATTGGATGTGTGGGTAAATAGTGCTTTATCGGGACAACTAATCGCATCGTAATCGAATGACACACTCCACATCTTGGTAGCTAGTTATATCATATAGATAGAAATTGCTTGTTTGGCAGTTAGACTCCAGTAAAATCGAAATAAATAAAATAATTATCAGCAAGTAGTACCAAGATGGTATCCACAACCCCCACCAACCGGCACGAGCTACCACCATTAGGGTCATAAGCCTCTACAAGTCCCGGATTCCGGTCGCACAATTAATGCACAATTCGTTGGTGTGTCGAATTAACCATAATTTGGTTTTGGAAGAGTTAATATTTACCTTGATTTTGTTCATACATAATATATAATAAATAAGTCAACAAGAAATAAATATTGATTATGTTACTCGCGAATAGGTTTCAAAATGCTGCCTTAAATATAAATTTTTTTGTTCTTGTTTTCCACACTAAAAGAAAAACCACGATTTTAACACTGTGTTTGTCGTTGGCCACACAAAGATCGTGAAAACTTATATTTTTGGATGCAAACACATATACACAGATCATTAGAACAATGGCCTTGCGATTTGCTATATTCCCACAACATTAAACATTTACATTTTTAATTGTCTGTTTTCATATATGACTTGTCAGCACTTCGGATATTCGACTATAATTTGTGTAGTCTGAATTCAAAGCTTTAACATAAACAAAGCAACAATAAAATGTGATTTTTGATATTTATTTACATATTGCATATGCATTTACAGGCATATTTTAAAATAAATGAACGAAACATTACAAATAAATAAATGACACGCCAAGAGGGTTTCATTCAACAGAAGTATTCAGCCAAAACTGCAATTTATATCAATCTCCAACGAAAACGGGCTCTAATAAGCTGCCCTCAAAGCAGACATTAAGTCAATCCAGGCAGGCAGGCTGGACTAGAAGACCTCATCTCCATTTGATTGATCTGCCTTTTGCCTAGCCCGAGCTAGTTTAGCCGACAGCTCAGACGAACGAATTGTTTTGTACTGGAGAAATGAGAAAATTATGAGGATGGATGGTCAAAGGGACAGTCTATATATTTACCTCACTGAAGTTCTTTTGTAGCACAATTTGTGAAATGAGTCGACGGCTCTCCCGCTGTCCAAAATACGTCTCAATTGTGTGCGGTGAAAGCGCAAAGATCTCCTCACCGTTGAGCGTGTGGAGGCGCTTGATAATGTCGTCCGAGAAGCCCTTGCCGCGCAGCCATTCCTCCACCTCCTTGGCCGTGGAGTTCTGGTTAATGTATATCTCGGGGGTCTTTAGTATTTCGAGGTCCCTGCGCTGCTGTCGCTGCTGGAGCATGACGCGCAGCTCCCCGTTGACATTCTCCTGCAACAGATAGGCGTCGTCATCGGCATCGAAGTCGTTGCGAGCCCGCATAGCTGTCGCATGAAAAAGCCGGAAATTATTGCAAATGTACACTCAACAAAAAAATCGCCCTCAGTTATAAAAATTCGCGCTACTTTTTTTATTTTGAAAGTCAATTTCTTAAAACCAACATTTTTCTTTTCTTAGTTTCAGTGCAAAGTTTTCTAAAATCTTGGAAATACATTTCTAGTTTTCAGGGTATTCAGAGAATTTTTCATACAAACTTGCAACTCTTTCTTTTTTTTAGTTAGTTATAAGTATTTTACGATCTTACAACATTTTTAGATAATTGATACATTTTAAATATATGTATGTTTGTATTTATACTTTTTAAATTAAATTAATAAAAAATAACAATCTCTTTTGGATTTTTGATTCATTTCTTAATTTAGGAACAATGATTTCTGTTATTTAGAAATTTCTTTAAAAAAAATATGTTTCTTAATTTTAGAGAATGAAGTTTGATATTTTTTCAGATTGTGGATTGGAAATATATGCAAATGGAGCACTCACCTGCAAGGGCACCAGCGGCTGCCATATTACGCTTGAGAGTGTCACTCGGAGTGGATGGTTGGCTCTCGCTCGCCGGTGGCATTGGCGGTGGGACGGGCACATTTGGCATTGAGAAGGATCGAGGCATATTTTTCGAGCTACCAACCGGTTGCTGCGACTCACGATCCGTTGGCGGCACATACATTGCCATCGTGTTGCGATAAAGCGGATTGTTGGCCTCACCTTCACCGTTCTCAACTGATACCGAGCCCAAAGACTCGTTATCGCGTCCATTCCGGTTGACGCCGTGCTCAAAGTTGTAGGGAACTAGCACTGTGTGCGGAACGTAGCCAATGTTACCGATTGAGTTTCGCGCCTTCCACCAGTTCTTGGAGTCGTCAATAATCTGTATTAAATAAAACATGTTTTAAATAAAGGAATACAAATTCAATTAAAAATATAACCTCTAAATATTCGCCCTTCGTAACATTCAATTCCTTATCATTGGTGGCCGATTTGTTGTAAGCAACCTCTGCGATTTTGACATTGCGGCTCTGTAGGCGACTCAGCCAGGTGCGGCTGCTGCCCGGACTGGGCGGCATTGGCGTGTAAGATTGGGAATTCTTTAATGCTGGTGCCAAGTAGGCAACCTCCTCATCGACAACCCAGTCTGGCGACCAATCGTCATAGAAAATGGGATGGTATGAACCCTTGTGATCCTTGAATTGATCCTTTGGCACTGTCCAATTGGGACCGAGACCGAGCCACAGCTCTTTTTCACTAGAATCAAGTGAACCACTGAGAAAGCCAATTGTTTCTCGGCGCAGCAGAGGATTAACAACGCTCTCTGGCAAATGAGCATTGCCATGAACATCGTTACACACATTCACAATCGTGCGCAGGGAAATGAAGACATTGTGAATGGGTTCAGAACCTTTGGTAAAATGGTTCTGCAATTTAACAGCGTAATTGAGCGCCAACTTTATTTTGGCTAGAATGTCATAGAATTCGCTCTCGATTGGCGGACGTGATCGCAATACCAGCAGACCCTCTCCGTGGGGATTATGTTGGTTCTTCCGGGACTCAAGTTCATGCAAAGCTTCAGCTGCATAGTGCAATCTTGCAATGAATCGTTCCACATCCTCGCTACAATATGAAAAGTGACCAACATGCAAGTATAAATATAAATAATATGTGAGTTACATAAAATTTAATTATAACGTAGGTAGAGAAAAACCGGTCGAGTTATCTCGACTATGATATAACCTGCACTCAGCAGTTTATTTCCTTATACAATTTAACACTGAATTTTTAAAATTATTTTGTTATTCCTCAAAAGTTTTACAGATTTAAACACATATCGAACAAAACAGGATTTAAATTCGTAACATTATCATACAATTTTTTATTATTTTTTCGCTTTTTCTCCAACTGCCTTAAACTTTCGATTATCCACTTAAATTCAACAAAGCAGGTTTCTAAAGGAACCGGTCTGGTGATCTTGATCTCTAAAATCCTAATCTTTGACATTAAATATTGTCACTCCTTGGTCCAGAACATGTGTTTTTTTGCAATATTTAATATTTATATATATTAATATATAATTAGTATCTGATCGAATTTTTTGAGCACGATGCCTCAATATTCGTAACCTTAAATCAAATTTAATTTTATATGCCGTGGCATTTATATCCAGTTTGCATATTTTTGTTTGTGTAATAATTGCTTGGAGTTGTTTTCTTGGAATGATCTCATAATTTTAACATATCATCAATTGCAAATGCTTAACGACATAATTTAATTAATATTGGTCTGTTGTTAATTCATGTATTCTTGCAAGTAAGCATAATAGATATATCCTCCTTTCCCATTCCAAAATTTTGTATGCAACTAGTATATTTCTACCTATTAAACATTAAATTAAAATCTATATTTAATTAACCCATTCAAAGAAATTTCATAAAATGGACTACTTCCTTTTCCGAACTGCCGTTCACCTAATTTCACACGTCGAGTAATCTATAATCTATGATATACCCTGACCCAGTAGATAAAAATATTATAATTTTATTAACAACATTTTAATTTTTATGTTTTGCGCCCATAAATGTGCCGGCGTAAAGTAAAAAAACCAATGCCAATGTCATATTTTTATGCACAAGCCCGAACTGATCCCTAATTGGCTGGCTAGAAACACTTGCACATACCTACATACATACATGCATACGGAAACTCAACCATTTGTAACGGTGTTCTGCAAAATACACACAAAACATATTGACGCTCGCATCAATTATCATGCCATCTCTTTCACACACATGCGCTCGCACATTTACATGCCTACAGAAAATGCTTGAGGCTGCTGGTTAAAATGAGATCCATAAGGGTGTGCCTTATCCGATCTTTATGAAATTTGGGCAGATGATCAATGTTATGCATATGCATATTATGTGTCAAATAATAATATGCAAATTTTGGGTACTTCTTTGCTACTTGACTCGGCTGTTATTCGGAGTGTTATTGCTAAATTGTAAAATTATCTTAAGACCTATATGAAAACTCCTTACAACTGGGTAACAAATATAAATTTCGCAAAATAAGGAATCAAAATTAAACTTACAAGCAGTGGTTGAGCACCTGAACATCGCGTTCCGTCTGATCGCGATCCTGTGCATTCTTCTCGGCGGCAATTCCTGCCGCCGCCGCTGCGATGCCGTATTGATCCTTAGCCTGATGATTGGCAGGTCGTTCGGGCTTTGGCAAGTGTATGGGTGTCTTGTTGCGGTCGACGGTGACAGGTGAACCGCTGCTTAGCAGGCGAAGGTCCTCCACCAAATGTACCGAGCTCACATCACTGACCTGTAGCAAAATGGGGCTTAGAGCGTTCAGATCATTTAGGAAGAGTGTTTTCACTCACTTGGAAAATATGCATTTCCGTATTGCCCAAGGAGATACCCGGCACGGAGAAAATTAAAACATTATTGTAAGTTTCCAGGGGATCATCACTGATAAATGCTGTTGGCTCCGTTATCAGACTGCCCGGAAAGTTTTCAATTTCTTTCATATCCTTATCAAGCATGACGAGCCATTGGCCATTGAAGCACATGTACATCGTATGGGGCCATATGCCACCTGTCTTATCTAATTCAATCAACAGTTTCATTTTGTCTTTCGGCTGTTTTGTTTCAGCCTCGGTTTTTAATTTAAACGTGGCCAAATGATCCAAGGCATATGTGGGCTTATGACTATCGGCCTCCATGGCTCCATTGCTGGAACGAGGCCCATTTTCATAGCCGTTTCGGAGCATACTACTACAAAAAACGATAAAACCAAATAAATTAGGCACAACAATAATAACAATCCATAGCATACCACAGACTACTTTTATATTATTCTTGTTCGGTGTATCATGTCCCAAAGGGTTCAGACTACAAAAACTAAAAACCTCAAAACAAAAATAGAACTGTTGGAAAAATATTGAAAAACTTGAATTCGAATGCTTGAATTTTGTTTATAAATAAAAACAATAATAACTTAATAATCCCAGTGCTTTCCCCATTAGCTATTAAAATTATCAAAGGTGAAAGCACTACTATTATCTGATGACTCAAAACATGAAATCCACACGAAACAGCACACAAATTCCAGGTAATCGAAGGGCTATAGGCTGGTAAAAAAAAAATAATTGACACAACATGCTAATTAACAAATATATTGGAAATCATAAGTTTATAACTTAGAAGCAGTAATGTCAGTTTAGGCACAACTGTGTGTATATTAAAACATTTAATTTAAAGTTAGTTCGTAATTATCACACTCAAATTTAGAGCTTCAAAGATTTTATGGTCTTCGACGTGCATTATTTATGATTGATTTCACATTCGCATATGTTCAAGTTCAAATTTTTGTATAATTACAATTTCCACCATTATTTATATTGAGATATTCATAAAAATTCAATATTGAGCATCATTGCATCTAACAGCAAAAGGATTTTTTTTTTTGGCGAAAGTGGTAAAGTTTAAAAACTTCATCTGATTATTTTGTTGTATTCCCATTTAGGAGTGTCACAGCAATTTACCGATTGAAATGAGCTTTCAGCGATTTCATTTAACTTTTTTTTTATACATATATTTTGTGTTTTATTGTATATTGTTTATATAATAATAATTTTTTTTTTTTTTTCTTTTGTAAACAATTTTATATTAGTAAATATCATAAAAAAGTTGTTTGTTTTATTTTAAGAAATTTATTGAGTCATTTCCACACTTTATCAATTTATATACTTGACGGCATATATAATTCTAATGCGATAAATTAATATAATAAGATACTTGACTTATCTACAAATTAACGAAGTTTTTTTTTATTCACCTCTCTGTCACCACAATGGATCGAAAGTATTTCAAAGTTCTGTTGCCCGGTTTTACCATTATAATAGATATTCTTTATGAAAATTCTTTTGTATTCTAAATGCGTTTCACACATGTCGCGCAACCTAACTTAAAATGCAATCTACAAACCATTTTCAATTATATATGGAGTTGAATAAAAATAAAACTCGAATATAGAAGAGATAGAGATACATTTTTCCCAACTATATTTATGTATGTGTGGTACACTAGCCAGATTGGGAATGTGGCTACTTTTGTGCTGATTAGATAAACGATTTTTAGCGCCTGCTTTTGTATTTGCACCTTGCCGTAAATTCCACAGCTTGGTTGAAAATTCTTTAAAAATGAAGCAATCTTTTTTAAATGTGTGTTACATAAGCCCTCACTACGGCGACACATATTTATATATATTTAGTCCGTGTTTAAAGTTCAGTTGATTTTTTTTATTATACAAATTTATTTGATGGCATGACATCATACGCACTATCATACATGTGATGATTTGTCATTTATATACTATGTTCTCAACGGAATCATGGCATTATCTTTTGTATCTTGATTTATTGGGAGTTTACAACTTTCTATTCGTTATCAGAGGTATCACAATTAGCTTAAAATACGCGGGATGAGCAATGCTTTACCTTAGTCAATATTTAAGCGCACTCCGCTGCTCAAGCAAAAATACTTCCACTCTCGACACGCCGCGCTTCCAATTTGAACTAACTGCCAATGTCAATGGGCAATGGAGCGTTATCAGTTGGCTCTCTATTAATTGATTGCTGAAATTGTTTCAGGGTAAATCTTATCGGGCCTCCATATGAAAAAGACTTTTTTTATCAACGTATTTGTTTTTGTTCTCACGGCAGGTATTATTTTCTTTTGTGCTGGTGCTTACTGAGAATACAAAAATACAAACAAATATATTTTCAGCTCTGCGAATTCTTAGGTATACATGGTCATATGTGTATCTGTTATTGTTATATAGAAAAGTCGATTCATCAAATAACAGATATTCTAACTGAATTTGTTTATTATGGAGTGTTTTCTTAAAAACAAAGCACCATCGTAAAATCGCAGTGCTGTCTATAATGTTTAGTGTGTTGTTTCATTTTTCAATTTTGCTTACACTATCATGACTTGACAAACCTGCATAACATACCTTTAATTAAAAACGATAGCGAATCAATGAATTAGTTATTTTGAAATTTCGGCAATACCCAATCTCTGATTTAAATATGTGATAAAAATTGTCAATTTTTAAAAACAAATGATTTTATGAATGATGTAGTCGAGTGAGTTCGACTACAATATACTCTGAATCCAGCTGTTAAATATGCTCTAAATTTATAAATTTCCCTTTAAAAAGTTTTTAACCTAAGTGTGAGCAGGCTAACTCATTTCTTATAGCGAGCACATGCACTGAAAAATAAAAGAAACAAATGCAGTTGAAATTTTTGTACACAAGCCCGAACTGATCCCCAACTGCCTGGCTAGAAGCACGTGCATATGCACACATATATACATTAATACGTACACGCAATCATAGGTAACGGTGTTCTGCAAAATACACACTAAACACATTGACGTTCGCATCAATTATCATGCCATCTCTTTCACACACATGCGCTCGCATATTTTTATACCCACAGAAAATGTTTGCTTGGTAGAAATGAGATCAATATGAGATTATAATTTTGATCATAACTTTGGTGTTTATTATCTGACTTTAATGAAATTTTGTTAGTTTTTTCATAAATTTATGCATCTGTATATTTTTAATTAGATATTTTTTAAAATTTCAATGGATTTGTTTTGTTTGCTGTGTTGTTTCTATTTTCAGTTTTGCTTAAGCAGTCACGTGTCAAACTCGAAGAAACAACGATTCAATAAAATAATTAAAACTAAACTTAAAAATTTTGTAAAAATATACGCTTTAAAAACAAACGATTTTCCGTTTTGTGTTCAAATTGACCAAAGTGATTGAATATGTTCAATGCCTTATTGCAAATAGCAAAAAAAAAAAAAATGCCATTTTGACGATGATAACAAAAAGCAAATAAATGGATATCAACGGCCTCATGAGTTTATATATCAATCATTATTTTTTATTGTCCCTTACTAAATCATCTTCAATGTGTAATTGCACTCTGATACCGAAGGTTTAATGTCTTGTCTAAGGTGTGTCATTTTCAAATTAGTCGACACCATTTTATTATATTTTTGGAGGTATTTAAAAGCAAAATGGTCAAACATTTGTTGCATGTATTGAGAAAAACATATTAAAGCCGTAATCAGACAAAAATAATAATAATAATAATAATTAGCATGAACTAGTTAGTTCGCCATGTGATAGAACCGATATTGTAATCACTGCCGTGTACTTGAAAAATTCTTGTTGGCAATAACAAAAAGAACAGTGATTAAGAAAAGGCTGGAAGTAGCTGAAGTAGGTATAGACGGAACAGAACGGAAAGTTATGTGTAGACACAAAAAATACAGTGATTTGTGTAGTCGCAAGATAGTAATCTGCTTTGAAGGCGGTTGAATGGCATTTTATTATCATGAGTTATAATGAAAACAAGATAGAACATTGCAATCGTGAGTAGGAGTAGTCCAAAATTTGTATTTCTGAACTTTTTAAGGGTGTTACTAGCAGTAACCCTTTCAAATTAGTTGGCCATAAAATATGTGTCAAATTTACTTGGCCGGTGTCGGCGTAGTCTGAAAATTAACATGTCGGTCTTTGAAGGTTGTTACCAGCAAATTATCTTCCAAGTTTAAGTTAAGTTAAATTAAAATTGTGGCAGAAATGGGAATTTATTGATTAACACATTATGAAATATTGGCTTTGGCAATCGGCCAGTAATATATTTACAAAATCTGACGGCTCTAACTCTAACTAAACTGCAGAAGATAAAGCAATTTCAAAATAAATATCCATTAAAATTGTGGGAGATATGTGACTGAATCTATATATCTATTTGTAAGATATATCTATTTGTAATATTTTCTTTTATAATTATTTCTAAACAGCAAACACTTAAAATTCTTTCTTTTAATTCAAAGAAAAAAACTCTTTGCACATTTGTAAAATAAACCAAACAATTTGACATGTTTCCTTTAAATTTTAGATAATATTTAATCTGAAATATTGAAAATAAAAGCTATGGTTTTTATGTTATAAAGTATCGCGATATTTTGTAACTTGGACTTCAGTCTAAATTTTTGAGAATATTGAGTTTTTGAACCGATATCATTATAAATAAAATATAGTGGTTTTTTTTATTGTTCAATAAAAATCAGTATTTAAATGGAATTTCAAAAGTTCTTAGCATAGTTAAGATTAGTAACATTATTTAAGTTCGTCTTGGAAAAAGTTGTTCCGCCACTGCGTTCTGGAATTGCTGAATTATTCCACATCGCTGCAGTTGACCAGTCGATTGCTGCAAAAAAAAAAGAAGTAGGAAATCAATCATTATACGAATGTAATTACTGTTGATATGCTTATCACATGGCTCCTTAAGTTATAATTAAAACTAAATCGACTTTTATATCGCACTATGAATCAGCGACCCCAATCTTAGAGATAACGCCTACTACCGGAAATTACGACTGCAATTGTGCAACCAGCATTTCCCCCCAAGTTTCCCTCGTACCTGTTGGATTGCAATCGGAATATATTCTCTGGCACTGCCTTCAAGTTGGAGTTCAAGCACAGAAGTCGTGTTCCGTTCATAGAGCTGTAGGCCTCCAGTAAAGCAGTGTGTTCTGTGGACTGATGCTGCCTATGACGTTGTTGTATTTTTGAGAATTGCTCAGCTAAAAGAAATTGTAGATTTGTTAAAAAAAAAGTGCTTAATCAATTTTGTAGCAAGTTATCTCACCCAATATACAGCTAAATGTGGGCCCGACAGTACCGTTAAAAGTGTACTCTGAAATGCCACCAACTATAAGGTCCACATCTTTCCAGCTCTCGTACACAGTCCTTAGCTTATCCACGATCTTGAATAATCAATGAAAACCAATTATAATCGTTATCAATAATCTATAATACACTGGTAGAGTCTTTCAGCAAAATATGTATTTTAGTAGCTCAATATCGATTTAACTATCCTTTGGCACACAAGAATCACAAGAAACTTATTAAAGATGGGAGTATTTTAATATCCCTAGCGATGCAGACAAACCTCTTTTTATCGTATATATCCAATATACCTTCATACATATTCTTAGAGGTAAAACGAATTCCAGACATTTTTTACATACTTAGTTAGCGTGGTTCGGAGAATAAATTTGTATTAATGGTGTTTTGTTTCTACGATTAATTAAAGCCCTTAAAAAAATGTTCGTAGAAATTTAGACAATCGCTATATAATAAAATCGTTCTGAAAACCAGAAATTTTTTTTGGGTTCATAATTTTAAGAAATAATTAAAATTCTTAAAATGGAAAACATTTTTATATTTTTTTTAGTAATAATTTCTTTTATTAAGAAATAAATTTCTAAAAAAAGGTATAAAATGTAACAATAGAAAAGCTTTTTTTTAAGAATACTTTTTTTAGGCTGCTGCTTCAAGAATTGTAAATTTGGCAAAATTTATTAAATATTGACATTTGCAAAAGTAAAATTTTAAAAGACTATATAAAGTATCAACAAAGCTGATTTAAGAATCAAGATATCTAAAAAAAAAAACCCTTAACTCTTTTTATTAATAGGTAAAGCAGCTTTTGACGCCAAAAATTGAGAGATTTTTTAAATTTCACAAATATTTTTGATGAAATTGCAATAACAGATTTTAAAATGATCAACTTACTTTCTTTGGTATAAATTCCTCAAAATCACTCCATCTAGTAATCCTTCTATTTCTATTACTATTTATATTACAGATCTCTAAATATTTGTAATAGGGCTGCAGGCCATGGTCTCGTCCTCGTTGTATGTCAAGTGCAAGGACATCGGCATGCTGTGGCTTCGTCTCTTCATGCCACACTATCTGCAACGGAGAGTGTTGAATACATCTGCATAGCGTATATCTGGCTGGATGTACTTACTGCGCCCACATAGGAAGCATCCATTTTCATTGCGCGCTCATGCAGAAGACTTTGCAAGATCTCGTCCAGTTTATTGGACGTGTACTGTAGGCGTGGCTTGTATATTTCATTTTTGAGCTCAAATAGTTTAGTTAGTGGCAGTATATTGCTGCAAAAAAAAAAAACGGATTTAAAGCATAAATATTATTAAAAATATTCTAAACATAATAGCTATTCAATAATGACCGAATGGTAATTTCCCTGAATTCATGTATAATATAGTATGGAATTGTTTACTATATTGTGGCAATTACAAAAGTATTTATATTATATATTCGTAAAGCACGTAGCTGATAATATTTTATTTACAAAAATTCCCAATTCTAATCAGCTTTGGAATTGCATCAATACACAAATCCGCTTTATTGACAAACTTTATATATACTTTATTACTATTTTTTTTTTGGTAAATCGGTGCAAAGGCCTAAGGTGAAAATGCTTATAAAATATTTTGATTCGTAGAAATAATTAATTAAAAGCAAAAATGTGAAAAGCTTTATTCGATCTAAAATTCAGAAACTCTGAATGATATTTAAGTTTTCTTTCTAAATGTGGAAAAGCAATTGCATTGAAATTCAAAGTTTTTAAATTTGCATGATTTGACTTTATAATCTTTTTTAATAATATAATAATAATAATAATCACAATAACCGACTGCTGACACAAGAAAGAATATTATCTGATGACAAGTGCCCCAAAACAGAATTGTTTTAGCCAAGAATTATGTGTTCATATGTAAAGATCATATTTTAGAAAAATATAGCCTTGAATTAAGAAAATAATACTGTGGCTTATATAAAAACGAATGGTTTTAAAAATCTACTTATATATAGTTGCCAAAAGTTATTTTAAAATAAATGTTTTTGAAATTTTAAGCGGATTCTGAGTGTTTAGCAAAACGTATGTTGTTTTGCCTAATATCGGACAAGACTATGTCAAATTGGCTCGTTTTCAGTCTATATACTCTATATATACTCTTTGAGGTCAAAGATGTCTACTTCAGCGTGACATAAGCAACACTTTTGGCTCATTGTTAGATATGGAGTATCAGCTTACTTGCTCGCTCCAGTGGAACCAACTTCGTTATCGGGGGCCAGATTGTGCAGCTCATTTGGTAGCATGGAGAAATAGAAACGAATGGCAGCCACACCGAATTCATTGGACACCTCAGGCAGTTGTTGGCCAGCCGTTGCTGGTGATGCGGCAAGCACATTTGCGGCGCTGTCTTCTCCCAGCACCTCCGTCAGCCACTCTTTCATAATCAGTCTACGATAGATATCGACATTGACAGCCTTGGCCGCCTGGAACAGTTGCTCATCATTCCAGTCCATGTTACGTGCTGAGAGCTTGGCGGCAATGCGATTGTGATTGCGCATGAAGATGGTGTAGACCAGAATCGAGAGGGGATTGCTGTTCACACGTGAGTCGCCGGCAGCAAAACATTTGGTTGCATTTACACTGCTGCCCCAAGCGCAAAAGGTGTGCCCCTCATCTACCGAGGTCATAGGTAACAACTTCCCATTCCCGCTGGATTTCAGTGCCCCACCGCTCAGAGTCCGCATTTTGCGCTCGGTGCTGTCTGTGAATCCATATAGCTGCGACAGATCCAAGGAACCAGTGGCTTGGTTAAGCTGCAATTGCAAATAATCGAAATGGATTAGTTTTACAACCAGATTCTGTGCACAACTAAAATCGTCCTGAATTATGAAAAATCGTCCTGAAAACGAAAAAGTTGTTGGTATTTTCAGAAGAAATTTCTAAATATGAAAAACAAAATTCTAGAAATGGAAAATACCAAAAATATTATGTGTATATATTTCAGAATAGATTTCTTTTAATATAGCAATGCAAACCGTCATATTAAATTCTTTCAAAAATTCAGAAACAGATAATGACATTTTCTGGTTCAGTTTTTTTATTAGAGTTTAGCCATCATCTGTCTTAGAGCCAGAATATTTCAATGGCATATCAATCAAATCGTGATTGAATAGAATCGACATAAAATCTTTGATTATTTTTAAAATTAGTTTATATCATAATTAGTTTGAATAAGTGAAGTCGAAAATAACGTTTAAGTTTACTTGTATAGAAGCAAGTAAAAAAATATTTTTTAAATTTAACAATATACTACAAGAAAGAAAGAAAAACGTTGATTTTTAGAAATAGATAGTATAGTATAATTTATGGTATAGATTAAGTGGAAAATAGAGAAAAGAAAAACGTTGATTTTTAGAAATAGATAGAATAGTATAATTTATAGTATAGATTAAGTGGAAAATAGAGAAAAGAAAAACGTTGATTTTTAGAAATAGATAGTATAGTATAATTTATGGATTAAGTGGATTAAGTGGAATCGCACTCACCTGCTCGGCTGCTCCAAAGTTGCAACTCTCGCCAATAGCAAGAGCGCTCCTCACGTAGTTGAAGCAGTTCTGCCAATCGCTGCTTCCCTTTGACAAGATTGGAGCACACATCGGATGATGATGGCGTGGCAGAACTTCATGTTGATCACTGTTGCAGCACTCAATCGAAGCTCCATTTCCTGGCGAAAAAAGAGGTTGTTAACGCAAGTGTTTTGCTCAATCGGGCGACTCATACTCATTGACTGGGCGACCGTCTTGCTCAGATCATGCTCCACAAACTGTGCAAATTGAGCGAGAATTAAATTTAAGTGTTCGCTTTTATCTGGTTGACTTGTCCCCGTCCTCACGTTGTGCGTTGCACTGTCATCCTGATCATACAAAGCCATTCTTACTGGCCAAGGGGCGGGCAGAGTGGAGTAAATACCAAACATCTGAAATGCAATATTTAAGCGGGCGCTGAACCACAATCTTATCTCCTGCTCACCTGGTGTAAACCATTCGCGTAGTAAGGCGGCAGTAGTCGCCTGAAGGCATGGTGACCATTGCGTGGACCATGCAGTAGACTTTCGCACTCAGCCCGGAGAGTGCTGCCTTGAGGGATTGGTTTTGTCTCCAAGAATGTGCGGCATTCATCATCACTGATTCCCCGCCTGTCACACAAGCTGTTGTATATGAAAAGACTCGCCTTCAGCATGTTCATTGCAACATCGCTGTCAAGCTTGGACTCCTCATTTGGCAATGTATCCAACAGTTGAGCGTGCGATAAGCTGCCATTGATCACTGTGATCTTAGATAATAAGAGACTTTCCTCAAGCCTAGATGGACAACAAAATTACATTTAGTTAATAAAATTCGGATATTTTGTAGAAATTACAGACTGACAAACGACCATCTATATACATCCCAAACATATCTTTTTGTCATACAATTTGTACAGCATGAATATGGTATTAATATGTTTTCTTTTTTCGAATTTTCTGGCCAAAAAATAAACAGATATTGACATAAAAGAGGCCAGTCAAACCTAAATATTTAAATATTATATGGAAATATTTAAAAACAAACTTAAGGCCTATTCAAATACCTGTTTTAAACCTTTCTTAATGTATCAGAACTTTTAAATATGATTCCAAAAGCGATTCGCTCTACTACTCTAAACGTCAGTTTGTATAATCATTAATAATAAAATACATAAAAATAATAATAAATGATGCAAATAAATAATAAAATACAACCTTTTCTGGCGATTGAATGATTCGACCCCTGAGGTTACAAACTGCATCAATTCGGTCGGCGTTATTTTATTTAAAAATGTCCTAACTTCGTTGCTTAATGTGGGCTTCGCTGTAAAATTAAATATTTTATTAGATTTATAAACATTTATTGCCTTTCAAAAAGTAACAGCATTTCTACGACGAGAATCCCAGAATACATATACTTTTAAATATATACTATGTCTAACTAATTAAATAATAATAAAACTAATTAATAATTATAAAGAAAAGTATTAATAATATTATTAAATTTATATTTATAGATTATAAATCTCAAATTGCTGTTATTTGATTTATTTTAATAACTTAAAATATTCATTTCAATTATGGTACTTGGTGAATAACAATGTGTAATTCTTAGAACACGCTAATTTGAACAAAATTCCACTGTAAATTGTTATCAACACATCAAAACAACAAACAAATTAAATCAATAATGCTCAACCATAATAGCATATATATGAGTATTCTTGTATAGAAAACGTAGGTACGAGAATTGAAGAAATAAGTACGTTTGATATTTGTACTCATATATATATATATATATAGACGTATACATATATAATGTTGTGTTAGGTCTCTAAATGCATGCAGCACGTACAAAATTATAAAATTAGGCTTACATTTTGAAAAATCAGGAATATTCGCACTACAAGTGGGTTCGGCCACTAAGATTACGAGAGCGAACAGACAAAGGTAAGCACTTGGTGCCATTGCGAAATTATTTGTGTTCAACGTCTTCCTGATGTGATTTAATATAACATAAATTGATGTGCTTTTTGGAATATTGATAAGAACAACTCAATTGCGCTTCAACAACGAAAGTCTCAGCTCAGGTCCAGCCACGACTCGCGCGTGATTCGTTTACAACTGAGCGATGAGCAAATCACAAAACAATTATAACCTGAGCTACGCTTCGCCGTTATCAGCTGATTGAGTACTATAGAGCGGGAGATTCTTCAGAAAGAGCGAGAGAGAAAACAGTGACTTACAATGCTGTTGCTGTGAGGTTGACTATAAAGTACCCTTTATTCGAGTAAATCATGTAATGTAAAAAAATGTATACAGCAAACTTAAACAAAAGATAAATATAAATTCAAAATACGGACGTTCCCATAAAAAACGTAAGAAAAGAAATTGTGAATTTTTAATATACAAATGATCTATGTACATTTCAAAGGATTCGCACAAGATGCTCTAAATGATCATCAGTCGATAGTCGATGGCGTCTTACTGACTGTTGTTAATCGACATTGATTAAATAAAAAAAAATTATTTGGTTACGTCAATGTATCATCCAGAATTAAAAGTACCAAAAAAGCGTCAGTTTGGCAATGTAATTTTTATCAGCTACTCTATTTGATACCTTTTTTCCAATGTAAATTCCAAAAATATGTACTGAGTGTGGAAGCTTAGCTGCTTATCAATAATAGATGCTAAAAACGGCAATAAAGCGATAGTGATACGAAACAAATAATTAGCTGCAGTAAACTATTGTGATTCAGTTGCATTACATCACTAATAACAAAAAAATACCTAGTATATATTTTATATATTCGAAATGAAATTATATATATACAATCAGCGAAAAACGGTTAGAAGCACTTGTTTTCCCTTGTAAAATATAAATTTAAATATTACAAAATTGTTTGTAGTTAGCTGTTCTAAATAAATTTCAAACTAAAAATAAATTAAATGGGTAAAATATTTTGTTATAAGGTTCAGTTGCGAAATTCTTGTTTTCTCAGACTTGTACATACAAATGTCGTTATGACCATATATAAAAATTATGTATAAATTAGTCGAGACATGAATACTACACTCATGCTCGAGCAAAAGCACTTGCACAATCAATTATGTGTGTGCTAAGCAGGTTTACAATTACCAACTATAACTATAACAAACGGAGACCGGTAGATTTGTAAACAGCCTACGTAAAAAATGCGTAATATTTGAAATGCAAATAAAACTGCATTTCCATCTAATATTCTTTTGAGCATTTTCAGTTATTCCAATAGTCCGACACCCACTCTAAATTATTAAGAATTATCAACAAAAATCTTCCACACATGTCCATCAGTTTCAGCAATCGCATAAACAGGCCCTTGACTGATAATTTAATATGTATATTTTTGTGATTATTATATTATTGAGTTTAATTCTGAATTTTTTTTGTGGACCATAAAATTTTATACATGCGTAAGATAGGATCACTTCAACCAATTTTCGACTATCAAAAAAATTGATTTTTTTCTAAATTCAGATACTATTTCAAATTACTGGGACATAAAGAATTCATTCATTTTCATGTAAAAGTTAATTAAAAATTTGTTAATTTTTTAAATTCTCAAACATAATTTTATGTTATTACTCCTGCCTATTTTGTTTATTTGTTTGGTGTTCACTGATGCAGTAGGAAGTATATCAAATACAACGTACAAACATTAAAAGATTATAAATAAAATCAAATAAAAACAAACAATGTTGTTAAAATGAAAAGGAGAGATTGAGGTCGAAGAAAAATGAGATATGAAAATATCTAAAACTGTAAAAGTCAATCAATTTTCCGTAGTCAGAATAGTTATACTGATTTCTATAATCCTTAATAATACAATTTTTATTTTATTAAAGATTTTACACCGATCTATTTTAAATGTATTTGGTGAAATTATTAGATAATTAGTTGGCCCATATAAAATAATACAAATCAAAACGCACAGCCGAAAATGATCTAAAAAGTTGTCAAAATAATACCAAACTCCTAAATATTAGAGTGACCATTAATAAAACACTATTCTTCCTGAATTGTTTTGCGTACCAAAATAAAAACAATATTTATTTTTAAATACGAGGCTAAGAATATTGTAGATTATGACTTCAAGAATTTTATTTCTCATATTTATTTAGATTTATTAAAATCGACATTAGAAGATTGCTTAGGTATTTTTCATTTATTTTCATATTTCCTTACTGAATCGTTATTTTAAACTTTTTCAGAAACGGTCACACTTTAGAATTTTGCCGACTTTTCTTGTTGATGTACAAGCGAATTTCATTAAAACGTTTAGAACAATAAATAAATAACTCAACCCGAAGCAATTCTTAACGATGCCTTTACTCGAAGCGGATGCCTCCAACGAGCAGTTCAATAATGAACAATCGAAGCCAATGTCTGGGCCCATCGTGGGCATTATTTATCCTCCGCCGGAAGTCAGAAGCATCCTTTTACAAAACAAATAATAAACACATTTATATCTATATATACACATACTTATTATCTAAAGGTTTTCTATTCGCTCAATAAAAGCAATTTAACTAATTAGATATTGTTGACAAGACGGCGAGCTTTGTGGCGCGCAACGGGCCGGAGTTTGAGGCACGCATCCGGCAAAACGAGCTGGGCAATCCAAAGTTTAATTTCTTAAATGGAGGTGATCCATACCACGCCTATTACCGGCACAAGGTTAACGAGTTTCGCGAAGGCAACGGCAAGTATTTATGCAGCAAATTGTATTAACAAATTGTATTAAGTTTATTAAATGCCTCACTAGATACAAGCAATAACGTAGTGACTGCCATTAAACAGCTCTCGGTGACGAGTGCTGCCCAGCAACGGCAGCAGGAGCTGCTGAAGCAAGTTGTGGAACAACAGTTTGTCCCGAAGGAACCGCCAGCGGAGTTCGAATTCATTGCTGATCCGCCTTCGATCTCGGCCCTGGATTTGTATGTTAAACTTGGCCGCTTTAAATAGATTTGTACACTCCTAATTCTTGTCATACTTTTCAGAGACATTGTGAAGCTAACGGCTCAGTTTGTCGCCCGTAATGGACGCCAGTTTCTAACCAATCTCATGAGCCGAGAACAGCGAAATTTTCAATTTGATTTTCTGCGGCCGCAGCATTCGCTGTTTCAGTATTTCACCAAGCTACTGGAGCAGTACACCAAAGTACTAATTCCACCCAAGGATCTGCTGGGCAAGTTGCGTGTGGAAAGTGCGCCCGGACGCGCCAGCATGGTTCAAGTACTTGAGCAGGTTAAGTATCGGGCAAATTGGCAACGCCACCAGGAGGCTCAGCGTCGCCGGGAAGAGGAAAAGATCGAACGTGAACGTGTGGCCTACGCGCAAATTGACTGGCATGATTTTGTCGTCGTTGAAACTGTGGATTATCAACCGTTTGAGAGTGGCAATTTTCCACCACCGACAAACCCGGATGAGGTCGGTGCCCGAGTGCTGATGGAGGAGCGGTTAATGGAGGAGGAGGGCGACATTGAAATGCAGATCGAGTCCGATGAGGAGGATGATGTTCAACTCGTGAGTCACATCGACGATGGCGTTAAGCTCTCGCAAATGGAGAATCGCGTGGGCATTCAAATGAAAAACGCCACGGCCTATGGCCAACCCCCCTCGAATGCCAAGCGCGACAACACACAGGTGCAGGACATGGACGAGGCGTCCAGTGATGAGGATACGCCAACTTTGAAAATGCAACCAACTGTCGCGCCCATGCTGCCGCCCACACACGACAAGGTTGTGGTTAAGAAGTACGATCCGAAGGCTGCGCAACCAAAGCCGGCTCCAGTCACAACAGACGAATATCTCATCTCTCCAATTACTGGCGAGAAAATCCCAGCCTCCAAGGTGTCCGAGCATATGCGAATTGGTCTACTGGATCCGCGCTGGGTCGAGCAGCGTGACAAGCATACAGTGGAGAAGATCAACCAGGACAATGTCTTCGCAGCTGGCACGGCCATTGAGGCCAGTCTGAAGCAGCTGGCGGAACGACGTACCGACATCTTTGGCGTGGGCGATGAGGAGACTGTCATTGGCAAGAAACTGGGCGAGGAGGAGACAAAGAAGGATGATCGCGTTACCTGGGATGGGCACACGTCCAGCGTGGAGGCGGCCACACGAGCAGCCCGTGCCAATATCACGCTCGAGGATCAAATACACCAGATACACAAGGTCAAAGGACTCCTCCATGATGAGGAAAAGGAGAAAATCGGACCCAAACCGGTGGGCAACAAAGCGACGCTCTCAGCGCCGCCGCAGCCGTCCTCGTCGAAGAACCAGCACAGCCAGCATAACCAGGCACAGCATCATCAAGGTGGCGGTGGAGGTGGTGTTGGTCACCATCACCCTCAGCATCATCATCATCAACAACAGCAGCAACAACCTCCCCCGCACCATCAACACCATCAGCAGCAGCAACAACAGCAGTCGCAACACAACATGCCACCATCTGCAAATCCTGTTATGATGATGCAGAGGCCGCCCATGATGCGTAAGTTATTTTATTATTATTGTGGGTGTCTTATGCCCCCTTCTTCTGACCCTACATTCCTGCCTTCAACTTTGATTCATTAACGAATGCGATCATCTTCCTCGGAATATCCTTTTAGCTATGTAGTGTTTAGAGGATTATTTCTCGTTCTGAATCAAACCAACCTAGTCTTACCTTTTGACCAGCTCAATTGTCGCCTTTGCGACACGGTCACGTTATTTGTCTCCCTCCACCCAATCTTGACTGCTTGTCCCGGAACCTATCTTAAGGCATGCCTACTGTACGATCCGAGTTGGTCTAGCCTGAACCGTGCCTCCCGAACTTCTTACGTAGTGTTCGTCCTTTGGTTTACCATTTTATGACTTATGGTTTCATAGGATAAGCTTCATCTAATAACGACCAGTCCCTTTTACTGTTCCTGCCATTTCGAATCTAGGTTTTAACCGTTCATTTGACAGAAGTTCAGACTTTATTATCGGCATCTGAATTCCGATTTAAATTGTGATCAATTTATTTTCAGCAACTCCTTTTGGAGCTGGCCCCGGTGGCTACATGGGCATGCAATCTGGCAGTGGAGGACCACCGCAGATATCACCAGCGCCGCCTGTAGAATTGATACCCATAGAGGATGAGCCGCCCACGAAGAAGATACGTTCCGAAGATAATCTGATCCCCGAGGCGGAGTTCATTGCTAATCACAAGGTAAATCACAAGTTTTATTTTGACTTATGTTCATAGGGAATCAACTCTCCGATTTTACTCATTTCAGAGTCCTGTGACCATTCAGGTGCAAGTGCCGAGCACGGACAAGTCCGAGTGGAAGCTTAATGGCCAAATGATTGCCGTTACCCTAGCGCTAACCGATCCCATTGCCAACCTAAAGGCCAAGCTGCAGGACGACACGGGCATGCCGCCGGCTAAACAGAAAATATTCTACGAAGTAAGCAATGCTAATTTTAATAAACAAAGAACTTCAATAAATGTGGAATTTTTCGTCCTTTTGCAGGGCATGTTCTTCAAGGATAACAACACGATGGCCTTCTACAACCTGCTCAGTGGAACGACGGTGCACTTGCAAGTTAAGGAGCGTGGCGGTCGCAAGAAGTAAAATCTCGCCCAGCTGCTCCATTCAAAAATCTATAATTTACGCATGTAAAAGTTTATTTTTTGTGAATGCTTTTGCAATCCGTCAATATATAAAAAAAAATTAGTTAATCACAGTATAATTTTGTTAATTGCACTTGAGTCTTATGTAATTAGAGTATGGAGAATGGAATGTGGAGTCTAAAAGTGCACAAGGTGCTAATTCAAGATATTTCAGCTGTGGAACGCAGAGGGAATTTGCTCCGGCTCCTTGTGAGATTGTTATTGTTTTTCCAGGACGCAGGCCATGTCCCGATATCGTTGCAGCATCGGCGCATAGATTGCTTCACTATCCTTGTTCGGCTCGCAGGCAATATTCAGTTGGTTTGGCTTCTGGGTAAGGATATAGTCGCGATAGTTCTTAACCGATTCAGTCTGCCCTTTCTCATGGACATAGTGGACATAGGCAGCTCGATAGGCGGCACCCAGAAGCGCAGCCTCGCTCTCATTCTGGAATGGAATAAGGAAACATTAACAAATTAATTACTGACTGTATAATAGAATGGTTAGCTTGGGTTAGGTGAGACTGTATAATCGATAAATATAGTCGAGATTTGGAACGTTGTGATTTGCATTCTTCTCAATTGCTTGACATTAGTGGCAGACTGAATCAAAGATGAGTCCCAATAACTGGGATTAATCATTTAGAATGGAGCCAAATCTCTTCGTGTATTCGGGAGATTCATCTGCTTCCTTTTCTTTACAGACTTGACTGCCGACTAGCCACTGGCTTACTCAATTTTGGATTACTCTTCAGTGATTTGTATACATTTTGCGCCAGGATTTTTATACTAATAGAATCGATGAGTAGGATAATAACGATGAGGATTAAGTAAAATCCAGTTACCTGCTTGTAGACTGGGGCATTGAAGACATCAGCAATTATTTGCAGTATGGATTTGTTGACTGAGGCACCACCAGTGGCAAGTATTTTGGTTTCGCTGCCAAAGTGGAAGCCCATGTCCTCCGCTATGGCACGATGATGCAGCATTTGTCCCTCGATCAAGGCACGTATTTCTATTTGGGGTGAGCTAAACCTGAAAAAAAATACACAAGAAACGTGTCCTTTAATCTGTGCACAATCTGTGTCGTGATTCTTACAATCCACTTACTTGATTACACCCTTGGCGGCATCAGGTGAGCTCGGCTGCATCTCCTTGTTCCAGCGAAGCGTTCCTTTCGCCTTGGGTATAATTTCCATTTCCCTAAAGTGCAGAGCCATGTTCCCGAAATTTCCACGTGGCGTCGAATCGAGCAACTCATTGAATCTCTCCCAGCTGCCGTTTGCCTCCAATTTGTTGATAGCTTCGCGGACCAGTGAACCATTTCTGAAACTAAATAAAGGTCAAACGATTTAAGTATTATATATATTAATGATTAGTTATAATTATGTTAATCCCCTGATCGTCTTTTTGATAAGTTAAATCTTTCGGTTATGTCGTTCATTGGCACGTGCCGGGGTAGGCAGGGCCGGAGGTGGGTTGCCATTTAAAGAAATAAATAAATATACAAAAATATTCTATGCATACCACAAGAGGCCCATATATTCATGCGTTTCAGTTGGATGGCAGAGCACATGACCCTCTTCGAGATTAGGGGGTTCCTCCAGGCTCATCATGAGCGTGTCGCTCGTGCCGAGGGAGACACTCAGCCAGTTGTTGGCGACAAGCATGCCAGCTAGGGCCGAGGGATTGTCGCCAGTGCAGGCAACGACTTGGCAGGTGGGGGGAAAGCAAAAGCGTTGCACAAAGTAATCGCAGACATTGCCCAGCACAGAGAAACCATCGGCTGGCGCACCAAGGCGTTCCTCCAAATCGGGTGCACATGCATTGAGGCAGGCTTTCGACCATGTCTTGCTGCGAATGTCCAATAGGTTCATGCCAGAGCCATCGGAGTAGTCAATGGCCGCCACATCGCCAAGGAAGAGCGAAGCCAGAAAACTGCTGACCAACGAGATGCGCTGCGCATCTTCGTAGGCGTGTGTGCGTTGCTGGTAAATTTTTCGTATTTGTGGACCCGTGAAGCGAGCATAGCACTTGGAGCCCGTCAGCTGAACCATTTCGGTCTGTCCGCCAATGGCCGTTTCCATTTCAAAGCACTGCTTGTGAGTTGAGGCATCCATCCAGATGGGCGTCCGATTGACCACAAACGCCGAATCGTCGATCTGCGCATGCAGAAACTTATCCGGATCGAGCGAACGCAGCGCTGAAACTCCGTGCTTTGACCAGTACAACGAACCGTGCTGTTGGGCAGAGCCACTGATGGCGGCCACAGTGCTCAGATCTGCTTCCTGCATTACCAAACGATCCAAGACGATATCCATTGCCTTCACCCACATCACCGGCTGCACAAAGAATCTGTCAAATAGAGGTGATTTAGTGCGTTTAGATTTCGATATCGAATTAGATCACAAATTAGACTCACTCGAATTTATTTGGGCCTGCACTTGCGCCACCTGTTGTTCGAAACTCGGGCAAATCACTATCGAATTTGACTTCTGCAGAGGCGACAACATTCAGATCAGAGCTTAACAGAATTGCCTTAAGCTGAAAAAATGCACAAGAGAATAGTAATTAATAATTATAATTTTAATTAATTAAAATATTAACAATAATTGGATTCGCTTCTTAGTACTCTAAATGTGTTCAGTAAGAGAAAATGCAAAATGTAAATTGGATGGTTTGTGTCAGATTATTAGCCACAATTTTTGGTTAAAGATACCCAGGGGAGAACTAATGAATGATATATCTTATGTATATATATTCAAAATATATATAAGACTAGCATATATATATATATATATTCATATATTTATTTTCAACAGACATGCAATGTCAATCTTGGTATATAGCGTGTAGATAACGAGTCAATTTCGTAAGACTTTTAGCTGCTGGGAAGTTCGCATTAGACACACAATAGCACGTACCTACATAAACACATAAATATATGTATGTATTATGGTCATAAGTTAATTATTCAGTCATATTTTACTGATTAGAATTGTTTACACTTCTAGCTTGCATTTGACTTTGCACAATAACATTTCGCAGTCCTTGTCTCATCAATAAGGTCATATACAAATTTAAAAATTTAGATTATGGCTATTTTTATTATTATTATTATTATTTTCATAAGCATTCTTTACCTTCTGTGTGCTCAAATCGAAGCCCAAAAATGTTTGTTGTGTTTCCTGTTGCTGTTGAGGCATTGTGCTTAAGTATTTCTCTCTTCGGTATTAAAAATGGTATGTCTCAGCGCTTTTTAACGCCCACTAACGTTTTTTAATTCAGAACTTTTAGAAACTCGTATTTACTACTACAACAAAAAAAACACCATTTATGAACGAGGAACAAGCCAACTCCGAACGCAAATTTTCACTCCAGGGATTATTTGGTCGATGACGTAAATATTTCCACAATTGCGATATGAAGAAATGAAATCAGGCTAATCCTTTCCTTCGCGAGTGACTTGGATTGTGCGGCAAGTTTGTGTTTCGTAGTGAACGAATTCATAAATGTGTCGAGTTTTAATAGTGTTGTGATCCGTTGTCGTAAAGTGTTTTGCATACAGAAAACACATTGCGTTCATTGCATCATCGATACACATATATCGATATATAGATATTTATATCATGCCTTCTAATATGCAATAGGCGATGTTGTGAATTTTATTTCAGAGTTACAACGATGACAGGCTTAAAGATATTAAAGCTGACTTGAAACGTAAACTGTAAAATAGCATTAATATTGTGCGCTAAGTAAAAGGGCTATTAGCTTTGCGGAGATAGGTAAATTAAAGTTAACAGCAAAACAAATTTGTTTTTTCTGATCTGTCAGGGCATCAGCTACACGCTTTCATTAAAAATAAATTTTATTTCAAATACTTCATCGATACTTTTTCGATCGCATCTCATTTAAAAATTTCATCGAACTGATTCTTTTTTTCCACCGTGAACTGAAATAGAAAAACCGATTTCGATTAAGAATATCGAGAATGAAATATCGGAATGAGAATAATTTTTTGACAATATTAATATATTCTATCGATATTTGTTGGACTGTATAAAATTCTACAACTTATAAATTAAAATATCTTATATTAAAATGTCGCTAAACTACGAAGAAATGAGTTGGTCAGGTAAATACCTAAAATATGCGAGCTATCTACAAAGCTACTTTTAGCTGCTAGCTCAATTGATTTATTAAACCGTGACCCAATTGCTGGGTGGAGGTGTGCTTATTAAGATTAATAAAAGAAAAAATTAAATAATAATTGCAGATGTGCGCGAGCAGTTCAGAAATTGGCGTGAGGAGAGTAGTCGCCACAGCGATGATGTCGTCCAATTGTGGGTAGCGGTTCTCGAGGACAAAGTCCACAAAACGGGCAACGAGCGTCATTTAATATTGGAGCAAGTCATCGTTGCCGCATTGGACACGGCTCGCTTCGACATTGCTACAAAGTGCACGAAGCAGCTTAGCGCCGAGTTTCCTGGAAGCCTGCGAGTGATGAAGTTCAAAGCTATGCGCTTGGAGGCACTCGAACAATACGATGCCGCCAACGAGGTATTGGATGCCATCATCGAGAAGGACGAGACAAATGCGGCGCCACGCAAAAGGAAAATTGCCATAATGAAGGCGCGTGGACTGCGCCTAGATGCCATCAAGGAGCTTAATGTCTATCTGAAAAAGTAGGAGACTTAACTTGAACTTAACTATTGCTGTGTATTAAAATGTGTATTCGCAGATTCATGTCGGATCAGGAGGCGTGGCAGGAGTTGTGCAATCTCTATTTGAGCGAGGGCGAATACGGCAAGGCTGCCTTCTGCATGGAGGAAGTTCTGCTTCACAATCCACACAGCCATCTAATCCATCAGCGCCTAGCTGACATTCGTTACACTTTGGTGAGTGAACCTCTGACTGTTCTCAACTATTTAAATTAATTAATCTACTTTCAGGGGGGCGTTGAGAATGTCGAAATAGCTCGCACTTATTACTCCCAGGCAATTAAGCTGAATCCACACAATTTGCGTGCACTTTACGGTTTGTTTTTGTGCTGCAGCTTTTTGGCCAATAGTAAAGCGGTCAGCACCAAGCGAAAGGAGTCCCAGAAACTAGCACAATGGGCACTGGAGCAGGCTTCGATTCACACTGCAAAAAGTTCAACGATTAAAAACAACGACAAGTGGATCGCATCCTTGGATTCGGCGTTTGGCAACCTCGAGGTCAAGTCCAATTGACCCGAGGCTGTTGCTGTTGATAAGGTTATCATTGGTGCAATGCCCGCCAAAGCGTAGTAAACTATTCCAAACATGCTTCAACATTGGACTATACTTTTTAAAAATCTAACCCTAACGTCATATACATCTAAAATACATGTTTATGTATTATTTCAATAAATCATCTAAAATAGAAATTTATATATTATTTCAATAAATGGTCACTCCATTTATCAATCTCTTTAGTTCAATTTTAAAACACACATATTCTGGCAATATATTATGCAGCAAGACTAAAATTATTCTTAGCCAGTATCCAGTTAGTCAAAATTTATGTATTTTATACCCCAAACATTATGAATTATAATAGAAAATTGAAAATTAAATATATAAAACGAGATCAGCAAAGATTCTAATTTAGTTTTTCATTGTTATAATTTTTGCTTCTTTACTATATGGTTTAAATAAACATAAACACTTATACCAAAAATTTGGTGGAAAGACGATAACTTTCGAATTTTCTAAATAAAAAAATATATATATTAAAAATACAACATTATAATTTTTAAGCATGGCGTGATTGTTTTTTTTTTTAATATTAAAAGTCAAGAGTCTCGGTATTTTGAAATAAATTTCTCTGGACTTTTAGTCAAAATGGAGCTGGATAGTGAAACATGTACAATAAATTAAGAAAAACTTAATTGACATATTTATTTTGTTTGTAAAATATAAAATTGTATTTATTATAATGGAGGCTTAATTCAAATTTTACAGACTTTTCAGGCATTACAGGACTGAGAATAGAAGATTTTTGCTTAAGATCTTAGCCTATATTCATTATTATGAAGTTCTTCCATTTTAGTAGACTAACAAATTTAATCTTCTTTTTATCATTGCAGAGCATGTTGCCTCAAATTTATTTTGAAAATTCACAAGTTATTGTTTTCACACCTATTTTACTGTCCAGTATATAAATTTGTGCGCTGGTCGAATGAGCAGAAATATGATATACATTATTACACACAAAGCTGTCGACTCTTAATCTATTTCAATTAACATTGTTTTGTATTTGTTTTCTACAAATACATTTCGCTTTCTCTACATGCAGTTGGTATGATAATAACAATAATAATAATAATAATAGCACCACTCCCAAACGAAATAATTTGTAATGCTTCTTTTGTAAATTTGTAAGTTTAATTAACTTTTGAATATGTGGGGAGGATTTAAAAAAACGAGAGATAAAAAATCGTAAATTTAGTCACCGTTTTATACTTATAATTTAATAAAATGGCAGAACAAATTCATTCGTACAAATAATGTCATAGTAGTGCTATTATTTTGTACACAACTGTATATGCACACAAATAGATTATAAATTGCTGTTTTTAGGGAGGGAGTGGTGGGGTAATCATGTGCAGTGCTCTGATGCAGATTGTCCATTGGTCTGGTCATCGGCAAGCAAACAAAGCTGATATGCATATATATTTATATATATGTATATATATATACATATACATAAGACTAAAAATAACAGTCAAAAACAACAAAATCTTACTGAAACTAAGACACATTTGATATAGATAATTGTTTATCTCTTTAATTTGTAGAGGATCCATTTCCATTATGACATCCAGCTTGGTTTTGGACTTTTTTTACCGTCTTCAGTCGAAAGAATTCCCTGAAACTGTGCGTGGGTGATGGCAATTTTCTGTCACAAATTTGTCGATCGGATGTGCTGGTTGAGTCAGGACCTTGTCCAGTCATGGAAGTGCATGATGAATTAGCTGCTGGCTTAGAATTCCGACTGTCGATGTCTCCATTGCTGAACGCATAGCGTGAAACCCCGTCGAGGAACTTGAGATTAGGGAGTACCTGGAGTATATATTCCCGGTAATAGGAGGCGGATGTGGATTTGCCTTGACTCTTGAAGACTGTCTGAATTCCCGGATTGCCCATGCAGGAGAGCTGTTCCAAAAAAGGACATTGTCGCTCAATGCGATGGATCCAGTCGGTTATGTTGCAGATATCGCAATTGTTTATCCTGGCGAAACAGATGCGGAAACCAATGTAAAGGCTATATATATATACACATAACTATATAAATAACCATATATATATATATCCATATATATATATATCTATATATCTTTCTGTATGTATAAAAAATATCTAAAATTTGTCGACTTACCAGAGAATCTTTAGGTTGGACAGGTAGGGAAAAGTGTTCACATCCAAATTGCTGTTACGATCCAAAATAAGCGTATCGAGTTCTTCAAAGAATGCTAGAAACTGCAAATTTTGGAATTTATTGTAGCTCAGATCGAGAAATTTGGTCTGCGCAGCAAATTTGTCGGCCAATCTTCGTGGAATGGTGCAAAGATTTTCATAGGCCAGAGAAATGCGATTGTCATCCTCGAGAACGATGTCCGTTAAGAGGTCGTCGCTGCCACAGCTGCTGTGCGTAGATATGAACCCGCTGAAGGAGTAGCGAGTACTGGACGAGATCATCTTCTCTTCTTCTTCTGCAGGTGTAGCGATGTAAACGTCGTTGTAGTCGTTAATAGTGAGCGATTCCATTGACTGGATGTTCGCACAAGTCTTCAGCACCTCTTCCAAGCGACAATTGTTACTGTATGCGAGTGCAAGCAAGTCAAAAGAACGACCTATAAATTGAGTGTCTATTCCAGTGAGCGAGTGAGTGAGATTAGCTACCTAGATAGATCCTCTGAGTGCGAACGGCCAGATGTTGATTCTTCAGACATGCTGGAAATACTTCCACTCTTTACTGAAACATTGAATGCATTTATCAGGCGCGGGCTCGCTTCGGTGGTCTTTGGTCGAGTGCTTGCAGCAGACTGGAAAGGCAATCGCAAAGAAACTGAAAAAAGCGAAAAATTTATATGTGTGTGCTTCTATATGTGTAACGTACCTATATACATATATGTATTTGTGTGTGCATGTGTGTGAATTACTGGCAAGTGCACACATATACACCTATACACTC
This sequence comes from Drosophila melanosoma, assembly GCA_035042045.1. Taxonomy (NCBI): domain Eukaryota; kingdom Metazoa; phylum Arthropoda; class Insecta; order Diptera; family Drosophilidae; genus Drosophila; species Drosophila melanosoma. The sequence continues at coordinate 829,519 of JAWNLY010000078.1, read as the reverse complement.
ACACACACATGCATGCCGTATATAATCGCAATAATCGTAAAAACATTTACATAACAACAACAGACACAAATAGGAAGAACTTATTGCTCAAAAGCCAGTGTTATGTCTTTGTTTATACTCTATCTCCGCACTGTTTTATTACTTTACGATCGTAGTTGGACAGTATTCCAGCCTTATCTGAGAAGGTACCCAAACATAAGTTTTGCATGTACATTTGTACATAAATTTGTCTGTACATAACTCAAAGCTCTTTGTGGACTTACCAGCGATCAGTCCAGAAATCTTGCTCCAGGCTGTTTACATATGGGCTGGATTAGTAAAGGCAGCACTCGAAGAAAGGGAATAAAGTATGTTGGCTGAGGCAACACTTAAAATGTATACTTTGATACGGAAGAATGTGTTTGCATATTCCGTCGATCGTATTTGCTAGTTATTATAAAGAATTAATATATATATATAATAATATTATTAATATTCTTAATAAATATTTAAATATTATAGATAACATTAGAATGAATGGTACAAAATCGCTGCAATGCTCGACGAGCAAGAGGCATGAATCAATATTCATCATTATATTATTTATTTCTTTAAAATTAGGAATAAAAATGTGAAAATGCTTTATTGATAGGCATACCAATCTTAACACTTTTTGTATAGCATATTTTATTTTATAATATTTCTTATAAAATGTTGCATATATTACACAATAAATATATGTAAGTTAGAGTACCATTTATGCACGAGCACGAGTATATATGCTTAAATACATACATTAATCAGTCTTGTAAAGTATATTGGGGAATAGTTATATTATATGTAGTTATATTTTTATGAACACGAGTGTATGTTCAGTTACATACATACAGCAGTGTTGTCAAGTGTTGTTGGCTGCCATGGTAGCAGCTGCTATTGCTGTGCCTAATGTGCTAAGCGTTTTACTGTGGAGCCGAGCCTCCAAACAGCTAGTCTCAATTTCTCTCTTTCTGCTCCCTAGCTCTCTCTCTTACTCACGCTGTCACTCTCGCTCGCAGCTAGCGTTGGGGCCGTCGCCGTCGCTTCTCTAGCTTCATAATGCTAGCGACAGTCTGTGTTTATGCTTAGACCTCGATAGTTGGGCGCGGCGGTTTGTTTGTATTTACGCAGGCGCACAAATCAAATCCAAGATCGACTTGAATCGACTACTCTTTAATTACTACGTAAATACACACATACAACTTACATGTGTCAGTGCGTGTATGAGTGCGTATCAGCTGTTGAGAAAAATTGAATAAGTGTATGAGCGGCTCACGGCCTGCAAATCAAAACGGTAATAAAATTAAACATGTCACGTCACTTTGTGTGTATGTGTGTATATGGTGTGATTACATGTGTGCACGCATAAGTATGTATGTGTCCATATGCACATATGCAATAACAATAACAAACTTTTTTGTATATTTATTTGCGTGTTGTGCGCTGACAGTTATTTCCATAAGTTGATGGTCGCGCCACTGTACGTATGTGTATGTTTGTTTTTAGGTGTGTGTATGCATATTTGAGTGAATGAATTCTGTGAAACAGAAGCCACGTAGGTCATGTATGTGTGAGTGTGTGTGTGCTTATATGGATGAGTACTTACATGCACACATACATTAATCAATCAACTTAAAGAGGTATTTGCTCGCTTATCATCAGATGTAGAACTGGCGCGTGTTTACCCTTTATGGTTTTAGTGCTTAATTTGATTTGATTGTTTTTACAAATTAATTCGATTTGATATAAAAATTACTACAAAGTAAATAGTAAAAAAGGTTCAATATACAAATACATACATACATAAATACATTTTATATATTTTATATATATAAATTAACGCCTTGATTGCTAGAACAAAGAACTCTTCAATTTGCATGTAGATTTGTATGTATGTGTGTGTATGTACGTGTGTGTGTATTTATGTGTATGTGTATGTATGTATAAATTCCAGAGTTCACTTTGGTTGCTTGTTTTGTTTTTTATTTTTGTGACAATGATATAAGTTTTGGATGGGCGAATGGGTGAGCGAGTTTATTGATTAGGACGAAAAGAAAACCAGCTGGCGTTACTTTGTAATTTTTATCAGTTAATATGAAATGTGACTAAATGCGAGTATGTATTTATGAGTACATATATGTTTATATTTTATGCAAATATGTAAAATAGCTTGTACTGTGTGTAGGCAAACTTGCTTTCTTTAATATAAATTAAACAATAAAACGCTTAAGTTGATGGATTAAACAATTAATTTAAAAATACAAATTACAAATTTCATAATATCAAATAAAAATACTGTAATTGAATTTAAATATTAAACCACAAAAAAAAATATAGATATAAAAATATACAAAATGGTATAATTAATATGGGAGTATTAAAATATGGTCCAACGTTGCAACGATAAGGAAAACTCAGAATCCCAACCAAATCAGTAATATATTACACATATATTATATTAAATTTACAGTCTGTGATTCTAAGTTATATAAAGGCAAGAAAGGCAAATGCGGTAGTCTATCTTAAGTGAAAATTGTAATAAATCTTAGTGACTCGCAAGGGGATAGACATTTTTCTAAAGCGTTTACAACTAATTTCCCCAGCTAAATGACGTATTCGCAATAGGTAATTAACATTCATGCAGGGTGTGCTTTAAAAGTAAAAAATGTCATTATAAAAAAATAATTATTCAATAAATTTTGATATATTTCCTCGTAAAGAGCATTTTTGTATTGTACTTCCGAGCGATATGTAGTTTGAAATTAATAAACATTAATATATACTGATGAAGTTAGCAGTAGTATTAAAAAAATACGTATAAATATACCCCCAAACATACATGCCTTTAATAAATTTACCAAAGTATAAAACTTATCTATACGAAGCTTTTGTCATGAAAAAAGAAACCTTAAACCAGAAGCGAATGCTTCTACTGGCTTATTACTGTTAATCTTTTCCGTGCAGGTATTTGAAAATATATATTAAATGACGACAATTAAAATGCATACACTAATTTTTTTTATTTTTTTGTAAATATGGGATTTTTATTTGCGTTTTGCTTAACTCATACAACTAATGTTGAACTATTTTTTAACTAAATTCACCAAAATGTTTAGAACTTCTGTATTAAATTTTTTTAAACATATAAAATAAATTTTAATATTGGTTTATTTAAGTTTTAAGTTCTTTTTGTATTTTCTTGTGACTGATATTAATCGACGTTAAATTTATAAATAATGTAAACATATGTCGAAAGTGATAGTATTCATAGCATACCTCTATCTTTATATAGAGATATACATTTAGTTACGTATTTAAGTGAAATAGAACTAGACGTACACAATTGGCACAAAGTCCAGAGACTTTTTATGGGGCGAGTGGGCAATTTGTAAGCAAAAACACCAAATCGCAATTAGTGTGAAGTCACCGGCCAAAGTAGCTTGTGCGATTTCTTACCCAGTTGTGCTGAAAGTGACAACAAAAACAACAAAGTTCGCAAATCAAAAAAACCGGAATACCAAAGTGCTAAACGAAACATACTAAAAACAAAACCTGCAAATGCCTGAAGGTCGTTAATCATTAAAACCGGTGAATATATTAGATATTCGCTACATATATATATATATTTATACGCTCAATTCTGCATTAAAGCTTGAAAGTATTTTTTCTGAAATATTTCGTCAAGCGGCTTAAGCATTTTTTATAACATTTAAGAATTACAATTTCAATAATGCTACGATATTTATGCAATTTAATTCGAGCTTTAATTATTGTAATAAAGTTTTTTTTTATAATAAATGGTGCATTAAAACTTAAACTAAATTTTTCTGATATATTCTTATTAGTTTTCGTTAAACTTTGCTTATTAACATCTTCGGCTTAAATTAGCCGACCTCCGAGTTATTTCAAAGCTACATAGTTTTTTTTTTATTAACGTCAAGATTATCGATTATTTGAATCGTTAGTCAAAAAATCTTAAACTCAAATTTAATATCAGTGTACCTTAAGACTGTATGCAGTTGTTAATAATAGCAGAAATAATAATATATAGAATATACATAATTTTAGAAGCCACTCCACTTAGTAGCCACATTTTTATATTTACATTATAGAAAGCAAGTCTGGCTTGGCAGTTGCATGTAAATTTATTACATTTGGCCAAAATAAACAAAAGAGAATGATGCAGTCGGGCATATCCCACGTAATGTCAGCTGATAGGAGGTATCAAAGTATAAAAATTGTTATCAATTTTCATTAGTATTATTAATAAAGCAATAAATATAAATAAAACAAACATTCTCTGTTGAGTCGATCTAAGTTTCTAAAAGAGTAAGTAGTTTTCGCATAAGTCAGATAAAATGTATTAACAATACCGATATAAATTAACTACCGATGTCAATAAAATGCACAATTTTAGTAGATTAATTTAAGATTGATAATTTGTAAATTAATATAATATCTATATTTTTATTTAAAAAAGGCTCAATCGATTTTGTGCTTCCAATATAATTGGTATGTAATATTGAATAGTTTTAAAATTACGACGTGATAAAAATTCAATTCATTCACGTTTGCAATTTAAGTTTGTTTTGTTGTTTCAGATTAATGTTAATCGATCTTGCAAGTTTTGTATGAACAATTTTTGAGTTTCAATGGCCAATTAAGGGTTGGTACTTTGGGTACTTTGACCCAACATTAACAATCTACACTTATTTATCTGAATTAAAATGTCAAAGAAAATAGTTCAATATATATGCGAACTGAGATGAGCTCCGAACTGCAAGGGTATTTAATCTTCGTTGTGCTGTAAATAATTTTTTCCAATTTGAGCTACTGATAGTGAGAGGTTGAGTTATTTAATCATAATAATGTAAAAATAGCGCTATTATCAATTCTGAGCTTATGTTTTCACTTTACCCCATTTATATAAGTATTGCTCTCGTCTTTTTATGATAAATAAGTTTTTCATGGAGAGAAACCAGAATTGTTCTATATTGCAGTTAATGCTAAAATATGCTTATTAATATTTATATCAAAACTATTAGAAGATCATAAATTTTTTTTAAATCATTACTACATACAAATAGATAAAATAGAATATTAAATTTAATATTTAATTCAAATGAAACGTAATATTAAAAAAAGGAATATCCGAAGAATTTATAAATTTCACTTGAATATTACAACGCTATTTTTGCAAGATAATTTTAACAACAATTCTTAGAAAAAAATCTATAATAATCTTTTTTATTAAGTAATGTTATATATTTGGTTTCTTTCATTTAAATACATTTCATTACTCAATCTTTATGATTTATATATTTTTTAATTTATGTACAATTTCAAATAGGGTTTTTGTTGTTATTATTTCTTTCGCATATATTTCTGTATATATCTCACATTAAGGTTTGCCTTACGTTATTTTCACAGTCTGCTGATGCAGAATTTTATTATCGTCATCGGCTTTGGACTTTGAACTAGTTCATACAACGCGGTCAATGACAAGCTTATTATATAAACTGAACATCGAAATTTTAAATCTACAAGCAATTAATAATAAAACATAATACAATAATATAATTCACATAGTGTTCATATTTTCTAGTCATGTAAATCTATGAAATCTACTATATATATTATATATTCATTGAAATTGTGCAAAGCCTTTCATGATATCAGTCTTTCTAGTCAAAAATTTATGAAAAGTTAGCATTCGGTCATTACTTTTTAAATTTTATGAAATCAGAATTTCGACATACTTTTGGAGCCAATGGTTTATCATCGTATTATTCAGAAAGTATTTTACCAGGGCTTACATTTAATAATTTCAGGTAAATTTAACTAAAATTTTCTATACCTTAATATAGAAACCAATTTTTTTTCTAAAAATCAGTCCGATTTTATTTAATGGCGGCTTGTAATTTTAGAATTTTTTTTGTGAGTGTAGGCAGTCTGTATTCTGTGGCACCTGTCTTGTGTCAGGGTTGCGTATGACATGTTGCAACAAAAATCAATGCAAATAAAAATCAATGTCAAATTACGTGGATTGTGCGACCCGTGAATTTAAATTGTAGCAACTGCGGAGAGTCAAACAATTCAAAGACTGGCAATAAATGGATATATTATAATAACATATTAGACAAGTGACTAGCCTGATGCCTCAAAGCCTGTTCTTATTGGCATTTTGAGTGTGTCATCATGTGTTCAAACTTAATAGTGCTTACATGTATAGAATCTTAATTAGATTGTCGTGCCTCACATTGAACGTGTATTATAACGAGGTGTCTGGTTCGATTTCCATGGGCGCAATTATAATGAAGGTCAATGCACCGCACACTTACTGAATAACAATTATAGACTGATTACTTGTTTACACTTTAGCTGTTTATTCTAATGGATTGCCTTTCACTATATTTCAGATTAATCTCTTATCGAAAAATTGTAAAATGACAGGATCAGGTAAATATATTTTCAAAATATTAATATTATAAAATAAGGCAATACAAATTATTCTTCGCAAAAGGATTTATTTCTAACAATCTAGTAACACTAATTTAACGGTAGCAGCTTTTCAAACAAACAAACCTAAAACATTTTGTTTAAATATTTGAAATTATTTCGCATTTAATAGAAATACCTTCAATTACCCCTTATGTAGAATATTTTATAATAATAAGTATTTTATTGGTAGCCTTAAAGTATGCTACATAAATTTTAAAATACAATTGACTTATTCATGTTCTCAATTCAAGGTCCTCCATTTCTGTCATTAATAATTTACTTACCAGTACAGCTCTCTGGCATTAAAGTCAGTTTTATTTGTATAACTAAATTTATTTTCGTATTGGTTTTTTATTGACTTAGTAATATAACTATTTATCAAAACTTTTGCAGTTCACGATCCGAAATGGAACCTCGAGCGGCGCGAATCATCCGGCCATTTAGTTTGGTGTAAGGACTCACCATCATCCAAGGTACGATTCCGATTCGACGTGGAGGTTTTGGAGTTTGAAAAGCATCCAAACGAGGAACTCGATCACAAAGCCGACAACTTATCAGTCACAAATCTATCATCGACATTAGCCCTCTGTATCACATGCGTAGCCGTTGTTGCTGCGTCTGTTTTTCTGCCCTGGTACCTCATGGAAAAGGCCGGCTCTATGTGAAACCGATATATATATATATATTATTTATATATATATATATATATGTACATTGTATATTCCTAAAGGTATTAAGATAGTTTATGTATAAAGACATGAGTAGATTTAATTAAAAAAAAAACATTGTGTAAATGTAAATGTAAATAATGCATACATGTTAATAGACGTAATTCGAAGGCCTTAAGTGCAGATGAAAACAGACTGTTTGCCAAGAAATGATTTCATCTCTGAAAAATAAAGATATTTAAATTAACAAAATTAAACAAATTAAGGTATAATTAATTTTGTAAATTTAGGATACAGAATTATTTTAAACGAAAAGACGTTCAATTGAATAGTCTCAAAACTTCAATGGCAAAGATTTGATTCAACAAATTAGCTAATTTACTGTACCTTTTTGTTAATTTTTTAATTGTTAAAAAATAATGAAAGTAAGCTGTTATGTTTGTTAATAAATAAAAGAACAATATCAAAATAAAACACTTTATTTGGGCAATCAAAAATTACGTTTACAATCCTTGTAAGTACTGGTCAAATTGCAGACATCTCAATTTTACTCATAATGTAAGGTGCCGACCTATTGCCCATAAAAATAAATTAATAATATAGTAGTCCGATCTTAATGTTTTTTGCCCAACCTTTAAATGGGTTCTAGACTGGATAATCGGTTTACTAATTTTTTGCAATCCAGAAGATCACGCGGTCTGTATTCGTTATTTTGCTGAGCCACGCCTTCACTTTATAAAAAAACAAACTGTCATTTTTATAAATAAAAATTAAGAGGCAATTTCAGTTTACTTAAGGTTTTTGTGTTCACAATTATATCCGGGATACCGGATTCAGGTTATATAAAACCAGTTCGCTTGTGACAGATGATTCAAAATTGTCGTAAAAAGTTGCTGGAGAAAAAGTTATGATTGATTGCTGCTTTGTGATTTAATGATAATTTGATTAATTTATATGTGAGTTTAGTCCGGAAGAGTTTATTTCTCGATCAATTGGTGCAAAGTGACCCATAGGATAAAGTTACCCAATTCTTCACTTGGGTTTTGACCAACTTCGTATATCTATCGGTTATAGGATCGAACAAAATTAATGTGGAAAGAAGATGATGAAGATATAGATGTAAAGGTACACTCAGATATGATTGTTTCTAAAATTTAGAAAAAAGATATATTCTACGTATGCGTCTTTTACTTAAAAGAATTCTGATATTAGCTCTTTATTAATTATTATTAATTAGTATATTAGGATTTTAGAATAAAAATAAAATCTAATATGGCAGTTTAGAAATGCATTTGTTAATAATAAAAAAATATAACTAAATGTCGAATTAGAGCAAAAATTTCTATTATTATGAAAAGTGTTTTTATATATTAAAATATTCACAAATACCAAAATCAATCGATCTAATTTAGGTGTAATTAGGGTGTGTTTCTAAAATTTCTGAGTGTTCCGAAGTTCTATTGATATGTTTTGAAAAAAATATGGTTCCTACTTACTTGATTAACATTAAACAAACTATTTAAATTGAACTACAAAATATTATTCATTCGTTTTTAAAATATTTTGTAGCTTTTAGCCAAAAAAAAAACCATCTTATTGTTGTTTTATAAATTAGGGTAAATATATTTAGTTATAAAAAATGCAGCAAAAAACCTAAAGGGGTTATAAATACTCATAGCTAACAATAGACGGTAGCAGATACAATCGCTCCTACCAGGAAGTGCACAATGCAACGTGATTAAATCATTTGAAATTCTAAGATTTGAAACTGGGTTCTGCCTCACACCGACATTCATATATATCTCCTTAGGGTTGAAACACCCTCAACTCACGCTGCTCCAGTGAAAAGTGGAATGTGTGAACAATGCCCAGCCGGAGCACAGCATCCCCAGCGTTATTTGGTGGTGGATGATTCATTAGGGACTGCTTATTAGATTTTCTCCATTTTATGGACACGCTAAAAGGTAAATGGACATCTAATTACATTTTCTGCCCTCAACTCATTGGGCATTGGCGACTAAAATGGCGGAACGGCACGTAGTAAATAAGTTTAATGCGCATCCCTCAACCTTCAACCCTCAATACGACAGTCTTTATAGACGCATTAAAAAAGAGTCCCTCAGATTCTTCGATTTTGCAATTTAATTTAAGCAGTGTTTGGATGAAGGAAACGCGTTCATTTTGGATTAAAAAGACAAGGCTCTACTTCTTTAGATATATTTCTCGTTTTCAGAAATAAGTTCCAGATTTTAAAAAAAATCCCTAATTTTAGCGAGGCTTGCCCCAATCACCAATCCCAAAAATATAGTGTTTTATACTCTAAAGTCGAAGGAAAAATAATATATTAGTTTCGGGCAATGTCATGTCTGTCTGTCCGTCTTTATAAATGCAATTTTTTTTACACTCTTTGAGATACAGACTACAAACTTGGAACGCATACTGATCTGTGTTCGAGTACAAATGTTAGTGCTTGGTACACTAGGTGGTTAGGAAAGCGATAAGACTTATAATTTTATCTCGACAAAACCATATATCTAAAAGGAAAATTTGAAGAGCATATTGTAAAAATCGAATTAAAAGCCATATCGCCCGCAATTTAAGATCTAAGTTACCAAACTTTGGAAGAAAGGTTACTAGTGAACTCTACCAAATATTTTTTTTGACTACTCAAAAATTCTTAAAATCCATTTTGAAGGTAAGGTTTATGGATAAAATACTAAAAGTATTTTTCAACTTGACTACATCCACTTTTTTTTGTGACGCTTGTTATAAGATTGTGTTATTTATAGTATCAAAGTATGTCGCAGTCGAATACCCCTCGCCTTTTTTAGAGATATTTTCTAGAGTAAACAAATTAATTTCAAAAAAATAAAAATGTAAAAAAAGATTAATAAAATATTTCTAAAATTCAAAAACAACTGGATCGGCTTTTTAATTTAAGTTTATATATTGTGTGCCCTATAGATCGAGTAGTTCAATGGGAAGTCATACTACTCGAAAACTACTTATATAAATAAGATTTAACCAATATATTGAGAAATTTTAAAATTGTAATAGTTATTAAAAATATAAGCAAAAAAAGTAAGGTTATTTAAGCAACTTTTGGCGTCCAAAATATGGCGAATTTCTACAGTTCAGGTAGACACAGGTATATCACAAACATATATTATAAATTGCTTATATAGTCTGAAACAAATCGAATGTTGTAGATTATTTTACTTCTGATGTTGTTCGTTGGAAGTTAATATGTTACCTGGTAGCTCTCTAATCGTGACACTTGTCAAAAATTAAAATATGGCTACTTAACCCACACTCTGCAAATAGTAGTTGTGTTGCGTCATTTATCTTCATCTTTCAATCTCTAAAAATGTAATCATCCGTTGTTAATTAACCGTAGATATCTAATCATTGTTATCTTTATACATTAGTAAATAGCATAATATAATTACATAGATTCCCTTTCTCTCTTAGGTCGTCTTAACTTTTATGTTCCAGGTAGACCCACTATTTACTTTCCCTTTTCTTAAGCAATCGGAAAAAAACTGAGAGTGGCACATTTTCCCCGATCAATGTTCTCTTCTTTAATTAAATTTTAATTTTAAACAAATGTCAGGAAAATCCTTTACAGTGTTTGACTCTTTAACATTTATTAATTTTTCATCTCTTTTTTTCTTTCTCTCCTTTTTTTTTGGCCTTTCTCTCAGTTTAATATTAAATTTGCAGTAGGTATTTTAATATTATGTTTAGATATTCAATATATTAAATGAGACTTCTCCGAATTCATAAAGTAAATATAATCTGATCAGCATTATAAACTAGTCGAAATAGCAATTAAAATTTAAATAAATAGAACTCCCACAGTTTAATGGCAGTATTTATGATATTTGGTATCAGTCGAAATATGAGTATTAAGTGTAATCACTAAGCATATATAAATCAACATATATATATATATATATACATCTAATGTATGTCAACGCCTATCTCGATCAAATCAAAACGGTTATCTTTGTCCCTCCTAAAAGCAGATACCCTTTTAGACAGGAGTTAATCTGTTAATAGATAAACTATGTCAAAAATATTATTATAAATAGAATATTTTTTAAATATTTTACTATAAAAATATTTGATACAAGCAACAAGCAAATTTCGATTTAATAAAACGAACTAAATAGAAAAAATAATGAAATTACATTTTCACATGACATGACAAACATATTTTAATTCTTAAACAAAGATTATTAACACAATGCCGAAGATGATAAATACTTTTATCTTTATATGTTAACATTCTCAGTTAATTTATATTTACATTTACGCTTTTAAATTGTTATTTCAATTTAAAAAAATTTTTAATTTGTTTGTAAATTTATGAGCAAATTAATAAGCTATGTGTGTGCTATCTAAAAGCTTACATCTGTTATGTATATATATATATATATATATATATGTATATAATTATTTGTATTTTTTTTGTAAGCCTCTAAGAATAAATAGCTAAAATTCAATCCTTACCGTTTTTATGAGCTTTGTAAGAGAACATATTTTAAATTAGTTATCACTGTAATATTTTGTGAGATCGACAACCTCAAGAAGATAGACATGCCCTGTGGTGCGGAGATGTCATTATCAGAATGCTAAATACACAGACGATTTCTTTTATGATACTGTTTTAGCCCATTTAACGCGCTGAGCACACAAGGACAAAAAGATAAATTTCTAACCATGTTTTGATACCCCTTAAGCATTTTTCCGTTATCGCATTTGCATTATAGATTATAGTGCATTAGATTACTTTTGTAAATGTCGTTGTTTAAAAACAGATTTTACTCTCTGTTAGATGTTATTATTAGGCATTAGTATTTTTGGGCTACATACTTTAGAAAAATGTACATACATAACATATTTAGCTTAAAATTGGAAATGATTTTACGGGTTCTTGAGTTAATTAACATCCTTTAAGCCAACTCTGCCTTAACAGCGGGCGACTGCAAAGCTTATAGAAAGAATTCTAAAGGATGGTAAAAACGGCTTATTTTTCCGACTGTCGATTTATGGCAAATCATTCTTAATTTTAGACAAATTTTATCAAATATTTTCAAAGTATTATTATAAATATTATAAATTAGAATAAAGGTTTTTTTTTTCCGTCGATTCACTAACAGAAATGTTTCCATGTCAATCGCAGGAGATTGCAAAGCTAGAAGAAAATTATTCTAAAGGAAAGAAAAAATCTGCTTTTTTTCGATTTATGGGATTTCATTCCAAATCTTAGACAAATTTTATCCAATATTTACAAAGTATTTCTTGAAAATAAAATAAAATTTTATTTTTTCGGCAGATTTACTAACAGATCAGTTTGCATGTCTACGTCAATCCACAACAATTGGTTTTCACGGCCAGCAAGCGAAGTCAACTGTGATAAGCCGTATGGCGTTTGCCGTATGTCGAGCAGGTGAGGCAGGTGGGGCAGGTGGAGATGACAGGCGGCAGAGGAACACCTCTGTTTAGGCAGAGAGAGCCGAAACACGGACACATCGGGAGAGAGCGATAACAGAACAACTGAGATAAGATGCTTACTTTTGTTGGTTCGCTTTATGAGCAAATTTTGTGTGTGTGCTCGCCTATTTGCTGCTGCTGCTGCTGCTGCTGCACTCACAGTTGGCGTTCTTTATTTGTGTTATTTCATTATATCTATATGATCGCTCTGCTCCCCATAAACATAACCAGTACCAGTTGATGTGAATCAGTTTGTTGTTTGCGCACGGTGAGAGCGCACGAAGGCAGCGGCATCGGCATCGGCATTCCACGTTCTACGTTCCACGTTTCACGTTCAACACTTCACATAGAAACTGAACAACAACAATAACAATAACAACAAGTGACGTAAAGGTAGAAAGAGAGACGGTGACGGTGGGCGAGGGAAGTGCATTGAGTTCGACTGTGCGCTGATCTCGAGCGAGGCGCACTTGCTGTAAAAACTTGGAACTTTATTATTCGTTTGTGTTTAGTCAACGGCTCGACAAAAATCCGTTGATCCGTTGAGCTGGTCTCGTGGGTGCGTAAAACAGCTGATTAAAAAATTTACGGCGATTGTTGACAATCTTGAAACTAGAACCTGTTTTCATATTGTCTAAATGTGAGTTTCACGAAGGTCGCTGAAGGCAACGTCGATGTAAATAATATTAAATCGATATTTTTATAGTGAAAACTTCGTTAAAATGAGTAAAATGCCAGAGACAACAATGGCCGACCTGAGTCTGGCTGATAAGGTAACAAATCAAATGTTTGTCCCTTGTATATATATATATATAAATAGTTATAATAATAGTTATAATATAATATAATGTAGTGGAAAGTCACGATTCTCACTATTATTCAATGCGAATGCACGTGATATTTTGGCAAACACGAAGCTAAATAAAGTTCGCACAAGCTTTGTTAAGCAGAAGCTTTGGAAATTTACGGTATTCTCACCTGCCTGCAGGTTCATGTGTATGTTTGTGTACTTACACTCAGAAAAAAATCAACCTGATAATTATAAAATCATCATAGTTTTGGCGCCAAGTTTAGCTCAGTTTATTTCTAAAAAAATATACATATCAACTTTGGATTTTTTACATTTAAAAAAAAAAAATATTTTAAATTTCTTGTATATTTTAATTCGTATTTGTATAGTATAGTTAATATTTAAATTCTTATTTATTATTTTAATAAGCGATTACAAACTCAAATGACGTAGCAAATTTGATTTCTTTTTTTTTAAGGAATATATCTTTTCATAATTGAAATTTTTTTAAAATATTTTAAGGAATTTTAATTAATTTTATACCCTTTTCCAATTAAAAATATATATTTATAAAAGTTGAAAAATTTCTAATTTAAAATTATATTTCACAAATCTACAAAAACTTTTCAGTTTTAAACAGTCGATTATTGTTCCGAGTGCATTTAATTTAATTACGTGGTCGCATTTATTTATGCGCATTTGTGGAAATGTATCTGAATGTTTACAGAAGAGGGAAGCTCTCGAAATGTACACAAGAGTTAGCAAATGGGTGTATACAAATGCATATAATACAAATTTGCGTAATTAATTAATTAGATATTGGCATGTGATTCGACAAATGTATATATGGCGATTCGATTATCAATTCGTCTTACGATCCGCTTTCAGATCGTCAATTGGCTCAATGATTTAGCGCCGCTACTCTAACCAATCCCAATTATCATATTCAACTCTTGTCGGGATCAAAACTAGTTTTTGTGTGAAAATGTTTAAGGTGTACTAAGTAAATTATTGCAGGCTCTATTATTATAAAATTTAATTTACTAATGTTTTAAAGTTTACACCAGAGTGTTAAATCGGCATCGGATCTGCATATTTAAAATCGTTTGTTATACCAGGTGATAACTTATAATACAAAGCAATTATGGGGTTTTTGGTCCACATGTTGATACAGAATGACGGATTATAGTTATAAATAATTTTTTTTAATATTTTGCATAAATGATATCTGGTTATTCTCAATACTCATTTACTATTTCAACCATTTGTATTGTGGCGTAAGTTAGAAAAATTTACCGTAGCTGCTGATTTGGAATAGCCCACTAATTAAAACTCATTTTTGGAATAGTGTTTACAGTAAATTTAAAATATAATAACTATTTTGACCATTAATTTAAACTGATTATTTCAATTATTGCTGACCACAGACTGCGGTAAGGAAATCCAGCGTAATTGCTCGACGATTTTCCGACGTTTCCACATGCTCCTTTAGTTCGGGTAAGTAAGGATTGAAAGTGAGGCCAAGTATAGCTAAATTAAATATTTGATTTTATTGTTTTATCACTTGCAGCATGTTTCACAGGAACATCCGAGGAGGACGATGTCTCGCCCAAGGATGTGAAGCAGGTCAACACACGGGGAAGCAATGATTTTTGCGTGAAGAATATTAGCAAAGCCGGCTTTGGGAGGCGGGAAATTGCCATTGCGGAGCAGGAGATGCCGGGAATTATGACGTTGCGTAATCGTGCCGCCGACGATAAGCCGCTGTTGAACGCCAAAATTGTGGGTTGCACCCACATCAATGCCCAGACGGCGGTTCTCATTGAGACGCTGGTGCAAATGGGCGCATCCATTCGCTGGGCATCGTGCAACATCTTTTCCACGCAGAACGCAGTGGCAGCCGCTCTGGCCGAGGCTGGTGTGCCGATCTTTGCGTGGCGCGGCGAGACCGAGGAGGAGTTTTGGTGGTGCCTCGATAAGTGCATACACAAGGAGGGCTGGCAACCCAATCTGATATTGGATGATGGTGGCGATGCTACCCATCTGATGCTAAAGAAATACCCGGACTACTTTAAGTCAATCAAGGGCATTGTCGAGGAGAGCCTAACTGGTGTTCACCGACTCTACCAGGTGCGGCATATCCATAGTGCATTCTCCAACAATCCATTTTTCTAATCCAACACATTTTTTCCTGCAGATGTCCAAGGCGGGTAAATTGACCGTGCCGGCAATAAATGTGAACGATTCGGTGACGAAAAACAAGTTTGATACCTACTACACAGGTCGCGACTCCATTCTGGACAGGTATATATATTTCTATCAACACTAAAAAAAAAAATATCGGATTAGATTTAAGAAATTCGACATACTTGTAAAATTATGGATAACTCATCTTGTTATTCAGAAAATGTAAAACAGTGTGTTTCTTTTCTATACTTTTTCCATTCGTGTATAACTGTAATTAACTTTTTTTCATCTTTTTTAAATTTTTTTTTTATTAATTTAACATTAGCATTTTAAAATTGTACATATACAAACAATTTAGATAATTTTTAACACTTGCGACAATTTGGTCTGGGGATCTTTTCCCCAGAGCTACTCGATCTATAATCTCTAAAAGATGAACTCTTAAAAAGAATTACTTTTTTTTCTGAGTTTCAGTATAGATATTTTCTGTTTTTTAGATATTTCTTTAATATTAAATAAAACACTTGGGACTATCGAGTTAGGGCCAGCCTAATTATTAAATTAATTATTTGAAATTAAATCTTATCTTGTATTTAGAAATTATTTCTAAAAACAAAAAAACCTACTTATTTATTCATCTTTTTCTTTTAGTCTGAAGCGAACCACGGACATCATGTTTGGCGGGAAGCAGGTTGTGGTCTGTGGCTACGGGGACGTTGGCAAGGGTTGCGCCGAGGCGCTGCGTGGCCAGGGATGCATCGTTTACATAACAGAGGTGGATCCGATCTGTGCGCTTCAAGCGGCGATGAATGGATTCCGAGTGGTGCGTCTGGCGGAGGTCATACGCACCGTGGATGTGGTGGTCAGTGCCACGGGCAACAAGCATGTCGTCACTCGTGACCACATGAATCGCATGAAGAACGGCTGCATCGTTTGCAACATGGGGCATGCCATCTCGGAGATCGATGTGAGCAGCCTGCACACACCGGAGATGACCTGGCAGCATGTACGCTCCCAAGTCGATCACATCATTTGGCCGGACGGCAAAATGATCATCCTGCTGGCCGAGGGACGTCTGGTCAATCTGTCCTGCTCCACCGTCTCATCCTTTGTCGTCTCCGTGGCCTCCGCGACGCAGGCACTGGCGCTCATCGAGCTCTACTCATCGCCCGGTCGATACAAGTCCGACGTGTATCTGCTGCCCAAGAAGATGGGTGAGTCAATTAGTCAATTGAACTCTATTAAAAGTACTCTTAATTTGATTATCTGCTTAACCAGATGAATACGTCGCCGGCTTGCACTTGTCCTCGTTTGATGCCAAGCTGACGGAGCTGACCACGGCGCAGTCCAAATTCCTCGGTTTGAACAAGGCTGGGCCTTTCAAAGCAAACTATTATAGGTGAATATTTAATTTAGCCATAAACACTGATTAATAGCAGCTCCCCGAGCATATCTCGGAGCAGCTCTTGTTGCAGACCATGTTTTAACTATATATTTTTATTTTTTAAGTTGTTTTTCTTAATTAACTTTATTTAACTTTAATTCTTTTAGTAACAAAATAGAGCAGAGCGATTTACTTTTCTGCTATTTCTGTCAATGCTCTGTTAAATTTCGTAGCAGCTAAAAATATTTATATTTTTCCTGCTAAGGAGGAGCAAATTTAAACACTAAATCTGATTAAGAGTAATAAGAAGAGCAAAAATTTTCTTAGAGAGTTCATATTTTATATGTTTGGTTCACAGCAAATCTCTAAAATGCTAATAAACAAGTTACAACATTTTAATAGACAAAATATAGTAAAAAATCAGGCAGCTATAATATATTTATTTATTATTTAAGGAGTCTTCTTTTAAAAAATATATTGCATTCTTTGAAAGATAGAAGGAATATTTTAAATTTAGTTTAATACAAGTTATTTTATTAATATATTGTTGCACATTTTATTTATTTTTTTTTTTATAGATATTGATATATGTTTGGCGCACTCCTGTTTTTCTTAAACATCGGCATAAATTCAAATATGCATTAATTTGTGTATTTTACGTTATTTTGTTATATTAATTCATTTATTCATTCTTGACCTGGTGTCTATAATAAGAAGTAATGTAGTTTATTATTTGTTCTGTTGTACTCCTATAAATAAAATAAAGAAACACAAAAAACATAAATGGGAGTTGTACCTGTACCATTTTTATTATTGCGCTTCGATTTTCCAAGGTTCTAATTTGTATAAGATGTTTACTTTAAACTATAAACTTAAAGCAACTGTTTCTCTCATTTCTATAGACACCAATCCGTTAGATATAAAATTTCGTGACTACATTAATAATAATTAATCTTAAGGCTGCCGAAACAAAATTGATTTTTAAAAGAAATTCTTTTCAGTTTATTCGTCAACATAAAACTTAAGTTTTACAGCGGTCAGTTATTGACAGGCTTAAAACTGAAGTTGGTTTGTGCGCTTGCTAATATGAAAAGTGTTGGTATGTAAAATAAGCCATAGGTGGCGTTTTGCAACAATTTTTATGAATGCGTAATAAATCTAATAACTTGATTTAATAATGATAATAATATTACTATAATAAGAAGACTCATAATATCAAAAGTGGTGTTTTAAATTGTGGGCATATATTTCACTTGTTTTCAGCTTTTGTTATAAATCGTATTAAAAACTCTTCAAATTTTTAAGTTGATGCCCATTTGTAATTGCACCGATTTTATGTGTTTTGATCTGTGTGTGTTATTATAGTCAGAGATTTAGTTTAAGTTAATTGAAGAGATATACCCCAAGTTCCAAACTCCTGGCTCTGATAATGCCGACGGCAGACTAATCAAGGGTATTTTATTGAGGGGAGTAATATTTTTGGTGCTGCTTTTTAATTCTATGGTTTGTATTTGACACTTCTTGCTGTGATTTCAAAATCTGAAAAGCTGCTGTCTATTTTTCTATTGATGTCTATGGATTCGGCGCATTATTGAATGTTCCTGTTTTTTCTACTTGGCATTTTACCATTAAGAAAGAAGTTATAATATTTATTCTCTCAGCTGTTGTATTTTGTATTTAAGAATCCGAAATATTCGTGTTCGTTTTGCTCTATAAACGTAATTTTTTTTTTATCATTTTAAGTTGTATAATTGATAAACTATATTAAATGATTATTTAAATATGATAAAATCTTAAAATACGGATGTTTATTTATTTAAAGCGACAAGAACATCCCTGAAAATGTCACATGTTTCTTCTTCTAAATTAAGAAAAGTATATACAACAATTAAGAAAAGAATAACTTTTAAAAACATATAAACTGAATAATAAGGTGAAAAAGTATGGCGAGTTTCTAAAATTAAATAAGATCTTTCTCTTCTTTTAAGAGTTTTGTCAATAATTTCTAACTATCTTTTATCCCCATTGAACAACCAATAGCAATAGCCTGATCTCTGATCGTTGGTTAAAATTATAAATTTAAATAAAAATAAAGCTTAGAAACGAGCAAAGGCAAAAAATCCAATAGGAGAATCGAAAATTGTGCAGATAAACTAGTTAAAGCCGTTTTTATTGTATTAAATTAGCAAGATGTCCGCACAAAATTGGACAACTTTATGTTATGTTATATTAACTTATATATTTTCAGAAATCCGCCGACTTGTATTTCATTTTTTGTTTTCCAATTCGGCAATTAATTCATAAATAATTTTTTATCTATTCTATTAGTCGTATCACACATTCAAAATAATTGTTTTATTTTTAGTATAATCCGAGTGTATCCTGGATCATGTTTGTACTAGAAACTTGAAGTTACTAGATATATCGTCAATAGATACTGTTTTAGATTTGAAAAAAAAGTAAGTAAGATTTGAAAGATAAGTAAAAAAAAGTAAAAAGTAAAGTAATTAATTCTTTGTATTAGTTGTAACTGTTGTTCTTTCATTGCATCCTTAAGGGTCAAAGTATTGATCATTCCATGGAACAGTCTTCTTCATAGAAGTCTTCCACTTCATCTGTGTTTAACTTCTTATAAGGATTTTTAAGACAATTTGTTCTGTTTTAAATTAATATTACAATTAATATATGCGCTTTTCCTATTTTTCGTTTCCTTATACTTTATTTTTTTATACGCAATAATCTTGTCTGTCATAAATATATATTCTTAACCAGCATCAGGATTCTTTAATGCTTTATGCATTTCGTGATATTTAATTACTAAATATTTAAAAAGACGTTCAACCAAAGGAAAATCTAGATACAAATTTGTATAGCTCATCATAAGATAATTTATTCTGTTGATCATTTTTCTTGTCTTATCCGATTCATGTTCTTGAATTGAGATGGGCTTAATCCCCAACCTGAAGTATAATCAATCCAATTCGTTGTCGATGTACGAGTTATTCCAGTATGATACCATACCCAAGATAATTTTTTGATTAATACGTGGGCCAATCAGCGGGTTCATCTGCATTAGGAAGGTGCTCAGCCAGACGACCCAGCAGCAGATGGCCGTCAGCAGGACGCAGCATCGGATCAGACTTCGCTCCTCGAAGAATAACGCAATTAGCCAACCGACAATGGCAAAAACAATCCAAAAGCTGGTGAAAATTAAAAGGGAAATATATTTGTTCATGTTTCAAAATGACAAGTTTTTCCAACGTGATCGGAAATTTAAGTCTGAATTCAAATGATTCTTTTTCTTTTTCTTATTCTGTTTTTTTTTTGTTTTTAGCTTAAAACTTTTTTATGTGCAAACCCAATTTGGGTGCTTGGTTCGTAAACTTTTATGATTGCGAACATTTGGCTTATTTTATTGCTGACCGTGCACTGAAGAG
Source organism: Drosophila melanosoma (assembly GCA_035042045.1). Classification (NCBI taxonomy): domain Eukaryota; kingdom Metazoa; phylum Arthropoda; class Insecta; order Diptera; family Drosophilidae; genus Drosophila; species Drosophila melanosoma. The sequence goes on along the minus strand of JAWNLY010000078.1, from coordinate 809,038 downwards.
TAAAAGTTATAAAAATGAAAATTGTATACATTTTCCCGAGTGCCCAGCATCAATAAAACTGCCGTCGATACGAGTACGAGTATGTGCACCCCCTTAATTCCATGCCACCACCGCCGGCGCGCCAACTTGCATCCTGACTAAGCACAAATCCCTTGGCCGCTCTACGGGATGTTCAATATATTCTGGACCGTTGTGCCATGTGTCCGTGTCCTGATGATGCCATAAGTGCCTAGGCGCGCCTCGTAAAATGGCGGCTGCGCCTTGAACGCGAGTGGATAGGGAGGGGGCTGAGTGGGTGGGTCGGCGGGTAGCGTTGCGGGGGGGCGGCTGGGGTAATCGAGTTTTCCCAAAGTAGCAATAAATGTTTATGGCGACATCGAATTTTTCATTTTCTCGCCATAAGTATCAGAACGGCCGGTGCCGATTCCACCCCCGCAAAACAAATTATTGTGCTGGGGGGTGGGGAGGGGGTTGATTGTGGTAAAGTGCTTGCTGCGGCCATCTTGAATGCCATTTTGGATGAGACCGACAAAACTGGTAAAATCAAACAGCGGCTTTCACTGTTCCTCGCAACAGTTATTATTATTACGCAAAACATCGGTTTTAAAATTGCAGAAAAGCATAAGAAAAATCGTAGTCAAATCGTATGTTATAAATCACTCAGATAAAAAATCGGATTGAACTTTAAAAAATTGCCATAATTTTGGGCATATCTTATTTCTTAAAAACATGGATTTTCTATTCTCAATTTTAAAAAAATGTAGAAAAAATTATTTATATTTTTAGGATTGTCTTTTGGAAACATTTCTTAAAAATAACAACATATTTTTGCGTTGGCCGATTTGAGGCAAGTCTTTCTTATTTTAAGTAATTTTTTTCTTGTTTTCCGCTGACTTTTGGAACTTTCTTATTTCTAAAACCCATTGATTTTATATTCTAAATTTTTAAAAAGTTTAGTAAATAATATTTCTATTTTGAAACATTTCTTAAAAATAACACCATATTTTTGTGTTGGTCGAGGCAAGTCTTTTTTATTTTAAGTAATTTTTTCCTTTTTTTTTTTACAAATTATTTCAAAGACTAGAAAAACTGTCTTGTTTTGGGTTTAGGGTGATGTTAATTTTTGAGCGTTTTTTTTTTTGGTGAGTGTGCCAATGCCGGCACCGGCTCCGGCACATGTTTGTTGGGTCGCAAGCAAATGCAAATCAGGCGTAAAAGTGTGATTTTTTTTTTGCCTTTGAACATTGCCATTGTCGGCGGCAAGAAGAGACGAACATCGTCGCTCCCGATTCTAGGGCAAAATAGCAACTCGCTATCTGTTCCGGTGTGTTTCCACATTTGTTGAGTCACAATATTTAACAACCAACAGCTTTGATTGATATGTGATAACTTGCAGAAACTGCGTGACGGATCAGATCTGGCGTCTTGGTCAGGTGCCACGTTCGCTACAATTCCAGCGAAACTTTTTTTTTTTAGCACATCAGTTGTTTTTTTTGTTTTCGAAAGATATATAAGCAGATAGAACTTGTGCAGATACTTGGCAATGTAGCACAGCCTAGCTGGCATTCATATGCAAACTTTCCGAAGATCTACATCAATGGAATTCAGTTGGACTCACTACTCTTGGTCATATCTCAGGATACCACAATCGTTACCTGAACAAAAAACATATTTGGCCCAAATATTTGGCACACTCTGATTACAGCAGCAGCTGATAGATCCGACAAGCTGAAATCCAACTGGTTGATGCGACAAAGCTGATCCATATTTTTTGAGGCATTCTTTGTGCTTCGCAAAATGTTGGTAATCGAACTCTAAATGCTGAATTCAGCACTTTGATCGTAGTTTAGTAAATGTGTCAAAAAATGACATTAAAAATTAAACCATTATTTATTTTACAAGAATATGTAATAAGTATTATTTAGAATGTGTATACCAAATTTGGCGCTTTATTTTCGTAATCTTGCAATATTATTTTAAATCAATAAAACTAAATTTAGAGTTTTTCATATATATATAAAATAATATATTGTTTATTTTTGATTAAAATTGTGAATATTAATTCATATTTTTTGGCAAGCCAAAATAATTAATCTACCCTTATTTCGAACCCAAAATTAAGTCTCTGACATTTTTAGTTTGGGTACCATGGGAAGTGCTTTTCAAGTGGAAAAGGGCCTAAGACTGATCTGTAAAACCCGTTATGATGTGGGAGATCCAGAAATGCCCTCACTATGAAAGGATTCAGGCAAGCTCTCAATTCAATTAGCTGAAATTTTGACAAATCAACTTTGGAAAATTTTAATACACCATTTAATTTAGGTACACTACAATTTTCGGTACTCCGATTATAATTTTTTTTCTACAATACTCTTATTTGGAACATTTAATTTTGGACAATATGAACGCATGTTGTTCCAAATCAAATGACACAAAATAATTTGTCGATCGAGAAATAATCATACACAAAAATATTTGTCTGTGAAAAATGACAATTTTAGGATGAATTATTATTTTTTAGAAATAAATAATTCTTATGTAGTATTAAAAGTCGAATAAGTAAAATTACGCGTCTGTGCAAGAAATAAATAAATATTTAACTAAATCCATCTAATGTTTAGTTTAACCAATAATCATCATCAAGCGGATATTTTTTTCTCAAATCGGTTTTTTAAAGACATTGCAAATTGCAATTACAAAAAGGAATGTTAATGTCGAATAGCCGTCGCCGTAGTGTGCACTGAAAATTGTGCTCACACAATTGATAAATAGGTTAACTTTGCGAAAGATTTAAGAATTACACAGTCTAGTCACAAAAACTAAAAAATTTAAAATCAAAATGAGAAGGATAGAGTGTTGCATCTATCCTCGCACACATTCCAAATTATTAGTCGATCGAGTAATAATCATACACAAAAATATTTCTATGTGAAAAAGGACAATTTTGGGATAAATTATTATTTTTAAGAATTACTAAATCTGAGGTAGTATTGTAAGACAAATAAATATAATTACGCTTCTGTGCGATTCAAAAATGCATATTTACCTATATAAATCGAAAGTTCTGTTTAACTGCTAAGCAGACAAAATATAGAAGCGTCAAATCGACTAAAAATCTGTAATTTTTACTCAAATCGATTTCCTAAAGACATTGAAAACTGAAATTCTAAAAAGGTGTATCAATGCCGAATAGCCGTCGCCGCAATGTGGACTGAAAAATGTGGTACCAATTGTGTAATTGGTAAATAGTTTAACTTGGCAGAAGTCACAAAAACTAAAAAATGTAAAATTGAAAAGAGAAGGATAGAATGTTGCTGCTATCCTCGCACACATTCAATGGACATGCTACAATCCGCTGGCATTGCTGCTGCACTTTTCGCACACATTAATAGCTCCTTAAGACCTACTAGAAAAAGAGCTTAAATAACTTGACAATACTCATATAATCCAACCAAGGGTAGCAAAACTTCGGTGTGCCTAGAATAACTGTTCTCTCTTGTTGTTTCTATACTTTGTACATCACCTGGCGACCTCGAAAATTTGGATTAGTTGTATGACTTGGAGCCAGCACGCGTTGTTTGCCCTCTCAATTAGCAGGTTTGACAACATTTAAGGAAGTGGCCGCGGCAAACAACAACACAGCTTGTAGAAACACAGAGCTTGCAACACATCTCGCAGGTAAATAGCGGCACAGCAATCGCGTTAGCGAACCTTGGCTTTGCCTCCATGTGGATATAACACCCAACTTGCCAATGTATCTGCTGAGGCTGGATACTGAATCAGTATGCGTTCTTTAACTTGACTTATTGGTAAATATATCAAATCAATCTGATTCCATCTGCCTACCAATTTGCAAACAAAACAATTATTGATAAACATAAGTTTTTTCTTATATGTTTTTGAATAATTCTAACTTATTGACAGATAGGGGAACTATGGTCAACATTCCTTAAATACCAATATGAATCTTCATTTACCACTTGATTGATTTTTAAGAAATGCATAACAAACAATTACTTCAAATAGTTAATAATATAATTAGAAATAAATCTACAAATTAAAAACATTTCCTTTAAATGTATTTCTTAACATAAAATTCCTAAAAAATAAAAATATAAAAAATAATATAATAATTTTGAAATACTAGCTATTTGTGACACTGATAACAACTTACATAACGAATGTTAAATGTAAAGACTGATGTTCACTAATAGGAAAATGTACAAGTTATAAATATGTGTATACATATAAATTTTACATAATGCACAATTTCAAGATTGTAACAAATATTGCTAGTGACTAATTAATAAATTTGGTCTTATTATTTAATGGTCTTTCTGTCGTATTTTTTTTTTTAGCCTACACCCATTGAATATGGGTAAAAAACATAAAATGGTTTTGTGCATATTTATGTAAAGTGTAGAAGGAAGCATCTCCGACCCCATTATATATTCTTCATCAGGATCAACAGCCGAGTCGATATATCAATGCCCGTCGGTCCTTCCGTCCGTCTGTTATTCCATCAACCTGTCTATATGAACACGCGGATCTTAGAGACATGAAGTTTTAAATATAGATTCTCGTATATCCGACGCAGAACAAGTTTGCTCTATTTTATCGAAAACTGACTGCGTTTCTCAATTATCGATAGCAAAAAACCATCATTTTATAAGCAGAATCTTTTAATTAACACAAAATATGCATATGTATAATATTGATCAACTGTCAAAATCATCAAGATCTGATAAGAAACACCCAGTTTATGGTCAAAAATGAATTCTCATATTGATCTCATTTCTACCAGCAGCCGCAATGATTTTCTGTATGCATAAAAATATGCGAGCGAATGTGTGAGAAAGAGATGGCATGATAATCGATGCGAGCTTAAATATATTTTTTGTGCGTATTCTACAGAACTCCGTTACTTTCGATTGCGTTGAGGTATGTATGTGTGTATGTATATGCACGTGTTTGTAGCCACCCAATTAGCGATCAGTTTAGGCTTGTGAATAAAAAAATGCCTTGCAATGCGTTTGTTTTTACTTTTCGGTGCGTTTGAAATGACTTAGCCTGCTAATATCTGATCTGATATCTAAAAATATTGAAAGTGAATTTTGTCAATAAAATTTGAATATTTTTAACAACAACTATGTTAAGGTATGTGCAAGTCTTCTTATAAATATTTTAACATATTTAGTACAATTTTACAATAGTTTAAAATGTGTTGAATTTGTCTAAGATTTACGTTTGACGCATGCCGAAAATTAAACATATTTGTTGTACATTTTATAATAATGGACCCTGGCATTAAGAATACAAAATAGTAAATAATAAGGTGCTGTCAAAATTATGACGGTTTTCTTAAATTTAGTGTGAATTTTTTCTGAGTGCAACAGAGAACTCAGTTTGATGTAAAATGGGTGGCCTGATCCTGGTGCATGAGAACAATTTGGCGTTTTTAAACGATGTCAAAACTAGCTTTAAATAATTATTTTTTTTTTGAACTTGAAGTGACGTTATGTCCAAGATATTGCAGGTGCCTTAAAATAACAGTTATCTGAATTGAATGACTAATTTGGGGATTGCCTCAACTTTCATTTTCAATGTTAATGTTAGTCATTTATTTATTTTATTTTGCAGTAGTTCTGAGATGGACACAATTTGACAGACCTTCACTTTTCACACACAAAAAAAGCCGAAATGTATGTATCCAATATACAATATAAATACATATATATAAATATATATGTATTTTTGGGAATAAAACGGAGTTTGCGCGTTCGTCAATTGCTATTGATTTTTGAGAGTAAAGTACACTGAACTACAGGTTCAAGGCGCAAGAATGGCGCACTGCGCAATGGTCGAAGAACCGCTGATTGACAGCAAAGAGGATACAGAACAGGGGGTGGGTACGGCCCAGGGGTCGCTTCCAACGGGGGTTGGCTTTGGCGATGGCGATGTCGCGAGTGCGAATTAATGTATTTGGAGCAAGTTTGCAACCCCCAAAATTGCCGATTCATCGAACTTAAATGCGATATCTGCTTTGTCGGCTGTCTGTCTCTGTGTGTGTGTTGGTGTGTGTGTGTGTGCGTGTGTTGGTGTTGGTGTGTGGGTAAATAAGTCAGGAGCATGCAAGATATATAGCACCGTCATATATCTAAGCATTGCCCCCAGCCCTTTGTTTATTTGTTTATCTATTATTTACGAGCCCGTGTGGCAAGTCTCTGCGTGTCTGTCTCTGCCACAGTCCCTGCCTCAGTTTCTGCCTCAGTCCCTGCCCGGGTTGCCAATATGCGACGCATGCTCTTTCGTCACGGTCCGCTTTGTTGCTGTTACTTATTGGTATTGGTATTCGTATTCGTAGTGGAAGTGGAAGAAGGTATCGGTATCACTGTCCCCTAACTGTGACTGGGACTGGGAATGGGACTGGGATTGGGACTCTGTGACTCTTGGCGCTGGCGTTGGCGTCGGCGTCGTTTTGTTTTAGCTGTGTTTTGTTGGTGTTGGTGTTGGTGGTGTGCGTGTGCGTGTGATTTTAATTCCTGGAATCTAACAGCTATTCACACCCAGCAGAAAAGTCGCACATCGCATTCACATTTCGAGCGTTTCCCGATGACGTTCCGTTCCGTTCCGCACATCGCATAACTCCAACTGGAAACTGGCTTTTGCCACTTGGCCGACGGCGCGCTCTTTTCCGAAAGTGTTAAAAACAATAAACCAACAGTAATAACAGTAACAACAATTATAACCATAAAAACCGACACTAACCGACGCTCAAAATAATAATACAATTTTCTATACAACTTTGATAAATAAATAAAATATTAAACGACCGTCCGCTGCCGTAGTCATAATTTTTTAATACGTATACAAAATTTGAGTTTGAGTTTGAGTTCGAGTTGGACGGCATCGGGTTGACATTTAACCACGCGATCTCATCTGGCTTTGTTTATGGTTTAGTGGTCAATTGCCAATTAACAGTTGTTTATTACCATCGCGTTTTGGCGCCGTCAAAACCAGAAGCAGAACCGCACTTTCGTATTTATTCAAGCCGGCAGCTTAAGTGTTATTCCGGACAGAGTGAATCTGAATCTGTCCTCTGGAATACTATGCGATTAAGTGGCGATTGCAGTGTCAATTGCCATTCGGATTGGCTACTTTCCACAACGATTGCAACTTCAACTTACACCTGCTCGCAATAACTGCAATTCGACAATAAATCGGTAAGTGCTATTTACTTTGTCCAAAATGCAGACATGATAAAAAATTTAAAAAAAAGAAACACACAATAAACAAATTAATGTAATTCCAAATGTGTTTGCTAACATTTATTATTATAATTATACAATGCACCCATTAAAAATGGGTAAAATGTGGAAATTTATGTAAAAGGCAGAAGGAAGCATCTCCAGTAACTATATATATTCTTGATCAGGACTACAGCCGAGACGATAAAGCCGTCTGTCCGTCTGTCTGTATGAAACCGCGGATATCAGAGACTTGAAATTTTGCATATAGATTTTCGCATATTCCGTGCTTTATTTTCTTTTTCGATTATCGATAGCAATAAAACTCACCATTTTATAAGCAGAATCTTTTAATTAACACATAATAAAATACATATATATAATATAATATTGATCAACTGCCCAAATCAACAAGATCAGAAAGAAAACCCAAGTTATGGCCAAAATTGAATTGTCATATTGATGTCATTTTTACCAGCAGCCGCAGGCATTTTCTGTATTAGGCCAGCGCATGTATAAGAAAGAGATGGCATGTTAATTGATGCGAGCTTTAAAATGTTTCTACGTGTATTCTGCAGAGCCAGCCAATTAGTGATCACTTCGGCCTTGTGATTTTTGCCAATAAAATTGTAATATTTTAAGAACGGTGTTTTATGGTATATCGTCGTCTAGATTACTCGACTGCATCATTCCGTTTGGTTTAATATGTATTTAGTTGACTGCAGGTGACATTTTGATATCCAAAAAATATTTTAAATACCGTCGTGATAAAATTTCAAGGCGCATCCTGGCTTTCTTGCCAGTAGTGAAGCTTGGAACATGTTTAAAGTATGTAATTAACTCAAAACAAATTTAAATTTTTGAACACATCTTATTCGGATCAAATAGTAAAATCTATACTACATCCAGTGAACACAATTTCAAAGCCAAAGGAATGCCTAAAAATTTTGATAGTATTTAGTTCTGTATGTATAAAAGATACATCATATTCTTAGCCTACTTTAATACAAATACAAGTTCAAGTTATGTGACAGTAAAGTAAAAAGATAACAATTTTTATTTATATTAGTAGAAATTTATTTTTTTATTTTAATATTGTTTGATTCGTTATTTGCAAAAAAAAAAAAGAAAGATCGATGTATAGCAAAAGCAGTTATAGAATTTTATATTTTGATTTATTTTGGCACATGTATTAGCCGTCGTAAATTCGGAAATGCCTGAGACGGGAAAATTGTAAAATTATGTTTGAAACATTTGATGTTATTCATCCAATCGATTTTGCACTTTATTTTGAGCAAATTATAATATGCCGATTTTTAAAGATTCTACATTATTTTTTTTTACTTATATCCGTGTGATTTTATAGCTTATAAAAACAGATTAAAAATGTGAACGGTTTTCTTCTTTTTTTTTTAATAATAATAATAATCTTAGCAAGGAAACATTTTTTTTAGAGCAAGAACTCGTATTATTGAATGGACAATATTATAAATTGTTTTATCGAATAGGTTATAACGAATCGGTTGCTGATACCAAATTCAAATTATGCGGTAGAAGACACGTTCTTTAATACTTAATAATATCAACGAAAAACGAAACGTGAAGGACAAGTGATACTACATCCTTATAGATCAAAGTAAAACTATCGACATCTAAGTTTTAGTCTTTTTTAAGAAATATTATTATATGTTTGCACATTTTGGCCGAAATGAATCTTAAACACTTTTATATTTAAGGTTTGTCAGAATGTGATGTGGATGCCACAATTTTTTTTCTTCGAATTTATATATATGATACAGTAGACCTAAAATCGCGCCAATTTTATGAGCCTGGCTGACAATAATACATATTTTAAATTATTTTAATTTTTATTATGTTAATTGCTACGGCAACTATATGATGCAGTGGCTTCCTGATCATCGAACTTTAAAGATAAGTCATTTCATCAAATAAATATATAAGGTAAATGCTTAAACGGACAGTGATAAATCCACTCGATTAGTGGTGCTAATCAAGAAATACTTTATGGGGTATAAAATTACTTTATTCGAGGTATAAAAATAAATAAAAGTGGGCTAATCCTAATATTAAGGAACTTTCTTTCGAAAATGTATTCTTAACTGAATGAAGACCTAATAAAAAATTCTACTCTAGTGTAAGTTCTACCATTGCTGATATAAAATATGTTTATAAGGCTTTAAATGAATTGAAATAAACTTGAATTGAGTTGAATACAGAGTACGCAACTAAGGCTCTTCCAGAATCAGTGTGTGACTTGCATCGATGCAATCTGGCATCTTCTGTCTAGTTCTTAAAAATCATGTATTCTGAATCATAATAATGATATAACCGAAATTAAAAAATATAAATGCATACGACAGAAAAATTACCAGTTTTAAAATGAATTAGAAAATAAACCTCAAAGAAGGTGCATAATTTTTTCCATAATTTTTGTTTTGTATTACCGACTGCAAAATGTTTATGGTTTAACAGTAGCAAAACTCAGCAAAAAATTTTAACTTACTTTAATGTTCAACAAGAAGTTTATAATTAATTTCATTAAATGAGAGGAAACTGAATAACAGCGCACAAAACTCTAAAAAAATATGATATTGGTAAGGACTTTCATTTCTCTTTCTTTATAAATATATTTTTTAACACCTAAGATTTAATATAATAATACAACATTTTTATACAATAGAATTATGTCTAAAATTAAGTTGAGCTATATAGTTTTCAAGATGATTTTCATTTTAAGGTGATTTTCTTATATTCAAGATAATTACCCAATTATAAAAAACTTTGAAGTTGATAAATCATTAAACAATTCTATATCAGATACAGTTATATATTTTACAAAACCGGAAATAAGTCTCGAGTCAAGGTTCGCTTAATTCCTTGAAAAGGTTTCAAGTCAACTTGGATTCCGTCTTTCTGTTTCGTCTTTCCTAGGAATCCGAATTTAAAGAATAGGAAAGCTACATCATTCCCCGCTAAGCCCCCCTCTTCGTCTTACATTGGATTTCGTTGCTTTTCAAAATCCAGGCAAGGAATGAAGATTAACTGCTTTGCTTTTGAGGGACAAAGTTATCAGTTTCAGTATTTTATCGCATTTTAAGTCAGCGGCACTATTCGAGTTGCGTGTCACAATTCTGGCAAACTTGCCTCTTGCCTCTTGCCGCTTGCCACTCATAAAAAGGGCTTCCTGTCTTCATTTCAACTTGGTGCAGCTTTATGGCTGGCGATAAAAGGCGCCGTTTGTGCGTTTTGTTGTCTTGTGTGTGATTCAAATGTTCCCACGGCATATGGCATATGGCATCCGGCATCCGGCGAGAGACGATTAAAGAGATCACGTACGGCCGTAACACACATTGAAACAGATAATGGCAAATGGCAGAACGGCAAATGGCCAACGGCAAATGGGAATTGGAATGGCGGCACTTAAGGGTTGCTCCTGTTTCTTTTCCTGCTTCTCCTGCTGCTGCTGCCTAATCCCGTTGTGCAAAATGAAGCCACGAGCTGGCAACCCTAAAGCGCATATTTCACTTCACATTCCCCATCCACCAACAGCGGTAAACGTAATACAAACACTAACACACACGCACACACGCACACACACACGCACACACACTCAGCTCATGCGTTACACATTTGCTCACAGATAAGGGTTCTTTGGGTTCCAGTGCTTGTAGGCGTGGCTTGCTGCTTGGGAATATAAATGTTGTGTACAATGGCGTGCCCTGGACACCAGGGTTGCCAGATAGGCAAAGAAGTTATTTCATTTGTATGTGACATTTATATACTCTTACGTAGTGTATATTTATATGTATTATGTGTGCTAAGTTATTATGTACACCTAGTAAAAAATCAAAGCTTAAATCAAATGGTAAATTGGACAAACAAGGGTTGCCAGATAGGCAACAAATTACTCATTAACATTTATTGTAGGTGGAACACGTAAAACGTTATGTGATGTATTTTAATATTATAATTTATAATAATTCGTTTTGAAATTGAAATTGTGAAATTGTGTAATGCGCATCTCTCGATTGGCACACAAATATCCAAATTTCATTTGTAGATATTAATTTATATAAAAATTAACGTTTTATCTATAACAAAAAATTAAATTTATAATTTGATTAAGTAATATATCAATGTTATGTCGAGTATTTTTAGTTACTTTTTGAAAAGCAGTTTTCTCTTCGGAAGTTCAGAAATCGCATATTTTACCATACAAAATATAATGTTATTGACAACTGATATCTATGAAAGTCGGGGGCATTCACAATTTAATAGAATTAATTTTATAAGTACGAATGCTTATTATTTCTATGATTTGGTATACAAGCGATTATTTCTGCTTTTGGTATTTAAGTTAATTCTTAAATACAAAAATTACTAAATCGAGCAGAATGTTATTCTGTTAAATGTAAACCGATTCTTTTAAAATTACAACAGTGTACCGAACAATAGGTGTCGCTGTTGTAGCTAACACAACATCAACTTAACGAAACGTACATTCCTTTATTTTCGCAGCAATAGAAGAAAGGTTCGTTAAGTGTGGAGCAAACAGAATGCGTGTGGAGTAAAATCTCTATCAAGTAATGTTAAGTATTGTATTCTGTTATAAGAGTCACACGCAGAGCGTAAATTATAAGAGTTGAGAATGGACGTATAAGTGGGCGGAGCCTATTCCCATAATGGCTGCCAAAAGTTGTTAAACATGCGTCGTCTACACAGAGAGAAGTGATACAAAAATATGCTAAGTATGACATTTCACTAGTTCGTATTTATTTTGGAAAAGCTAAATAATAATATTTATTAAAATGCACACATAATACAAAAATCTTCTCATATTTTAAATTTGTACTATTTGTTTTATAGATTATTTATTTTACTTGGTTCTATTACTGTTGCTATTTTATAACATAAAAGCAATCTGTATATAATATGTATTGCTTACCAAATATATGCGTATCAAAAGTTAATAGATCTGACCATAGCCTAATTTAGATATTCCGGTTAAAAGCTGATTACGTGGGAGATTTTTTTTTTATTACCTTTGCATATATCTTAAATCATTAAACAAAAACCATGTAGTTTTTATGTAAAGTTTTGGAATTAATTTACATATTAGTCAATATATCAAGAGATAAAATTTATACATGCTTAGACATGTTAAAATTGCGTAATATATTCCAAAGATTCTGTTTATACAAACTCTTTGTTACTTAAAAGAATCAGCCTTTTAGTATGTATTCCAAATAATAAATAAATAAATATATATATATATATATATATATATATGTTAATTGACATGTTTGAAGTGCAGCCAACTTCAACCAAACTCAGATTTATACTCGCTTTTGAAAACACTATGAATAATATTATATAATTAATATATTAAAAAAGCTGTTAATAGGATTAATTAATTTTTTAATTGCATTCCCTTTGTTCATCTCTCATGCCACATTTTCAAATATTAAATCAGGTCCCATCTCCACCAGCAAGTGGCAAATGTATTTTGTAAAACGAAGAAAACTTATTAATGTTTCCGCAAATTTTCTACAAGTATAATTTTGTGGCAGCAAATTAATATCGATTACTTAGAAAGAATTGGATTCGAATTAAAATGATTTGTTAGCTTACATTTTAAAATTATATTTTTATTATTTTGATTTATTGTGCTCCTTTCTGAGCCTATACTTTTTCCATCTGCTCCGATCCTTGTATTTTCTTTTAGCGTTCAGAATTTCCTTCATTATCACAAATTTTATAGATTCCGCTAATGATAATACCCATTTTAAATAGGCGTATTCTTAGACTAAACTGGTCTGTCACTAAATAAATATTTTAAATATATAAATGTTAAATAAAGTTGTGTTTTAACTTGTCATCAATTGTTTGTAGTTATTTTGCTGAATCGGATATATCTATCATGACTTCGAAGTTTATAAAAACATTATTTATTTTTTTAAAAATACCAAAATAAAGATTAAAAATAATTTACAAATAGAATGCATATAAGATTACAAGATAATATAGTACTTAAGTTGTACAGAGTAAACTTAAGTACAATTTGATGATCTTCAGAAAAAAGAAAATTAGAATGAGAGAAAATACATCTTTCAAAAAACAGCCAAACTCTTTGTCCTCAATTTAGGAGTGTATGTAAATAAAGAGGATAATTGTGCACATTATTTGATGGCGACCTTGACAATAACTATGTGTTCCATTTGCAAATAGAAACCTATAAAATAATTGGAAACTATTGTGAAACTATTGCATAAGAAATAATGCAGTGCCTAACCTTGGAAACGCTGTGCCTCGCAGCAAAGATTTCTAAATACATTTAGCCAAATGAAAAGAGTTAAGGGGATGCACATAAAAAGTGTCGGCTCAGCAAGGTCAAAGGTTACAGTCATTTAGCCTTTGAGCCTTTGAACCGCAGCAGTTGCAGCAGATCGCAAGATGCAAATCAGTGCCACTTTCGGGTTGAACGGTACGCAACATGTGTTCCATCTGCCAGATCGGATTGTGCGGGAGTGAATATTAAAAAGTGCCTTCGAAAAAAAGGAGTGTTTCCATTGCGAATGTCGTCGGCAATAAAATCACGTTTTCTGCGCGATTATTCTGCATTTAAGTGTCCGCTTCTGCTCAGCCGATTGCGAAATCTAAGCGAAATTAGAGCGTCATCGCCATCGTAAATCCAAATCGCCCGTCTGGCTGGCTGGCTGGCTGGTACCGTAGTCCGTTTTACGTGAACTCGTAAAAGGACGTGGATACGCACACGGATACGGATACGTATACGGACACGGCTCGGCCACTGAGTTCCATTAAAAGCTGCTCCACTCCAGGCGAATGTCTAAAACAGCATTTCTTACAATGTTGAAGCGCTGCCAAACAAATGCCGAGAAATAAAAGACAACGAAAACGAAACGCAGATAATTTATTGCCAACAATGGAGTTTCAGAAAAGAAAAAAACAAAACCAAACCAAAAAAGAAAAAAGAAAAATGTCAATTTCGGTTTTATGGCATCAAATGTTTGAGAAGCTTATGTGGATTGCTGTCACAAAGTGGATTTCGAGTTCGTTTCCCTCCTCCCCCTTGGCCAAATTTATATCTTCTGACTGTGCGCTTATATTCTATGTATGTATTTATATATATATATATATATATATATATATATATATATATATATATATATATATATCGTTTGCTACAGCAACTTTTGTTTACTTTGTCGTCGGTTTTTTGGCTCAGAATGTTTTGGCAGCTTTGCAATTATTTTCGAATTTAAGTTGAAGAAATTAATTAGCTTTTGTTTAATGACAGAAATTAATTTAGAACTTATATCTTTATTTAATGAAATAAATTTATTTATTTCTTATTTATGTTTGGTTTTTTGTCAAGCTCTTTTATTTGTTTTTCATAATTAAGCTCGAGTAGACATCCGCCATCCTTAGGAGTATTAAATTAAGCATATATATATATATGTATAAAACATATTATAACATAATATTTATTACAAGTATATATTCTGGTTATCAACCTATTATACTTGAGTTTTATTTTAAAACGATGACATATAAACAATTGATTTTTCATTTGATGTTATTTAATTGATGTGGTCTAAAAATGCAAACCTCCATTTTTAAAAAAAGATATAAAGAAACAATTTTTAAATTACACTTAAATTAGGAGTTATAAATAAAAATAAAAACAATTAAGTGTGTGTGAATACTGTTCAATTTAGAAAAAAATATACATTTATTGAAACAATTGAGAAAACACTGAAAAAATTAAAACATATTATTAAGCATGGCAAAGTAATAGGTTAAGAATGGGAAGAAATAAATAGAAAGAATTAGAGAACATATAATTAAAAGATAAGCAAATTTCCGAAAGATAAATTCTTGAAAAATATCATATTATGATTTTTTAGACCTACCTACTAAACTGCTCAATTCTTATTTTCGTATAATATTTAAATAATATATATTTATATAATTATATATTGGAACTATCAGTTGAAAGATGGTTGTTTAGTAATGTTTTTTTTTTCAGTTATTTAATAACTTATTTTAAAAGTAAATTTAGTCATGACGAACTGCTGAGAAAGTATCTGGTTTTTTTTTATTGGTTAACTGCACTGCTCCAATTAAGAATAATTTTATTCATTTTACTTAGTTAACTCAAATATAAAAAAGTTGCCTCGCAGCAGTAAATTTAGTTTGGAAAAGCGACTTTTAGAAAGAAACACAAAAACACTTGTATATTTTGTTCGGTGGATTCGTCAGAGGTGTCACCGGCAATGGCCATCAAATGTGATTAGGGATCGTGCTGTGAATTTTCTTTGTTTGGCTTCCCGTTGATAGTCATATACAGAGTAGGATTTAATGGCGGATCAATGGGATTTATATAATGAGCATGGGGTTGACTCCATAAAAACGATGCTATACACTTAATGCCACTCCGCCATTTTCCTTTTTAACTTGACTTAAATCAGCCGAACCAAAGGCAAAGGCAATGGCAAAGCCAACGCCAAATCCGAATCCGAACCCAAAGTCACAGCCAAAACGAAACGAAATACAGAAATGAAAAGAAATCTGATATCATTCAGTGTCCGTAAAAAAAAAGGGAACCCGCGTCTTTTATGTGCGACGCGCCGAGATTGTGAAGCAGATTTAACCATTTTGGATACAGTGTTTTTTTTTGTCTTTTTTTTTTGTTCATCTTCTGGTTTTTCGTTGCTCTTTGCCCAGCCATCACTAAGTCTCAGTCCCAGTCCAAGTCGCTGCACCCATTCCACACTCAGTCGCAGTCCGAGTACCAGTCCCAGTCCCAGTCCGAGTCTCAGTCCCAGTCCCAGACTCAGTCCCAATCATCAGCCTCTGACCACCGAGAGGTTGCTGGCCTTTGTTGCTGTACTTTTGAACAAGTTTTATGGGTTGTCATGTGTCAAATGGAAATGGGAATTTATGCGTTTGTAATTGAACGCATGCCGCGAGCTGTGTGTGTATTTCAGAGGATGGCAACAAATCCCAAATTCGAGTAACGAGTAGGGCTTCTCTACACCGCTAAAGCGCCCATTCCCAAGCCTTCGCGGCCATCTTGGAGCCCAGAAAATGATCCGCATTATGCTGGTGCCGCAACCACAGCATTTACATAAATTATACTCTTTTTGGGTATCTTCACTGGCCATCCGACAGTTTGCCACTGCCAGCACTTAGACTCAGACTCAGACTTGAGTTGAGATCATTGGCTGTAGATTTCGTTGGGCATATTTAGAAAGTCTTATTGTTTTTCATAAGTTCATAAAAATTGATATTTTAATTTCAAACAATAAATAACCATTTATTCATACCAAGACTTAATATTGCATATTGATTTATTTCACAAAATAAATAGTAACAAAATGTAATATACAAAGCAACACAAAAAAAAATCATTTATCTGTTATTCATTAACTTTTAATATGATCACAACAGCGTCTGTAGCCGTAATGAATTAATATTGCGATTTCATTAATATTAACTTAAGTATACAAATTCCATTGTGCTGAATAATAAATAATTAATATAAATCCAATTTCCATATAAGTCTCATATCAGCTAATTAGCAAACAACCTTCCTGCATTTGAGCAAAATATTTATCAACATCAGACAAAATTATCTCATATATTTCCCTAGTAATTATATTCAGGCAGGTGGACTAAGTCCAGCTGGGTTATTTTATATTCGATGTGTCCAAATTCTCGTATTCCAGCTTGAGGACATAATTATAAAGAATAATAATTAGCCTCATTAATTGGGTATATTGACATTTATTAATCTATCTTTTTACTTCATTTCGATCTAGCTCAAATAAAACAAATATTTTAGTAATTGGCAAAGCAACTAATCATTTTGTGAAACATTCATTGATTTTACGATTTTCATAACGATTTTAGTCTTAGTCAAATTATGGCATTTTTTAACTGAAAGATAAAACATATTAAATAATGTTTGAGATTTATGCATCTAAATTAACTAAAATGTTGTTCAGTCGCTAGACTTACATTTTAATGTATATCTTTAATTAGATTTTGCTTTTTCAAAATAAGATAAATTATACACGAGTTTATGAATCATATACCTCCATAAGTTATTTGTCAGTGGTTAACTAATCATTCCAAATATGACAGTTGGAGTTTAGTTGGCGCCTCCACAATTTTTGTACCCTAAATCACCTTAAGAAGGCGGAAAGATTTTATAAAGAAAACATCTCCGACTCAACAAATTTATATACTCTTAGTCAGCATCCTCTTTCATCTGTCCGTCTGTATGAACAAAACGAGATAGATTATAAAACACAATTAATAAAAAAAAAATCATTCGAATTTTATTTTAAAGTTCTTTTCTTGTGGTTCTTCAGAATCTGCCGAAACACATAAAATGTAAAGCATTTCCATAACTTCCTAATTACAATTGAGTAAAAATTTGCAATAAAACTTGATGGAATTCAGTGTATTATATATACATAAATTCTTTAAGAAATTACTGTGAAAATGTAATTAACACTTTTCGAATATGAACTGTTAATGCAAATCACTACATAGTTGCCATAATTGTCGATTAAACACTCTTTATTAACGTGATGATTTGTCGGCGTCTTTTTGAAATCAACAATAAAACTAGTTTAATGTCTCAATTAATTCAAAACCACAAACATAAATTAATTTGGTGAATAGGTAAAATATTCCAAGAGGCAAAAATTTGTTTACATTTTGGTTCAATAAAAAAAATTCAGCACGTTCCTGAAGTGTGGTTGAGGGGTGGTTGAGGGGTGGTTCGGTAACAGTCGATGGAGTGACACTTGCCACTTGCCTGGCATGCACCAAGAAAACCACATCGAAACTAATTCAAGCAGTAGCATATTCCACCTAGACTCTATGACACGACAACAACCCGAAGCTCGATGGTAAAAATTGTTATGGGCAGTAAAACAAACTAATTATGGCTGATTTGCCTCTTTAGCTGATTTCGCATCTTTAAAGCAGCCCAAATACATATGTAAATGTAAATTCTGAATGCGGACACCGAGCACGCATTGACAAGTTTGAATGCTCAAGTCGAGTGAGCTCTACTAGGAGTTACAATAAATTCAAATTCACCTACAAAAAATCGATTAAAATTAATTTGTGCATGTCTGTAAAAATGTGTACAAAAAATGCGAGGTAAATATAAATTCGTAAATATGAAATTTAAATAATTTATTGAAGTTTTTTTAATAATGATTAGCAGATGGGTTGAGGGTATTTAATTGTCGAGCTCTCTCGACTGAAGCGTTTTATCTATTCGTTTTGGTTAAGCATTTTCGGCTATATATATGATCTGCATAATATGGTCCATTATGCAGATCGATAACTTCTTAACCTTCCTATTAGTTTAATATCAACATTTTCTGTGGACAGGCTTCCAGAGTATTTCACTTTTTGAATACATTTCTTTGACTTAGTAATCATTTTTTTTTTTACAAGCTTTATAAACATTGTAAAATAATCTAAGATTAATACACTTTTTTAATTTAGTGGGATGACGAAAACTGCGTTTTAATATAGTTAAAATAAATAAAGTATTTATGTAACTGGCGAAGATATTAATTATTATTAATTGTAGAAAACCTACATTATGTTTTCAGGATGATTTCCCTGTTTCACCAGGGTGCATCCTTTTTCATATGCTTCATCCCTAATTCTTTGGCATTTTTAGACTGAGATGCAAGATAAAACAAGTGAAATATTTTTGAGATTGTGTCAAAAACTATTTAATTAAAAAAGGATATTAATTCAGATTTACAAACTGATTATAGTTTCAATGGGATTTTGATAAATTCAAGGGAATTTTTTTTCTGTGTGGAGCATATACTAACTGCCACATTGTTGTTTTATCAACAAATTACTCCAAGCGTTTGCGACATGGTAAACAGCAGAAGGGGATTGCACCCCCTTGCCATCCATTTCATAATTTTCATGCCTTCTTCGTTCCTTCCGCAGCTTTGGAAGCCTCCTCGTTATTTGAATCACCATCATTGTTGTCAGCCCAAATTTTTACACTGATGAAGCCGATGAAGTTGTGCATCTTTTTAATGCCTCTGTGGCATAAATGTCAAAGACGAAAATTACATTTTTTTTGGTGACATTAAAATGGGATGCAGACAGCTGATGCCAAAATTTATCTCTTAAATATATAGCAACTTTTCTTGCACGTTTGACATACAAAACAAGCAGCAAAAAAAAAAGAAAGAAAAAGAAAAGCAAATTATAATAAAATCTTTGAGTTTTATGAACCTCTTTAAAAAAAAATGTAATTTGCATACGTTATTTTATGATTATATGTATATGGAATAAAGTCACAGTCATAAATAATAAAATTTAACTAACAAGTGTGAATGTGATTCCTTTAATACACATTTACATAGATTATAGATTATAGTCTTGAAATTTATTAATTAATAAACTTAAACTAGATAAATTCCCTTAAGTAAATTTCAAGCGGAAAGATGCATCAAAATATTAAAACGAGAAAAACGTAAGTTTGAAGAAAATTGAAACCCCAATTTATTAATTAAAAATATACTAAGATAATAACGTAATTTTAAGCAAAATAAATTCCACAATATCTTCTTCTTGATTACAATAATCAGCAGAATTAACATACACTTCTCGCCATTTGAATAGGTCAGCCTCAGCACTCTCTTAAATCATAACTCATAACGCAGAATTCAATAATATATATATATGATATCTTTATGCAAATATTACTATTATTTATACTAGCAGTAGTTTTGGTGTTATGCCAGAGAACCCTAATATATTTATTGGAAATATATTATTTGTTTATAGATCTTTTCTATTTCTTCAATTAAATTGTATTTAAGTAATAGTCAAATAAGAAGAAATCATTTCTTTCAAAAATGTTTTTTTTTTTTCAAATATACAAGTGTTGCATAACTAAGACCCCGCATTTTGTTTGTTTTTTTTTTTTTAAATAATTTTTGGGTTATCTGCAAGGCCGAAATAAATCTTAATTCGGTCGAATGTAAATATTTAAATTACTTTAAAGATTTCTTAAAAAAAAAATGGTTATTGTTACAAAAAAGTTTAAAAAATGTGTATATATAACTAATACTCGTTATTGACAAAATATATTCAAAAACTTTTATTGTACAAGAACAATTTAGAAGACTTTCATGAGAGTCGCAGCTGCCAAAAATTGAGAAAACAGATTGATAATATTACCTTTATATTGATTTAATATAAAAGGAAAAAAGGTAGAAATGTCAAGTTTTTGTGAGATTTTAAGTCGTATTTTGCGAGTAAATTGCGGTTTCTTTATCATAGAAAAACTCGCACCCAAATTCGTGGGTTCTTGGTGGGTTCTCCTGGGCATGTGTGTGTGTGTTTTTCTGTATCTGGGTGTGCATATAAATAAACACAAATGGCAACCGAAGAAAATGAGAGCCAAGCCTTGCAACCGCTGCCAGCGCCAGCAGAGGCCATAAATTGCGCCTGTCACTGTCTTAATGGGGCGTCTGTCCCAAATTTATGCCACAATCAGCAGCGCACAACGAGGAGCGGACACCAATGGCCAAGAGCGCCCAAGCCCCGGTTTTTTTTTTTCGTTTTGCCACAGTCCAATGTCCGCTGTCCGCTGTCCACAATCCACAATCCAAAGACCCACACCCTTCTGTGTGTCCTGCGGTGGCTGCCCAACTAAAAGAAAACACGGAAGAAGGACTATCCTGGGCACACCGACGATTATTTACTCTGCAAAAAAAAAAGTCTAAAAATATAAAAGTTTGTTTTATATTTTTTTTTTAGAATTATTTTTTACTCTGCAGAAAAAAAGTCTAAAAATATAAAAGTTTGTTTTATATATTTTTTTTTAGAATTATTTCCTTAAAAATATAAAAATAAAATGGTATTAATATTATAAAATCCTATTTGAATATAAATTTATAAGCTACCGAAAAGCATTATATGTGAAATAATAATAGACAAATTTTTAAAAATAACCTAAATTAGAAAAAGTTAAGAACTCTGTGTACAGAAATAAAATATATACCAGAGATTAAACATAATTGTTCTAAATTGTAGAAGAGTTTTCACTAATATATCTGAATCTACAAGCTATTTTACAATTATACCAACTAAATTATAAATATAATTTTACATATATATATCTATACATATTTTCTAAAATTCGCTTAGCTTAGATTCTTTATCAACCAAATAAATTTGCCTTCATCTTCTTTTTACGTTTAAATATAGACAGACTGACCAATTCGTAGAGGAATAGATTTTGTTGCTGAACATGAATACATAGACAAGTATATATATAATGCGTTACACATTACATAACATAATGAAAATACCCTCTATAAGGTTATGGCAACGATAATTTATAAGTCGTAAAATGTTTGCTTGGTTCTAAGACGCCGCTTGGCGATGAAAACGGCACGAAAATGGAATGCGAAAATGTGTAGGGCAATTTCCTAAATGTATCGCATTTGCCTTCCGATTAGCAGCCGTTGCTGCCTTTTGGTAGTCTCAACACGAAACAGTGGCGTCTGCGACTCACCCGCCACCTTGCCACACACACACACACACATCAGTTGCCAGTTGCTGGCCTACCATTGTGGCAAGCAAAAATGGGAAAAGGTTCAAGATGGCCGACGAGGGCCATTTCTCGGGGGTTGCTGCTGGGGGAGTTTTGTTTGCTGGGCCAAAAAAAAAAAAACAAATACATATAAAAATTGTAATTGTAAACGACAATTTTACGAAATTGCAAAAATATTTTCAAGCTCACTGAATCGAGTCGTAAATAATTTGCTCGTCATTTAATTCCGACAAATCAAATTAAATAAGAACTATAACCATAAAAGCGAAACGCTATTTGCATTTTTCGAATCATTTCGCAAATAGGCTAACTTTTGATATCAATAAAATAACAATACAAATATGTACAGATTTATGAATTAGATTTACCCGTTAAAATAATAATAATACTCATATTATTAAATAATGTATATTATATTTAGAATTTCTTATCTGCAACTAGGCAATTTATGTTTATAAATTATAAATATTTATATTATGTATTAATGTAATTTAAAACCAAAAATTCTTTAGTCGGAAAATCGAATATATTTGCACACAAAAAATCTTTGCGTCTGCTGATGGGAATGGAATAAATATTGGAATTTTGCTTGATCTATAGCTAAGGTATTCCTTATAAATATCTAGATTGGTCTTTAATATGTCAATGGTTTTTTGTTATTTATAGTCTCACATGGATCGTGACTAAATCGGCTATTGATGCTGATCGAAACTAAAAAGATCGTAGATGCTTTTTTCAGCCTGTTAAACACTTTTGCCCAAGAACATTTTTATGGTTTTATTAGTTTTGTATTAGTTAAGGACATTTGAAACTGACCGAAAGGTTGTTAAATCCGTAAGCAAATATAAAAAGATAAATAAAAAATGAAATGGTTTACACAATAAATAAACACAAAATATAAATTTATATTAATATTACTATTAATATTTTATTTACACACAATTTTAAAAGTAGAAAATGTTATAAATCTCATCAAGTTAAATTTGAATATTACGTTTTTTTTGTGTGAGCATCGCTGCAGGCGCATTGGACGTAGAGATGTTGAAAAGAGAGAGGCAGAGATAGGCAGAGAGGGGTTGAGAGGGGAAGGGAGGGACACAACAATAGCAGAGAGGGGCAGAGAGTGGGATATCAGAAAATCACGAAAGAGAAGCGAGCCGACTGAGAGCGAGCAAACGAACGGAAAGCTAAGAGATTTCAGCTCGCAAAGTGGTGATTTCGAATTTAGCTTATACACACCGAAGGCATTCACTGTGTGTGTGTGTGTGTGTGTGTGTGTGTGTGTGTGGAAGTGAGTCTATACCTCTTTAATGTTGTTGTTCTGGTTTTGGCGCTGGCGTTTTTTTACGGTGCGCCGCCCGAGTATTTACCACTTTACAATGGAGTTTTAGTACCCGTGAGTCGTCATTGTCGCCGTCATCATCGCCGCATAAAGTCGAAATTAAAACCGCGGAGTGTCAGCCATTAACCCGTAGACTCGACTCAATCTACACACTCAATTCAATCAGCATTCAATCGCACTCTCAATTCAATTTTCAATAATTTAACAGCCTGTGCAATTTAAACAGTATTTAAAAAACCCATCAATCAATCATCGCAGCATTTGGCAATAGTACTCAAAAGTGTAGTTGCCTGCCTTTTATTATTATTATTATTATTATTATTATGCACTTATAAGCCAAACAATTATGTGAAGTGTCTGTTGTGTGCTCAAAGAAATCCATCAACTGGTCAATAATAAAATGAGGAAGCTGCGTTGGAGAACTGTTCAAATTTAAGGAGGAATAATCCAACTAGCAACTACTCATCATATATCCATGTCTAGAATACAGTGACAACATAGGTATGTAAAATCAAAAAAAAAAAAACAAAATAAGAATTTTAAGTCAACAAGATTTCCCTATACAAATACACTAAATTATAATGCATCGTTTTGCTTAAGGTGGTAAAAGAAAAATATATTTTAGCTGGCCAAAGTTAAGCGACGGCTAATTCTCTTTACGGCTAATTTTGTCTACTGAGGCCGCTGCCAATATTTAAAATAGTTAGTTCAAATATCTCTAAATCTTTCCTAAACAATAAAATATATAAAAAATAGTTGCAACTTAAATTCCCTATCTAAATCAAACCCTTAAGAGTTAAAACTAAATGGTAATACCCTCTATAAGGGCATACTAAAATACGAGCATATAAATTCGAAATTTGAAGTATTCAGCTAATACAGTCTCTGTTGAGATCGACGGCTAAATCGAATCGACTTTTGATGCTGGTCAAGATTATATATGTTGGCATGTAACATCATTTTGCATAATTTCATAAAACCCTTGTCATATTTTTAATATGTTTAGGGTAAAAGACAAACGTTAATGCCCCGAAAATATATAGGAAAAAGATTTTTATTGCAGAAGCGTGGTCGGGCTGTAGTAGTTATTCCTTTCAAAAGACGCTAGACACCATCTAATGAAACTTTCAGCTTTCGTGGTTCGCTGCAAATAAATGCTAAAATATATTAATATAATGTTGATAGGGCCAAAGGTAATTAGAGACATTCTTTACACAAGATCTCATCAATTGAACGATAATTTACACCTATTCTATATTTACGATAGAAAGATATAGCTATTAGAGTCTCCTTCAATACGTAAATAATTGTAGGCAAGTGGGGACTCTAGCTTTACATTTATAACAAATATACAAAATAAGGCTTATAGATATTTCAAATATCGGGTGCTTGGGCTTTTAATTTAATTTCTGATTTTAAAGGCGGTACAATTGAGTCTAGCTTTAAACCTGCAAATCAAAAATTAATTTTATCAACATGCCGAGGTTTATCAAATATTAATATTACCTTTATCCATTTTATTATACTCTGATACCGAAGGTATCATATTTGGAGTGATGCGTCTACTAAGGAACTAGTAAAAATCGATATTCTCACATCGGCCACGCCACATTTCTCCCACAACTTTAGGGGACAGTCACCAAAATAGTTAGTTATTAAGATTTTAAGGATTTTTTTTAAATGATCGGCATTTGCCACGTCCAGTTTTGCCTTACCCATGACTCCGTCGCATTGAAATGGCTACCTCTTCCGCAATTCTACTTAGACCCGTAAAATTTCATTACTGGTAGCCGCCCTCAAGAAAGCAAAATTGACTATTCCTCTAACTCCCGACCCCAGAAGAGGCACAGGCACCAAAGTTGGACGAAATATTATTAGAAATCTTCTCCCGATTATTATGGTTGACTGCAAACTTCTATCTTGTTTTAACTTTATTGCTTTGTTTTACACAAGCCTTAGCCTAAAAGTCTTAACTAAAAGTCCTAACTATAAGACCGTAATATCAATATCTCAAATACCCCGATTGGATATGCGTTTCTGTCTAGATTAATGTGCTTCAGTTGCTACCAGCTAATCGGGTAGGTTTCTTACAGTTTCCAATGATAATCTCAATTTCCAGTAGAGAAATGTGTTTACATTTCTCGTTGCTTCAGTTGTTCTGAAATTAATTGGATTTCTCCGTCGACAATTGGTTTTTATTATTCTTGCTGCTCACTGCGTGATTCCTGGCTCCACCCCCGTTTCAGAGACGACATGCGAAAAAGTTTCCCAGTTTTTCTTGAGGAAATTGCCTGACGTTTGATGTTTGTGCATCCGAATTGGTCGGTTGAGATAATCATAACATATAAATACCAAAAAAAAAAAAAGAAATAGCAGTCGATAGACAAATTCTTGTATTACCAAGATAATATAATAATAATAATTAATAATTTAAGATAAAATGCTACAACTTAGGTTTTTAAAGAGTTTTATTTTTAAAATTATGTCTTAAATGATGTTTTAATTGCATTGCTTATATGCACAGACAGCAATTAATTGAACAACATGATTAAGTTGTCGCTTGATTTAATTATTTTTTTACTACAGCTCTGCAAGTCTTAATTTGTAGTTGATGTACAAGTGCTTCCATTTACTTACTTACTTAATTGAAAAGTTAAAGTTAGATATTGTTGCAACCACTGATGCAGTAACATTTTTATGAGTGCAATAAAATTATCTCGATGCAGGCCAATTGGTGTCAAATGCGAATCGTGGACTTTCTAATTGATATTTATATACCAATTAATACGTCGCTGATTTTGCAATTGTAATTGTGACGAAACACAGAAAAGAATATCGCGCTATAGTGTAGAAAAATTCCATATTTTTAAATCGAGTGTAACATAATAAAATTTTTCAGAAAGTATATATAGTATAAGGCTGAAGGTTGTCGCTCCTGGCTACAAAATTGAATTTCTTTTCTTAATTCAATGGTACATTTTGTAATTTTAGAATATGGCTAATTGACAAGCATTTTTTGTAACTAATATACAATTTAGATTTTGTTGGCACTCCTAATATTATAAAAATTTTAATTTTAAGATAAGTTTATATATTATATCGAAAAAGTTATTTAAATGTTTGCTATTATTATGGAATATATATATATATAAAAAAGAGAAGCCTTTGTGCCTTTTGAAATATTATTTTTATATATTGAGATATTTGATCTGAAATTTATAAAAAGGTTTTTTTTTTTATATTTAAGGGCGATATGTAATTTAAAGTGTAGCCTTCCCAGATGAGCGGTATAAGATTTTTATTTTGATTGAAAATATATCAATAAGGTTTCAATTATTTAAAAAGTTCTCACAAAAATTATTGTTTGTATCGCCTTAACGTATCATAAATAAAAACAATAAAAAAAACGCAGCTCTATTGCTGCTAATTAGCCAAGACAAACGGCGTTTAGCTAATTACGATTGGGCCAATTGGCACTTATGGCAGGCATTGTGGCTGTTACCGATCTGGTGGCTGCCATTTACGACTATCTCAATAAACTTAATGCATAATTACAGCAATAAAACAATAAAATTATGAAGCTTTTGGGCCCGAAACGAAAAAATGAGACAACAACAACCGACGGACAATGGCCATAAATATTTACAGCCCAGCAAACACTTGCTCAAATTAAGTACTCGTTAAATGGATATTGAAAAACAACGCAGAGCAGTGGCAAAACAATGCAAACATCAAACCAGAAACCACACAAATTGATCAAATTAGAAATAAAGTGAATTGCATTCCCGCAGACATCTTGGAGTCCTGCTTTAAGTATTTTTAATTGCAATGAGAATAATGCAAACTGATTTACATTTGATTCGATCTTCAAGGAAAATCTTAAGCCAGAAGATGGGTTTTAAATTTTAAGCTCTTAGTTATTTAATTAACAAAACACAAAAGACAAACATATGAGGATAAGCCTGCTGCTGCTGCTTCTATTTGTGGGCGCAGTTATTGCGTATGATTAACTTTCGGATTTTGTAAAATTATAATGGTTCTCTGACGTAGAATGTGTATGCGGGTGGTGGTGGTTGAGTTTGGGGTGTGTGTGTATGCCTGCTTTTGCCGTTGCAAATGGCGTCTTTCCTTCCCTCTCCGCACCCACAGGGCCCCACTGGCAAATGAATTAAGGTAGTAAAATATTTCAACAAATACAATGAGAGTCGCTCGCTCCGGTTTTGGGGAGCTATCAGCTTCCTTCAGTGCTGCCGACGCCAGAAGGGAAGCTCGTAAAAAGGGGGAAACATCCATTAAGTTTGCAACCCCCGAAAATAAGGGACACGAAATCTGCATTAGCATGCTACCAAAATTAAGTTGCCCATAAGCAGACACACGTCAATTTAATATGTGCGTGTATATATGTAAAGTAGATGTAATTTATTAGTAATACGACACCGACATACATCCAAATATGTTAAGCTCTACGTGGGACGTCATGTTACTAGCGATGTGGGTTTTTTTTTCATTACTCCTAGGTAGAATACATAATTCTGTCTATCATTACAATTCTTGTACAGTTTTTAATATAATACTAATAATGTGTTCATATTTGTATTTTTTATATTTATTTATTCCGAAAGGTTCTTTGATTGTTGTATTAAAGTATTAAATTCGATGCAATAGTTATATATCAATAATACACATTTTTCAAGAAAATTAAATTCAATTATTATTATCGATTGAAAGTTGAAATAAAAAATGTGGCAAAAATGTGTTCTGTTAATAAATTTTTAGTTTTTCACTTATGTTGGCAATAACAGCTGCATATCGTTTGTGCACTAAGACGGCCAATTTTTATATTTTTTGGAAATCTAGGTTTATGGCTCTTAAGCCGCAACGCGAAGTTTTTAGTTGTTTTGTGGATTTGGCTGCAGGCGTTGCTTTAATTATATATGCTAACTATTTTTTTTTTAACAAAATAAATGTTTTAGAAAGCTATATTTAATTGAAATCCCAAGAACTGTAAGACTAATATGTGTGTATATTTAGGTGTATATTCATGTGTAAAAGGTTAGCTTAGCTCAAAAATACAATGCGTACAGCTAACGGACTAAAAATTAGTTAATACAGCGAGAGAGAGAGAGAGAGAAAGAGACAGAGAAAAATAATGGAAATGCCTCACAGCATAATCGAAACAAATACCGAGAAAATGGATACAAGACAAAAGGCATACACGAAACCGAGGGAGCAATAAAATGGCTACGAATGAGAATGAAAAACAAACAAAAAGAACCGAGTCTGAGCAAAGGGGCAGTTTTTTTTTTTTTCTTATGCAGAGATAACCAGAAGCAAAGATAGAGATGCCAGGCGCAACAACAGATACAGAGCTGCTGGCGACTGCTGTGCTGTGTGTGCAAGACAGAGAGCGGAATCGCGCGCGCACGAGCACAAGTGAGATGCCAACAGCGGGAGAGTGAGAGAGCGCGAGAGAAGGGCGGTCAGAGTGACGAAAATGAGTTGGCGTCGACCGCAAAGAGCCAACGGAGGCATCGACACGACGCAACGCGACGTCAATACGAAAAAGGCGAATGCAAACACACAGAAACACATAAGCAGAATGAAAAAGCAGCGCAGAGGCGCAGAGAGAAAGACGATAGAAAGACGTAGGCAGAGAGACGGAAAAAGCGGAGGAACAGCAGCAAAACGGAAAACACATTTTCCAGCTTCGTCGTCGTTTTACATCGAATTTTATGGCATTTGGTCATAAACTTCTTGTTAGTGTAGAGCGGATCGCAAACGCGTGAGAACCGACCATCAGAAATCGAATGCAAACGAAACAAACAGAAACTGAAAAATAAAACAGAACACGACAAATAAGAAAGAAAAAACCAAGAGGACAAAAATATTTGCACAATTTGAATGCGCATTTTACATTCTTCTTGCATGCTTATTTGCACTAGTGATACAACAAATAAGAAAAAAAAAACTTTACCGCGAGTGAGAATGCCACAAAACTGCCGCGCTGAGCAGAAAGCGCCGTCGACGGCTGCTGCACTCGTCTAGCGGCCGCAAATTGGTTACCAATCAACTAACCGCTAACTACGCATATCTGTTTACAGTTTACTGTTTATCGTTTACGGTTTATACCTGCAGCTAATAAGGCCATTAAGCTCACACATCATGTAAGTAAAAAAACGGCCAATGCCAAGAAATTCAATAGAAGTGCTTAAATATAAAACCACAATTGGAGAAGACAACCTCCCTCTCTCTATATCTGTGTGTGTGAATTTGTGGCTTCAGCCGTGTCCTCGGCCAGGTTCTTAATTTCACAAGGTTACCTATACCGATGTCGTCGTCGGCTTTAAGGTGCTAACTTTAACGCTTCAAGGTTGCTGCTCTCTTTTAATGGGTTCACGTCGCAGCCATTTTTTCCCATTTACCGTGTCCATTTCCATTGCCACGTTTATTCCGGCACCTCGGCTTGTTGCATGACTTACAATATGCAATTGCCTGCATGTGCGGCATTTGGATTAGCTGTGAAATGGGATAACTCCACTGCCTTTCCGGCACGCTGCCCCAATCAACAAATAGCGAAACTATTTCGAGTACCTTTTACATATTCTTATTAAAATAATTTTCTCTCAACTGATTAAATATATAGTGACAAAAGCATCAAAAAAAATTCTGTTGTCTTATTCGATTCTATATATATTTTGCCAAAAAGTGTACTTTCCTCTTAATTTTATCTTTCTACAATTTAATGGATCTCCAACAATAAGTTAAATAAAATGATTCTTTATTTAAGCTGATATGACATTTTAAATTTGTTCGTTAGGTTTCTTAACAAAAAAGTAATAATATAAAAAAATTGCATTTGAGATAGATTTTCTGTTGGATTTATGTCGCGACTGTTTAATAGAGTGTCCAATCAAAACAAGAAAAATACAAAACAAGAAAAATATAATACAATAAATACAAGTTCAAAGTAAATTTAAACTCCTCCATGAAGTAAATAACATTCCAATATTTCTGTAGCCCAATTTGAGACAACAAAGGTACTATTTATAATCTGAGTTCTTAGCAATAGAATTGTATTTCATATAAAAAACATTTGCTAGACAACTGCAAGAATTGTTAATTTTCGTTTTGAAAATTTTAAATCACTAAGTTTATAAATAGTGCTTATATATTTTTAAACTAGTTGTAAGAGCTCAATTGTGGAGCAATAATACAAAATTGTAGGTGGTACTAAAACACATTGAAAAAAAGGGGAAACATGAATTTGCTCTTTTGGTAAAAAACTTTCTTAGCAAATTTCTAACAAATTTTTTAGCTTGTAAAAAGGATCAGAAGAAAATACGCTTTCAACACGAAATACGTTTTAAATATTAACAAGGCACAAATATTTGAAGACGTGCAGGAATCTAGGCTAATGGAAGATTTGCCATGCATTAATCGCCGTAATACTAATGATAATAATACTAGTCTTATTTAGCTGTGAAAAATTAAAAACTTTGAAATATAAATTACGTGTTTTAGATTGAGATTTTAAAGCTTCAAATAGCACATAAAAAGTAAAGAGGAATTTACATAAACCACTAAAAACTGTGCCTGAATTAACTTAGAATATCAACTTTAATCGATTTATTTTAAAACTACTTTTGAAATTATTTAATATAATTGCTAATAGCTTGTGTGATTAATTGACTAACCTTATCTTTACACAATGATTGTAAATAACTGTGACTATATACAAATATATATTCTTAACATGACTGCAGAGTGTAATAGTCGAGAGCTCACACATCTGTGCACTCAATTAACGCTGAGGTGTGAAATGCAGAACAAGCTGCTAAAGACCTTGATATTATCCTTGGGCAATTTTTATGAGGGAATCTCCTCGATTAAGCGTTGATGACGCACCAAATAGTGGCATGCCACTCGATCGGAGGAATGCCTCGCTATTTTTGTGCGCCTCAATGGATTTATTGGCTGCAGTAAAATCATTAGTGCCACTCAACATCAACGTTTCAACGTCATCGCTGCCGTTGCCATTGCTGTTGCCGTTTTGTGTTGCCGTTGCCTCCGTTATTTCCGATCCATTGCGTGTCGCGCTTGGGGCAACTCGCACCTGCAACTCGCTAGCTCGCTCGCTCGCTGGCAGCGTAATTGCGGCAATAATTTCATAAATATGCTTAATCGCATTACGGTCGTCGCTTTATGGTTTAGCTATTGCTGGCCATCATAAACTTTGATTGCAGTTGCACGACTTGATTAAAGCGCAATCAAACCAACATTTTTTAGCGACGACTTGGAAAACCCAAATCTCTTTTTCTCTTACACGCTCTATCTCTCTCTCTCACTCACTCTCTCTCATTCTTTCTGTGCAGAGAAGGGGCAGCACCCAAATTTTGTTGTGTATCGCTTTTCATGCGACATGCGTACAACGGCCAACGGCAAACGACCAGCTCGATGATGGTTGGCCAAACCCTCTCTCAGCGGCAGCCATGATGGCTCCGCAGCCATTGCGACTGTGCGTGCATACACTGTGAGAAACAGTTGTGTTAGAAAAATTACCGAATGCATTCTATACTTAGTTAAACAAACAGATGAAAATTATTAATTGAACTCGGGTATCTACTCAGCAAACAGTTTTAGATCATTTTATTTTCACAATGAATTAACTTCTTTAGTTTTTTAAATTTGTGAAGAGCATTTTAAATTTATTTATTTTATTTGTTCTCTTTACTTTTTATTTAAACTTAATATTCGTAAAGTAAATAAATATATATTTTTTATCCTTTTCGTTAAGAAGCTGAAATAATTAGAATTTGAATTATTGTTCGTAAAATAATCACATTTATATATTGTTGAATTGGTACAGAATTATTAATTCGAATTTATTACTTCTGATGGTTTTATATTTCGACTTAATCAATTAATATCAAGCACATGTACAAATGTAAAATCAGTACAAATTTATATTTGTTAGACAATTATTTAATATTATGAAAAATTTGTTATAAATGGAAACATAATTTTATTCTTCTTTTCATTCATTAATTCAAACTTTTATATTTAAATAAATATAAAGTCTGCTCATTTCCTAGATTATCCCGAAAATAGGAGAATAATAAATGGTTAAACTGTTGTCTGATCGGCTGATAGTTAAAATTGATCAAAATACATTTGAAGTTGTTAGTGTCGTTTTGTATATTTATTGCTAATAATAAAGTTAATTTATATACTTTTTTAAGGTCGCACTTCGAGTTTGATTTTACAACAGTTATTTAGTTCGCATCTTCCCCGCTAGGAACGCGGCTTAAAAGGTTTGTGTATAGAATGAATTTAGTGCGCAGACTCGACGACAGAGTGCGCTCGGTGCACCTTAAAATAAGACGGCAGTCAAAAATATCATAAACATCAGATTTATTATCGGCAACTGTGAGTTAAATAAAATTAACGACTGAGTTCATGATATGTAAATAAGTAGAGCTAATGATATATGATATCTTTGTTGCATGCCACTGAAAGAACAAACTTAATGCATTTGTTTTATTTGCCTAAAAGTCGAATGCGTAAAATTCATATACTGAAACAAATATTCATTTGTAATAAAAATATTTCCATTCTTGAGGTGGCGCTAGGTGGCGTTTCACACAACTTCATGATATAAACTAATTGGGCGATTCGTAAATGTTCTAACAAGAAATAGTTTGAGATTTTATCCAGAGTGATGCGTCATTTAAAAATAAATGTGGATAGTGTGGATTCCCAATAATAAAAATGTCTGTCTTAAAAATGTATCGTATGTAAGAATTTTTCGATACAGCTATATAATTATTGTGACCTATTAAGTATCGAATGTTATATATACATTGTACTCTCCAGCCAACTGTTTGTACTTTGCAAGTACACAACTTTTTCAAATATGAAATTACATATATGCATGACAATTTAATTACGAAATTCATAATTCAATACTTACAAAATGTCTAAGGACAATTTATTTTAATAGATTTTTCCAAGATTGGCCAATAAGTTTAATTTATTTACGTCATAATATAACTATTGTAGAACTATTTGTTTTTTAATTATCCTCACTCACTATTTCAATGCAAACAGATAAAATTATATTAATAAATAATATTATTTTTATACGATTTTTAATTGAATCCCTAAACTAAACAAAGACAATTAAGTCAATTAAATCAAGAATTATTTAATATTATTTTTTTGTCTGCAAATTAATATTGATGTTTTTACAAAGACTTTTGACGTTACCTTAATAATAAGCAAAAGCCACTTTACCCATAGACTGTGAATGGGTTCGTCTCGGATGGGTCAGACTGTACCTTAAATAGAAAATAGGAACTAAAAGTTATATTCTCATTTTACAAATCTCCGAATTTTAATTTGACCGATACTTTCATTGATATAGTTCCCAATCCAAACGTTGATGTACTGTTAGGAATTTTTTAATTAGGCAGAGAAACAATATTTTCTTTTAAGCCTTTTAAAATAATAATATAAAATTGAGGTAATATAAATTTAAATTGTAAAATAAATATAATTACTCTGGCTTTAAAATATATAATTACAAGCGGCTTACAAGTCTCTAATTGTTTTTAAGGTATTGTCAATTTACCAGCAGTTAAAAGTGTTTTTGCGAAGTTTCGAAACTCTAACTTTAAAAGCTAAAAAGCAACTTGTGTAAAATTTGCGTTGAAGAAGAAACTTGTTTCTTTAATATGCCAAACAAACCTGATGGCAAACTTTTCATCTGCACTGCAAGGGTATGAAATGTGAAAATTGTGGTGGAGTCAGCCTTATGGTAAATATTACCAAAGTTAAGTAAAGGGACGAACCTGACATCCGCCCTCAACTACATCATATCTATGGACAATTTTCGACAGAGATGCGGGTGCGGGGGCAAATAAGGGCTTCCAGCTCATTTTCTCTCCGGGGACATGTTTTTGAAATTGTATTGTTTGTATCTGTTTCTGGTGCTGACTCTGACTCTGATGGTCCACACAGATGGCTGCCATTGCCCAAAGGAAGCCAGCCAGAAATTACCTCTACGCATCTGTGCGTGTGTGTGTGTGTGTGTGCGTGGTTGTGCCGGGGGGTGAACAGGGGAACAAAGACGGATCGAGTCGGGTCGGAAACCGAGCGTTCAACGCATGAAAACATCTTCCAAGAAAGTTGACTCAACTTTGAAAACATTTTCATTTTTTTTTCTCTCTTTTGTTTTTTCTTATTTCCCGTAAATTCAATTCACATAGAAAATGCCATCGTGGTGCAGCCTTCGCTCAAGTGTCCGTGGCCATTTCGTGGAATCGCCAGCGATTTTTGCCGGCGATTGCTCCACATTTTTGTGTATTGCGTCGGCTTTGGCAACTGGAGTTCTGAGTGTTTCTGAAAGTTTGTGAGTTGACTGACTTCCGCTGAGCAGCACACATGGGTCTGGTGTTCCTGGCAGCCACTTGGCTACTTATGACTCAGTTGGCTTGGGCCCGACTCCATCTAGTTGGTATTAGCCTGAGTAATCGCACACCGTCGGCACATTTTCAATTTAATTGGATTTTGTTTGACAAAAACATTCACAAACAATTTATTCGAGTATATTGAGTATTTTTCTGAATCTTAAATTTTTGTCTAGGCAGTCTATTGTTTTTAAAAAAAAACAATAGGTATTTTTACAGATAGTAATAAAGCATAAATAAACTCAATTTGGTTTCAATAATGGTTTGGCTTGTTTAAATATAAATATTTTGCATTCAGCAACATCACAGATAAAAGAGCAGTCGAGAAAATTAATTTCATCATTATTTTCTGCGTTTTAGTAATGATTTCATCAAAAAATAATTATTTGCATTTGTATTTATTTAGAATTGTTTTCCATTTTAAGTTATATATATCTGAAAAAGAAAAAATCACTCTCCTTTTAATATTTACAAGTATTTCTATTCCTATGAAGTATATTTTTACGAATTACAAAGAAATTTCTTACTCTTTCTAATTCTTTAGATATATTTCCTATATTAAAAAGTAAGCCATTTTAATTTTTAGAATTTGTATTTGTGCGTTTAAGATTAATTTCTATATATAAAAATAGTTTCTCTTATTTTCAATTTAATGTTCACAAAAATTTAGAAGGTATATTGAATTCAAAAAAGGTTTCATATAAAAACTGTTTTCAAAAGGATGCAATGTCAAAATATATAAAATATTTGCAATAATAATTGTTACCCCAAAATAGAGTTTCTGCATAAAAACTTTTAGTCGAAAACAGATTATCTGTAAAATATAGGTTTTTGTTTAATATATTATTTATATTAAGCACAATTTATATCTCTATACAGAATGCAAAATATATGTAAAAATAAATTAGTTAAATACAAAATTATTATTATTATTTTTTTATTATCTAAAGCAGAGTCTTCCCCGAAAGAGTTTTTCAAATATTTAACCTCATTCATAGTTGGCTGTGTACATTTAATAAAAATTGAGTTTGCTTGTTAATGTTTTTACAACTATTTCTGTTGATTGTATTTTGTATTAGTTGTTGTTTTTTTTTTTTTGTATGCTGAAATCTGTATTTTTCACTATGTCTTTCAACTTGGTCTTGTTAATGGCGGCGAAAGCAAACAGAAAACTTTGCGAGGGGAGCAAGAGCGGGAGACGCACACCACGTGCACTCTGGGATTAGTTGGGAGCCAATTTATTTTATGTCCTGAGGCACAAACATAATCATGTCTAATTTTGTTTACTTTCAAAAATGTGCGTGCGTGAGTATATCCATGTGACTGGCTGACTGGCTGACTGACTGACAGAATGGCTGACAGACATGCCCCGTCGTACACACGCGTGGGTGACTCTGACTCTGACTCTAAATGTGGCCTGCCCCATGGCTGCCGCCTGCCCCATGTTGTAGCTGTTGCCTTGCAGCGACAACGACATTAACTAAATTTAGAGTGCGACGGCTGTTGCGGCATGGGCACGACAGTTTATAATGGCACCCCAGCAGGAAATTACATATTTACATGAACAACAACGAGAACAACAGGCACAACGGGAACACCAACTAAAGGGGAGGTTTGGCTGTTTGTGGGCTACCCCGGGGAGTCGGGGTTTAAGTTACGCAATCGAAATGAGGCAGCGCAAAATCAAACAGAAATGTTTTGCGCTTTTTCTTGCTCCTTTGCTCGATTTTGCACGATAATAGCCCACACCTGCACAGGGTGTGGCTGTACAGGGTGGTTGGCTAGCTACGTAGCTGGGCTACAGGGTGGCACGTGATGCTTGTTTTGTTGTTGTGCTGAAATTGCGTGCCTACAAAAGTTTGCCTAACGGTTTCTTGCGTGCCGAACTGATTACAAGACGTCAGCGGGGGGTGGGAGTACGAGGGTCCGACAACCCTTTGTTTGCTACCCCCAAAAAAGTGAAATTGTATTTAATTCTGCCCCAATAGGAATGCAATAATGTCCTCTCGCAATACGCTGGCAATTAAAATGTTTAATGAAATTTTTGGCAAAACGCCGTTTTGCTTGCGGAATGTTTCGTAAAGCATTTGGAGATATTTTAATTATCTTGGCGTTTGTTTTATGGCCGCACTCTAGACGACTCTAGCTGACTCTGCC
Organism: Drosophila melanosoma; assembly: GCA_035042045.1. Classification (NCBI taxonomy): domain Eukaryota; kingdom Metazoa; phylum Arthropoda; class Insecta; order Diptera; family Drosophilidae; genus Drosophila; species Drosophila melanosoma. The sequence continues at coordinate 772,156 of JAWNLY010000078.1, read as the reverse complement.
TCTCTGTCTGTCCGTCTGTCTGTGCAGCAAATTTGGCCAATTGCAATGGCCGCTGGAGACCCCAAAGCACGCAGCAATCAAGGCCTCAAACAAGATTCAAATTCAAATTCATATTCAAATTCAAATTCAAATTCATGCTGCTTTTAGCACTATTGGTTGCTGCTACACACACAGAGACATATACAGGTTGCCACATAGCGTTGTGGCAACTGTGGCAACTTTTAGCCAGGCGACGGCAATTGTATTCCTCATCGTCGTCGTCGTCGTCGTGGAATCGGATTGTGTGTAGCTATAAATCTGTGATTTTAATGCGCGTTATTAAACTGCAAGCAGTTGACTACGCTGCCACACTGTTTCTCCTTGGCCAGGCCAATAAAATGCAATTAATATGTTCCGCCAACTTGCAACAAAGTTTGCAAATGCTGCGAATGATTCGAGTGTTTCTCGGTTTTTGAAGCTCGCACAAACCACGCCACACAAACATGGCCAAATCAAAAGCCAGCAAATGTCAGGCAACAACAACAACAACAGATTGTCATCATCTGAGGCAGTGCAGCGGCGAACCTTTGTCTCCGTCTCCATTTTGCACAGTTCAATTCGATTAAGTTCGAGCTGAGAATTTGCATTGTAAATTCAGCGATATAATGCCCGATAATGATGAAGGCATTGGCGGCAGCTCACTCGGCCTGGTCAAAACACACACACACACACATACTCACACACACACCCTGTAAGTCGAGTGGCCTCGCGCGGGCCCGCTTGGACTGCGGCTCGTTAGCTTGTGGCGCAAACAAGTCACGTTGCCTAATTTATGCGGCAGCGACGGCAAATAGCTAACAAAAATATTCGAAAAACGTGTCTTTCGATTTTTAATGGTCGCGCATAAATTTCAGCATTAACTCTCGTAATAACTTCATTACACAAACTATATTTTTTCCTTTTCATTTTTTTTTTTGCTTACAACTCTTCAAAGCTTTGACTTGCCACTGCCTAAAAAAACTGTACAAACAAAAATCAAATCTGCATTTACCGTAATTTGCAACTCCAATCAAATAACTATAAAAAAAACATCGCTTAACTTGAAAGATTTCCGGTGACTTTGACTTATTGCCTCTTGATTGATTTATTTATTTAAAGTAGCCTAAAAACAACAGTTTTTTAAAAATGATTTTGGAAAATAAAAATGTAAAATTAAATAAGGATTTAAATATATAATAAATAACGAAAATTACGAGAGGGAATATGGCTGGGGAAATAAACTATAAAATAGTCTAACAATTATTTCAATAGTTGGAAAAATCCAAAAATAACAAAATCTTACCAAAAACTTTTAAACTTTAGCAGCGAGAAAAGTGAAAACAAACAATAAATAATAATAATAATTGAAATCGCTTTTTCTAACTAAAATAATTAGATTACTGCTATCAACAATCAATAATCTAATATTTTGCTAGCTGTAAGAAATTCTAAGCCACTCTTGACAAAATCAAACTAATTTAATATCCCAATTATTGTATCCCTCATTCAAATTCATTTCCATTTCTCTCTTTAAAAATTTAAAAAATACATATAATATAAGCTATTAATTTTATAAATTATATAAGCTTTTAATTTTATACGCAATTCTAATTTCAATGTGAACTATTCTCTATTGCATCTGAAGTTATTATTATTATTATTTTTTTTTATTGAGGAATCCAGAGCAATATTATTAGTTTAATATGTTAATATCAATCGGATTTGCTTTTTTATTTAATTTGTCCTTTAAGATTGACGAACAATAAAATTAAAATGGCACCTTTTTCCAAAAAAAAAAGAAATGAAATATATATTTTCCAGTAAGTGCATATTAAGAACGTATATAATATATATATATATATATATATTATATTATAGACACGTTCTTAATATGCACTTACTGGAAAGTATCTATTTTTTGTTTTGGAAAAAAAAAAATATATATATATATATATATAATATATAATATAAATAAATATATATATTTTTTTTAAAAGGAAACAAGAGAATAATTAATATTTAAACAGTTTGAGTAGTCTTGCCATCAATTATATACAACCATTTAAAATCGTGTATCAGCTATAGACAGATATGGATCTATGATAACTACTTGGATACAGTTTAAGTAAATGTTTATTCCTTTCCAGTTGAGGCACCTATTTATCTCCATCTGAAGATACATTAAAGTAAATCGGAGGAATTTATGTAAATTTATAATTATAATATATAGTCATGTAGTCAACAGGTGATCCGTGGACTTAACTAGTTATGATATATGCGCATAAGTCGCACACCTATTGTTTTCCCTCCTCCTCTCGCCACATACCCACTGCCAGCAATCTACACACACACATACACACACACACACACATCTCATTTCGTATGCAGCGTCAGCCGCTGTAAAAGTTGCTGGTTGTGTTGACTGGATCTTTAGCTGGAGTTTTGGGGTTGGGATTGGGGGTCGATTACAGCGACAATGCTGAGGTGTTGATAGAATAGCACAGGGCGTGAATTTTTAGTCGAAATATTACAGGCACACACACACGCACACATGCACACACACACACACACACGGGATAAACACGTAAACAAGTTTCGGCTTATACATATTTAAGTCCCATAAAGGAAATATCAAATGGCTGCCTGATGCCTGCTGCCTGCTGCCTGCTGCACTGCATCCCTTTCACACCAATCAGTGGAGCTTAAGCGTGTGCGTGTGAGTGGCTACTACGTGAGTAAACACACAAACACACACACACACACACACAAACACACCAACACACGGGGAGTGACGGCGCTGGGACATATTAAATTTGAAACGTTTTTGGAATATTTGATCAGGCCGCGACAGCAGCGACTGAGAATATTGGGAATGAGAATGGGCAACGGGTTTGGTTTGATTTGGTTTGGTTTGGCTTGGCTTGGTGGTGGTGGCACGTCTGGCGTCATATGGTGCCCCCGGCTCGGGGCGCAATCAGGGGTTAAAAGCGTGCACTGTGAAAGCCATTTTTAATGCATGTCATTTCTGCCAAGATGTCGCCAATGTTGCCAATGCCGACGGCTTTGCTCAGCTGGCCATTTATGCGATCCGCTGCACTTGAACTAGATTGGTATTATGGAGTCGATCCAGTTTCCACTCCCCTCTCCATATACCTATATATATATATATATATATATATATATATATATATATATATCTATAGTTGAAGGCAATCGCAATCGCGGCTCAAACTGATACTCGGCTCAAAGTGTGCGTCGTCTCTTATCCGATCCATTATTTTGATGGATTTATAGGCATGAAGGTTGGTTTCTTGTTTTGTTCAAGTTTTTATGCCTTTTATTTGCTTGCGAGCTGCTTTTATTTATTTTGTCTTTTTAGTTCGGTCTTCTTTTTTATATATGTATGTAAAATGAGTTTTAAAGATATTTTGGGCTGCGAATGGGCTCCGTTTTGATGCAGAGCTAAGAGGATCAGGGGATCTCAGTCGAACTGTACTTCACAGTTTAAGCGAGCTTTGATGGACAAGAAATTTAATTGGAAATTCTTTTTAATCACTTTTTTTACCATAGCATAATATTTATTAAGAAAACGTTTGCCATTTACCCTTTTCAATTTATAGTTTCAATAATTAATCGTATTAATAAAATCGATTAAATATCCCGATTAATAACATCTAGAGTATAGCAAAAAACCTTAGCAAAGAAAAAGCATTTGATTTGTGATATTTGATAGTTTTAATAAAAACTAGAATTTTGCCAGAACAATACATTTGCATTCGTTTTCAGCAGAAAATATTAAAAAAAAAATAAATAGATGGATTTAATCCGAGCTGAAGATTTGCATCTTAATATGTTCGCAGATATTTATTTGCTTATTATTTATATTTTAACTATTCATATATGTATATTTATAAATATTATTTACGATCTTTCTCGACTATTTTCTGTGATTTTAGCTGTTCATTTACATTTTTACCTTAATAAAGGAACTTAAATTAAGCCACTGCAACTGGTTTATTTTTTAATTTTAGGCAGAAAAATTTAGATTTTAGTTTTTGATTAATAATGAAATTATTAACAAAATGTAGATTTGTTAAAAGAATGATATATATACAAGAAATATAAAGCCAAGATATAGTTTGTGGGACGATCTAAATTTCACTTGCCGATTGATTTTATATTTGGCCCAAACTGAATGCCGCCAAGACTCTTCTGGCCTGGCCAATGCGCATATATACAAATTTACATTATTTATGTATATGTATTTGTTTTTAATCCTCTCTTTCACTCACTCTTGTTCTGGGTCTCTGGTGCTGATTCGCTGTCCCGCTCTCCCATTTGAGGCAATAGAAAGTTGTTAATATTTTGGGTTGCAAATGATGGCCAGCAAGGGGCATATCAAGCACAAAGTTACGTAAACACAAACAATCCTTTTGTGCCTATCAACAATGTAGACTCACCCCGGGAGCACAGCAGCCCTTCATGCCGTCATCCTAATACCAAACCCAATACCAATTCCCATCCCGATGCCACCCTCAATGCGCTGCTCTAATTTCATTGTTCACGGTCTCTTCGTCCTTTGTGTTTGAGTTTTGAATACGCCGAGTTTCATATTTGTGTATATAAGCAAAAAAAAAAAAAGAAAAAAAACACACGAAAGGGTTCGCCCAAGCGTCGCATCCATAAATCAGTTGGCCATCGACATCGGGATCGGCATCGGCATCGCAATATGCGTAAATGCAATAAAATCATAAAACGAATTTTGTATGCCAAGACGCATGGTGGTGGCGGCGGCGGAGGCGGGGAGGGCTGCAAAAGGAATGCTAAATGGAAAATTTGAATCTCGCCTCAAACACCAGGAGCAGCTACAGACACACAGTGGCTGTGTGTGTGTGTACAACGATTTCAGGCTCTGCGGATGGCTGCCTTTTATGGCCCGTCGCGTTAACTGGACGCAAATAGAGCTCGACAGGAGATATGACTTGAGCCCGAAACGGAAACGGGAAACGGGAATCGGGAGCTAAACTGAGCTGAGCTGAGCTGAGCTGGCCAGGTTCGACTTCAACTTGAGTTCCTTGACAATTTGGCTGTTACGCATTTCGATTTACATGTACATATTTTGATTTGGTACGCGTGCAGGTCATGTCATGCTCTTCCTTAAGTGCTGCCCACTCCGTGCATCTGTCAGATACACTCAGCAAAAAGATACATTTGAAAACTAGAAAGTTCTTCTTGTTATTTGAAATCATTTTTTTTACATAAGAAAATAAATGTTCTAAAAATTAGAAAGACTTTCGCTAAATCAAACAAACTCAAAAATATTGTGTTTTTAATTTATTTATCAAATATGAATTTTAAGAAATACATTTCTAAAAAGTTGATATAGAAAACCTTCATTTGTAGACAAAAATGCTGAAACAAATAATGAAATTTACTGGCTTCGCTTTAATATTATCGTTAATAAGATATTTGCTGTGAAATACCTGAAATTAATACCTCAATTAATAACTAATTAATTAATTGTATTTAAAGTAATAAACTAAAATAAAAATATATTCGAATATGCGTAATCTTAAAATATTAATTTTATTTAAAAATGTTTATTTTGAGTTGCTTGATAATTTGACTTTGGCTGTAGAAAAGTCTAATCTGAAATTAAGAAAGAAAAAATTAGTTGTTTTTAGACACATGTTTTATTAGTAAAAAGGTGTCTATTTTTTTGCTGAGTGTAAAAGCTGACCATGTAGGCCTGGCCAGCGCAACTGTCAGAAACAGATGCAGTTACAGATAAAGAAAAAAATAATACAAACCCAGATACAGAATTGCCCTATCTCTGGGCAGCAGCAGCAGCAGCGGCAGACTCGTAAAATGGTCTTTTACTTTCCAGCCAGGCAAGCACCTCCACATGCCCCCCACCCGACCGCCTCCACCCTGCTCATGGACGCCTAATGGATGCTGGCATCGAGCATTGAGCATTGGACATTGGACATTGGAACATAGTCGCCATGTCTCTTTGGGCACATCTGTTAGATGCATATGTAAATTTAACATATGCAAATGAGCATTAGTCGCTGTTGTCTTCCACCTCGACCTCCCCCCCACCCCTCCCCCCTCGCCATTCCCTGTGGAGAACTCGTTGCGGCCCGCAGCGCATTCCAAGTGCCCTATAAAAGTGTCACATTTTATATGCTTCGGAGTAGGCCTCAATGCTGGCGATGCCAGGCCCCTGATTAGGCCTTATAGTCATAGGAGTCAACTAATGAGCATTTTGATAGCCAGATGAAACGCAATTTTCAAGAGGTGGCAGCACACCGTGCCCCACCTCATCCACGTGCTCACAGTTATGCCTCCGTCTGCCCCAATCTGCATGTGAAAAATACATTTGTGATTTAAAAATTATTTTTAAATGCAATAAAATTGCTGGTTTTTACTCGGAAGGTGAACAAACTGCTGCGAAATCGCATTTTTTTTCTTTCTTTTTTTTCTTCTTTCTTTTTGTTGTGTCAACAAATACACAATGAAATTCCTCTGGAGAAAAATGCGTTTTATTTGTTGATTTGCATTGGGATTAAAAATTTTGTTTATTTATACAGCATTATAAACAGAGCAACGCATTATTTACAAATACACGATTTTTATTTTTGTAAGCGCACTTTTTGACACCCGACAAGTGTTTACCGATTCTCGAATCCATTAAAATATATATTTTAATTTGTGAATTTGTATCCAAATTGTAAGATTTATGGTTGTTTATCTGTAATTTTGTGTGGGGTTATCAAAAACACTTTGTACGGGTTCGGCTCCTATCGAAAATATATATATATATATAATATATATATATATAAAACTCTGTGTAGAGTATTATAAAGTCAAGCTCCCCTATGAATTCTGGCACTATTTATTTAGTTCAGTTAATATTCAAGCTAATAAAAAAAACCGGTGTCAATTTAAAGTGTGAATATTAGAATCAGTTCGCAACTGGCTCAATTTTTAATTGGTTAATTTAAATAACTTGTTGTATTAACGTAAAAACTAATTCACAATTTGTATATTTTAGATTATTAACTTTGATACTAACTATAATAAATTATTTATAGTGACTAATAAATAAATCATAATAAATTAATAAATTAAAAATAAGCAGTCACCATTTTTACTTTAATATATTTTTTTATATTATATATTTTGTGTTTATATCTTTATTTTAAATATTGACTAAATGCATTTCATGAATTGCTTTGGGCAGTGTTTAAAAAAAAGTTAGTTAGTTAGTTAGGTCAGCTAGGAATTTTCTTGCATACAAATAGTCAGAATTGCAAATTTATTTATTATTTTATTTTTATTTATATATTTTATAGTATATTTGACAGCCTTCTTTCATTTATGTGCAGCAATATTTATACAAAACGGAAACAATTTTAGGCGAATGTACAAACATATTTTTGGCATGTAGTGATTCCATTCGGCAAAAGTAATAATTGATTTAATACTTTAAAATTTTTAAAAACAAAAAAACAACCAAATGAATACTTTTAACTGGACTTCTGTGCAATAAAATAATGTCATGAATTCAGCTTAGACTATTAAAAAGTTTTTGCTGGACGAACATTTTTGCGTTACAAAACGACAAACTTTATTCCGTAGAATATATATATATATATATATATATATATATAAAGATGATAAAATCCTAGTAAACTAAATAAAACTGTAATTCCTATATGTTATTTAGATAAGACTTCAAATTGATTAAAACTTCTTTGCTAAACTACGTGATAGATTTCCAGACACTATGTGAAAGTTGTTCAATATTAAACTGTGTGTTTTAACCAACAAATTTATCATTCTCTAATTTATATTAATTTTATAAAATTTGGCAAGTTTGGCTTATCTAATAGTTTAAGAAATGAGAATACTTACAACTTAACAACCATTAAGTATTTTATTTGTATTTAATTTTAAATAACTCTCTCTTTGCCATATTAGATTAAATAGCGTAATAGAAATATGAAAAGCACAGCTGAAAAATATTAATATTTAATCTAGATCGGATCTGGCATTTAAGCTGTTTTTCAAATAAAAATAAAAATAAATTATGAAATATAAATAAGTAAATTAAACAGTGCATTGGAAGAATCTTCTCAGTTTGATTTATGTATAAATGAATAATTTTAAATTTTATTTGGCACAACTTTTGCACAATTTAAAGTATATATAATATATATATGATATTCAGAAATTATAAATGAAGAACTGAATGAAAACAGGGTTCTCCGATCGGTGTCGCTGAGTACCTCTGCCTGCGTCTCTGCCGGTGCGCGCAATAAATCCAGAAACCATAATCGGGATTTATGGATGTTGTTTTTTTTTTTTTGCTGGTGTTTCTGTTGTTGTTGTTGTTTTTGTTCACGATGTTCATGTTGTTGTTGTTGAGCTGGTGTCGGTGTTGTTTCAAACATTTTTATGATGTCTCTGCAGCATTTATGAGCGCTTTACGCCGGGGAGGAGGAGCGGCGGGGTCGGTGCGAGTTGTTCGATATAGAACAGCCACCGATACGCCGTGACGGCCATTAAATCTGAATAATTTGCAACAGGTGATAATTGTTTTATAATAAGCACCGAGCCTATGTATGTGTGTGTGTGTGTGTTGAGTGTGTGTGCGGAGAACGAGTGTATTTTTGAGTGTCGGACAGAATTGGTCTTTATTGAGCATTAGAACAAGTTCGCTACTGGCTTAAAGAGCCTCGTCTAATAAATAGTAAAAAAAAAACCTAAAGAAATTTACATTTACACATCGATTTACAATTAAAATGCGATTAATTTAAAATTGATTAAAATAAACAATTTTTGGAAAGATTGAGTGAATGATTGATATACCGCATACGAGTTTATTTCTTTGCAATTTGAATAACTTAAACGGGCTTTAAATTAATAGTTATTTTTTAATTAATCTAACGGTCTATTAGGTCGCAGTGCACAAAACCCCCGATAAATAATAACGGTTTAATTGACTGACTGAATGATTGATGTGTCGAATTCGAATAAATTGTATGCATATTATAGCTATTAGAATATTTGATTTTAGATAATATTTACGATAAAAATAGGCTTAAAATAAACATTTAATGGCAAATTAAACTAACGCTTTAAGTGATTGACTGAATGAATGATTTGTGTGACGAATACTAGTAAATTCTACGCATATTATCGATATTCGAATATTAAAAAATTCTATAAGCAATGATTGCGCTGTCACTTTGAGTGATTGACTGATGAATAATTGGTGTGTCCACATGCAAAATAGTAAACAAGCGAGGAAATTAAATATTTGGTTTCTTTTTATGATTTGTTGTGATTTTTGCAATTGACATTTTTACGAGGGCGCTACCTGTCTTGGCGGACGGAAGCCGACGCGGCTCATTTATATGCAATATTAGTGGAGATTTTATTGTCTTTGAAATTAATTGACTATTGTTAATAGTTTTCGCCTCTCGTTAGCTAGCGATTATGGTTTTTTTTTTTGTTTGTTTTCATAGCCCACGTAATAAACGCGACCAGCACCACCCCGCTTACACGGCTTTGTCACACTGACTTGGCCCATAAACAAGCAGCAACAACAACAAATAATAACGGGAAGTAGGGCGGGCGTTACTATCATGGGCCTGGCCCATAATTCACTCGCTCAAACACTTGAATGCTTGCCTCAGCTGGCCCTGGCACTCGTAAAAGCGGGCGAGCGAAAAAAAGAGTTTTACAATCGTTTAAAAACTCGTCAAAAAATTAGGCCTTAAAATATTGTATGACTCTGCTCTTCTGCGCTTTTTGCCGACATGCTTGCATCAATAGACACCAACCACATGCAGATCAGGATTCACACCCACACGAATATACTCACGTCCAATACACCCGCCACATTGCTGCCTCATTCAGTGTCTGTGTTCGCTTTTATGGGCCTACAAAATATTTTTATATTAGCAATAATTTCACTAGACACACGAATGATGGGTGTGGGTGTGTTTGTGTTCGTGGTAGAGCAGGTGTGGTGGGGGGGAACTCTTAATATGCGCAAACAAGGGTAACAAAAAGTGACTTTGATTTGTTGTACAAAATTTTAAGCGTCATTTGCTTTGCTTTGTTTTGCTTTGACATTTTATTGTATATTTCTGATTCATCGCCGTGAACAACAACAACAATGGGAACCATGCCAAACAATTAAAAATCGATTATATTTTTATTATATGTATGTCCCAATTTTTCGAATAGTTCTTGTGAATTCCTTACACTTGTTTTAAATTTTAATTTTCATATTTTTTGTTTTATTTTTTGGCAGCTCAAGCGTTTTTTTCTTTTACCTTTAGTTCAAGTGGGCAGTTCCATGTTGTTGCTGCTGTGTCAGCCATTGGTCTTGCGTCTCGCTCTTGCCTATGGCCCGCACGCGATCTGTACTGATCGTCGGCTCGCTCTTACGAATATAAGCAGTACAAGCAGAGCAGAACAGCAACACTGCATGCTGCTCTCTGTGTGCGTGTGTGTATGTGTTTGTGTCTGTTGCCATCGCTGTGGTGAGTTTTGCTGACTGTGTTGAGTATTTATCTGCGACAGCAACAGAGACGCAGCCATTGCATGATTTTTATACTCTGTTTACAAAACTAAATATATCTTGAGTATATCTGGTGAATATCTGTTCTTCGAATGCATTGAGATAAAATTTAATCCTATTATGCTTAGATACAGCATAAATTACCTTAACTTATTACAAAATCTAGCAAAATTAAAGCCATTGACTGTGAGTGTTGCGCTTTGCAAATATTCTGATACTTTCCACTCATTAAATTTTTTTTCATATATTTCATTTTTTATAGTTAAAGAGCCAGCTTCATGTTGACCACTCTATATATTTTCCAAAAATGATCTGTGTCTTAATTCTGAACTGGAAAATAATTGTTTCTTATACATTTCGGCTTCACCATTTGTCCATAATTAAAAATGTATTTTTTTATGTATAGTGTGGTAGAACTGTTATCTTTGAAAGACCCAGCCTAAAAAAAAGTAAACAAAATAATAATAAAATAAATATAATTTGATTTTCTTTCAACAGAAGATACATAGTAAAACATATCATTGCTAATAGATATTTATTATAAGCATATTTTGGATTATTTTTAACTATATGTCTTATTAAACGACTGTTTCCTTACAAATATACTATGGGAAAAAACATTAATTATTTAGTGTATTACGAACTTGACCTTAGTGTTAATACATTTCTTTAATTTAATAAGAATTCTTAATTAATTCTAAACTGTTTGGGTTAATTCATTTCAGCCGTATAAAGAGAATAATTAATATAATATTAATATTTATTCAAATTATCGAAAAAATTGAATCAAGTCCGTGGTTTTGGCATATAAATTAAATTAAGTTGAAATGCTTTAACCTTTTTTTTAATGTGCTTCAAAAAGACTCCATCTCCATCTCCGCCTCCAACTGAGTCACAGCAGAGGCTAAGTCGAGGTGCGGTTTTAATGACGACGTTGCGCTTTAGTCGCTTTACTCGCTGAATGCATCTTGGTTTTGGCATCGACTTAATCGTCGCACAATTAAATTTATTTGCTCAGCATGACATTTGAGCACTTTGAGTAAAGCGAAATAATTAAATTATTATTAACAATTAAACAATTAAAATTTAAGACAAGTAAGCGCGTCCAAGTAGAAACATTTTTGCTAAAAAAATATTCAGCTTAACTTTAAAGTCGAATGTCAGCTTAATCTCTGCGCACACATCTCCATATATGTATGTATATATATATATATATATACATGAATATATATATAAAGTATGTGTATATTGCAAGTCAGGGTTAGTCGGCAAACACGGCATTAAATCATCTCTGTTGGTTTAAAGCAAACTTTTCAACTATTTTTTCAAGCATCTTTTTTTTTTGTATTTGTTGTTTGCTGAAATCTTGCGCAGCTTTCGAAATGTCGGTCGCAAAACACACATACACACACACACACAAACGCAAGCACACGCTGGGGATGCACATGTGGGTCTGAAGTCGAGGTCGCATCTATATATGTTTATATGTACATATATATTTATGCATGAATGCATGTATATGTGTGTTTGTGTGCGTATGTATGCGTGGTAGGCAACTCGTACCGTTCTCTACCTACTGCCCCCAACTCCCCGCCGCACCGCAAAAAGTTAATGGGCCGTGCATGTTTTTCCCTCAGCCGTGGCGCTTAACATTATTTATGATGGATGGAAAATTACTATTTTTCTCTCTCTCTCTTTCTCACTCTCTTTCTGTCTTCGCTGCAACTTCCTTTCCATTGCATTGAAAGGGGGGTGTGGTATGTCTTTGTTCATTCTGCTGGCTTTGTTACAGTTTACAGTTACAGTTACAGTTGCATTTTTCAAATGTTTTCACATGTTTTCGTTCAGTGTGATTGTTATTGTTATTATTCGTATTACACGCCAGTGTCAAATCCCAAACTCCCCGACTCCCCGGCCAGCTGTCTCCTCTCTCTCCATCTTATTTTGTAATTCAGTCAGCCATAAATTTTGACATCTCAATTCGCCATTTTTGGTGATAGTTGCAGCTCTGTTTGTCTAATTGTCCAATTGCCATTAATTCAGTTGTCGCTGCTGGCAGTGACATGACTTTCCGCTTATCTTGGGGCTTAATTGACAACTGCTGATGTGAAGAGGGGACCACTTGCAGCGCCCTCAGCTCTAATTTAGTTGTGGTGGTTGTTAATCGATCGACGCAATGGAATATTTCAATTTGTTGAATGGAGAGCAGAGGATATTACCATTTAGCCACAACCCCATAGTTGGGAGCCAGGCACTATGATTTTGTGAATTTTCTGAGGTGACTAAATTAGAAATATTTAAAAACTATTCAAGTATTCGGATTATTGACAAGCTACCATCTAAATCAAACAAAACTATTAAGAAATTTTTAGTATTGGCATTAGAAAATATTGTAAATTATTAAAAAAAATGTATATCTGAAACGTTATTGTGAATTACACAGAAAATTATAAGTGCTGCGAAATAAAATGTATAAAATATACAGATATTTGTAGTCAAACTCATGTTACATCTGATATACATTAAAAGTCTCTCGTCATCTTAAAAAACTACATAGCTTAAATGAAGTTCGCCAATATATTAATATTAACTTACCTTAATTAACTGTCATATAAACGACCAGTCCAAATATAAATTTTATATTTTTTTTTAGCAAATTCATATATCTTGTGAGCAGATTGCCTTTACTCTATAAATGTAGGGAATAGCAGGGATTCTGTACTTAGGTGGTTAATGACATTGATTTAGTTGTCATTAAAACTAAGATCGTTTTAGGCAATGCAAATTTATATATATTTATTTAATATATTTGTTCACCTTATGCTCAGTTATTTTTTTCATCTTATAATTTACTATCCCATTACTGCTGGAACGAGATCACTTTTGTGTGAAATATAAATATAAATGATTCGTAAGGAATTACTGTCATAGTTTAATTCAATTCAGTATTTTAAAATCCAATATTTCTAAACTTAGCCAAAATTAATTAGTTAAAATACTTGTGGTTTTCAGCTAGCCAACTTTTTAAGTATGAAAACTGAGTTAGACTTAACCACAACGGGTTCGTGCATTTGGATTTTGACTGCCAACTTCTATTTTGGGCTGAGGCTGAGGCTGAGGCTGGCCAACTTTAATTAAAACTGGCCTGGGAGGGGCATATGGGTCGACTGCTTACGGCTGTGAATGTGTGTGTATGTGTGTGTGTGGCTGCTTTCTGTTTTGCTGTTTCTTTAATAAAAATAATTACTCGCATATTTTTTTGTCTTGCTTCTTGTGTTTTTTGTTTTTTTTTCGGTTGCTTTGTTTGTTGCTGAAAGCCGCGAATATGAAGCGTTTTATGACCGCGTTTCGTTTCGTTTTGTGTTTTGTACATTTACCCGGCAACCGCACTTGCCACTCCCTCCCCAACGCCCCCCCAGCTGATTGCTGACGGCCATTTTTAGAGTGGCAGCGCTTTTCCCACTGGCCAGTGACCAGTGTCCGACGGTCAGCCAACGCTCGTTTCGCCGTTTTGACCGCCAGATTGCAATCTAAATGTGGCTTTTTTTTTACTCCTGTTTCTTTTTTTTTTTTGCTTTCCAGCGTTTTTATAAAATTTTTTGCAACGGCGGCAACTTTCAATTTATGAAACACGCTGCTTACTTGCAACTGCTGCCCTCATGCTAGTGTGAGCAACGCTTCCAAGGGGTTGAGTCTGGAAGAGTTGTGTTTCCTGGAGATGGAGAGTCCACTGGACACGACACGCCTCGACTTGTTTACTTGCATGAGAGAACAAAGCAGCCGCAATCTTTTAGCCAACTAGCCAACTAGCAAGTTAGCCTGTTAGCCTCAAGGCCGCACTCTGTGTGTTGTTGGCAAGGGGGGAGGCGTGGCAATTGATGTGCGCACCACTGATCAGCTTATAAATGTGTGTGTGTGTGTGTGAGTGTAAACACTCATGGCCAGCAGCAGTAGCAAAAGCATTAGCAAATAGCAAAAATGATTCGCTGCCGCGCTTGCTTCCTCTTTAAACCCCCTCTTTATCCCCTCTATATCCCCTCTTTGAAGCCCCCCGCTTTGGTTGGCCAATTACTCGCAACACTTTGGCAAGATTTTTTCTAAGCATTATTTTTTTTTTCTGCTTGCTGTTAATTGCACAGGTTGTGGTTGCGGCTGCTGCTGCTGCTGATGGGGTTTTAATTGCGTTTTCCAGGTTTTTAATTAAAGCTTAACTTGATTTTCAGTTAAGTTGCAATTTGAGAGCTGCTTTTTTTTTTTTTAATTTTTGCACTTGACGCCGAAACAGGTTTGATTGGCAACAGCGCCGCGTTTGCCAGTCCAAAACTGGTTTTGCTGCCAACAAATATCAAATAGGGATGCCAACTACAACTACAACTACAACTGCAACTACAGCTAAAAAAAAATTGCGATTTTTTAATGGCCGCCGCTAAAGATTTATGTTACCTCCGCACACAAAATCGCCAAAACAGAATAACAACACTGATTTCAATTCAGCTTGAAACTGTAGACAATTTGATAAGTGTCATTCCCTTGAATTTTCAAAATATATATTCAATTTAATGTGAAAAATCAGCATGGTATATTTATACATAGCTATAAAAAAAATCTTGGACTTCCCCAGAAAAAGGCCAAAGTTTGTGCAACCTATGCACCTGCGATGTCTGGTGGATGTTTTTAAATGAGATTTATGCAAGCAAATATGTATTCATATATATATATATATATATATATATATATATAAATATATATTAGCACATCATATCTCGTTCTTAGAAATTCGATTATGGAAAGCTTTAATGTTGTGTTTTTCTGTGTCGACATTATATTCATATTTATTTAATGTGTTTTTCTGTGTCGACATTATATTCATATTTATTTAATGTCGACACAGAAAAATACATCATTTTCAAAATGAACGAAATAATATTGAATTTATTTATAACGACTTTAATTTTTCTTGTTAATTCCTTCAAATCTATTTTCTTACGTTCATAATTAATTCCCTTTATTTTATTTATTTATTAATGTTATATTTTTAGCATTACACACAAAATAGTTAAAATAATTTAAATTATTGTAAAAGTGATGGTATAATTATAGCTTAAATTCAAATAGTGTAAAATTAAATATTACCAGTAGAAGAAGAAAATTATTGTGTTACAAAATAATTTTATATGTAAACTAAACCATTTTTTTTTTTAGATTTTAAAATTTTTTTTTTATAATACAGTAAAAAAAATTGTTAACCCACTTTTTATATGCTTTTGACAGCAGCTATAAATATAATAGGATTCTGCATAATTTGGCTAATAAAGTGACATTTATTGCTAGTGATATTATTTATATGGTGTGAAAATACTAAAGTTGATTATTATATACTTCATATATTTTTTTGAAATAGGATATTTTTTGTAAACATTTGTGGTTGTCTATTTACGACGCAGAATGGCGGCATTTCTAAAAAAACGTATTTTTTGTTTTATTTTTTTTACAAAAAAAAAACTTGCCTTGTGACATTTTAAGAGAGATGGCTGTACGAGAGGGGAGTGTTGAAGGAGGTGCGGGAGCAACATGGCGTGGCCAGCCATCCGCAAAGTCTGTCAAGACATGCGAAGTTGTTCGCATTCTCGATCTTTTCCGGACAACTAAATATACATATAAGGCAAGAAAAAGAATACAATTATGCACACATATACATATACATATATATATATATATATATATATATATATATATATATATATATGTATATATATTTATGTTTGAGTAGCCGCACACAAAGGGAAAAAGGCAGGGAAAAAAAGAAGAAATACCCAAAAAAAAGATCGCACATGTCAAGAATGTTTTAATTATAATATAATAAAATGAAGTAAATTTATATATGCATATGTATATATATTTTTACATCCATATATATCTATATATATTTATATATATTTTTACATCCATATATATCTATATATATTTATATATATATTTTGTGAACTTTGTCGGCGAGCTTTAAGTTAAGATGAGCCGCATTTGGCTGCCATTTCCATTTGCTGCTCGCTGCCCGTTGCCCATTGCCCGCTTCGAACATTGCGAGATCGGCCGCTCTTATTTGAATATGTACACTTGTTCGCCGTCAGCTCGCCCCAGCCTCAGGCCCAGTCTTCGTTCCAGCTGTCTACCGCCCCCCTTTGGTCGACGTCTTTTCGGCGCGGCAATAAAAACCAAAATAATACTATGTAAAAATGTTTTGTGTCTGCTGCTTTGCTGCTTGCTGCCCTATCCCTCGCCCATTCGCCCCATTGCCCCTCCACCCATGGGCGAAGATCAGTTGAGTTGACGTGAGAGCTGCTGATTCGGGCTCGCTCGCTCGCTGCTTTGAGGTTCGGCGACGACGCTCGAGTCACTCGCTCGCGAAGCATTCGCATTCGTTCGCATTCGGTTCGGCAGTTTATTTTTCGTTCGGTTTTCGTTTCAGTTCAGTTCAGTTTTTTGTCTAAACAAACAAAATATTGAATTTAATTTTTTAGTGTTAGTTGCTCTCTAACAATTTCGGAGTCGTTATCTCGCATGCGCGTCGCTGATTTGTCTGTTTTTCCTCGTGTCTCCTCCGTCTTCGTTTTGGCCCACGCCTTGCCCGCACTATATATGCGTGTGTGTGTGTGCGTGTGCCTGTGTGGTCGCCCGAATGTGTGTGTCTGTGTGCGTTGATCCCTATTCCCGAATCCAATTTCGATACCCATCGAAGACAACGGCGAGCGCGCTTCGATTGTGAACGAGTGCCAGAAGAGAGGCACTTTTAAATTATGGTGTACAATTTAATGCCAATAGTCGAAGTTATTATCGCTAATGGTCATAAAAATCAAAGTATTTCAATTAATATGTATTTTGTTGCCCAAAGTTCAGCATACACAACAATGCAGCAACATTAAATGAGACAACTACTCCCCCATCAAAAAAAAAAATATTTATGCATATAAATTAATTTACGACTCTGAAATTCGTTTTGGTGTGTTTTGATTTCAATTTAACGAGTGCCGCAATCTTAATAAACATTTCGTTGCCAGCTCATAATTTGTATTGATCTGTATAAATTATCTAGCAACGTTATCAACGTCTCCTCGTTTCGGTGAGTGTAGCTCAAACATTTGCCCCAAACATTTATTCTAAATAGACATTAAATTTAATTTAATTATGGTTATGCAACGGCATTTGTGGTTAGCTCAGGTCCAAGCTATTTGACAGTATTTATTTATTATTTATATATATCTAATCCTGTTATAGACTTTAAATAGATAGATGACTTTTTATGAATAATTTTGAGTGTCTTTTTTTAATGCTTTTTAATTATTTATTTGGTTTGATTTATGTTTTAATATTTTGAATATTAAAAATGTTAATGTTATTTTCACCCTTTAGTTGGTTGGTTTCACTTTATTTAGTTCTTTCCATTTTTTAAAAACTTGGTTTAATGGTACAAATTATTTTGTTTATGTTTTAATTCGTTCGATTTTGTTGTATTTGAATAGACTGCTATTTTCACAAAATAATTATTTGGTTAGTTGATTATTATTTAAATACTTCGGATTGGTTTTAAAATATTAATTTACTACCATTCATTATTTGATTTATCTGATACTTCAAAATAAATAATTTAATTGTAATACACACCAATATTATTCTCTTCTAATTCCATGAATATTCTCTTATTTTTGCAGTTTATGAAAAATATAAAAACACATTCAATCGGAAGCTCAACTAAACAATATTTCGGTAAGTTTATCTAAATTCATTAAATATAATAACTTTTCGTTAGATTAAAATAACATTTAAAATATATAATTGAGAACTGAACTCTGCATATGAAAATCGTGTGGCATGAACTGGGCAAGTGCAACAGTAGATCCGCACTCTGCTTTTAGCCGGGATATTGTTTTGACTTGGCCCACGCCGCATTGCTCGAATTACCTTTTTGATTTTATGGCCAAAACAATTCGATTGCAGCAGTGTCGAGGGAACATTATTGTAACATAAAGTGGCCATGCTCCATGCTCTCTCAACTTGCCTCTACCCCCTCCCCCACCCATTCACCATGCCCCTGACTCGCTGTGTACAGGGCGTTAAAATGTCCAGCTGGAGGCGGGTCTGGCGGTATTAAAAATGGCTATAAATAAAGTAAAGTACGGCGAGTACATGATTTCCCTGTTAAGATGCCACGCAGGACGACGATGTGGATTGAGGACACGAGTGAGAATGACACTGGTAGGGCGTGGCAAGTGGGGGCAGGGCAGTCGAGTCCAAGCGGGCCAATTGTGGTAAATCGGAAGTTAAAGACGGCAATAAAATGACGCAATAAAAATCTATGAATGACACATTAAATCAATTGCCAAAAATCACAAAATCTCTAGAAAAAAACGTATACGCGTTGCCCATGAGTGGATTTATTTGTTAAGGGGGGGGGGGGGGGGGGGGAGAGGGCGGTGCTTTCGCTGCGCTGCTTGGGTGGCACAGTCCAATCTCCAATCATTAATTCATTTCAAAAACTTTAAGTGAATTTTTATGTCCGTGAGAAATTGGTCATCTGGGCTAATTGCCAATCGACTCAGACCAAAAACTGGGTTCAAAGGACAGCCGGCGATGCCAGATGTCTATCAGGTGCATCCACATCCTTGGCAGCCGACGCTGCCTCAGGATTAAGCGATGCATTTCAAAATCTTGACATTTACAACTATATTTTTTGTATTGTTTCTCATTGTTTCGGAAAGTTCTTTTTTTTTTTTTTTGAAATACCAACGAGGAACAACCTGCTTGAGGGCTTGTGGCTGGCTGGCTGGCTAACTGAAAATGTTTACGACTTTCGCCAGAACAAAGGGAAAATCGTGCGCAATAGTCAGAAACAAGAAAAGCAACCAAGTTCCACTTATGAAGCCATAAAAAAAAAGAGAACATGCAGCCAAACAGCCAGTTTAGTTCTTTATCGCTCAGTTTTAATCGGGGGCAGGAATCGACGTTGCCACTCCTGCTGCTGCTGCTGCCAACGACGCAGCTGACGATCGTCAGATCAGCCCGGGGGCAGGACCCGACAAAAAAAAAAACACTTACAAAAATTACCCTAGGTGAACCTGCTACAGCTGAGAGAGATTCCCGCTTTCACCTAAACAGTTTTCAGGGTGCAGTTTTGCGGCCATTTTCAATTTTCTTTTTCCTTTTTTTTTTCTCATTTTTGATGACTTTATATGGGTTTCTCCTTTGCCTTTCTCTGCCGGCTGCAGCAGCAAGTGTAATGCACTGTCCGTCCCTCCAACACTGTCCAACTGTCAGTTTGTTTGCCTGCCTGAAGCATATATATATACATATGTGTGTGTGTGTATATATCAGATACAACACGAATTCGTTGCCTGGGTATAAAACTCATAAAATATGTGCACGTCAACGCGCTTCGTGCTGTCTTTTGTGCAGCCATTATTAAATTTCTGATTGTGGCTTTCTACTCGCATCGTCTCCATCGGACCGACAGACAGACAGAGAGACACACCGACGGACAGACCGACTTCCGACGGACCGGTTCAACTTGTTATCTTGAGTCCGCCTCGTCGCTCAGCTGGATAATCGAACAGCCGCCGCTCGCTCGGCTGTTGACTCGGTGCGGCACACTGGTTGCAAACACAGGAAAACTCTTTTCAAATATAATAATTATTTGATACATTTTTGATTAACAAATTAAAAAATAACTATTCCTAGGAAATCATAACTTTAGGCTTAAAAATAAAACTAACTAGAAAGGTATTAATAAACCCCCAAAATATGTATGCCAACAAAATAATAACTTTTTCATTAATTTTTAATTAACAAACTTTGTTAAGATTCAGTGCTGAGTTTAACATTTTGGCATTTGACTAAAATTAAGTAATTGATTTATTGCAAACCATTAAATTCTCTAATAAATTCAATTAAATAATCAAATGACTATAATGAAAACAAATTGTGTATTAAAATTTTTGTACAAATTTGTTTATATAATTTGCAAATAATATAAATCATTAAAAACAGATAAGACTAAAATTATTATTGCTATTATTATTGTGAATTCAAGTCAAATGTTTTAATCCAAATTTGTTTATATAATTTTCAAATAATATAAATCATTGAAAACAGATAAGACTAAAAGTATTAATTAATTATTAATTAAATTAATTAATTTATTATTTATTAGGCAGATAGCCACATCTCCGCATCATTGTAATTATTAGGTTTTTTTTAATTCATATTTTTCTTGCGCTTTAATTCTCTAAAGTTTCCCAGTTATCGAAAATATAAAATTTTGTATCTTTATTATTGGTATAAGGGGAAAAGTAATGTTTAAATTTGAGTCCATTTAATATAATACTGAAACGATCAAAATAATAAAAGAGTATTGTTAATGCTCCTTCAATTTGCCTCACTGTACAGTGCCCCCACACCCCCTCTCTGCTTGAACATTATCAACTTCGCATGCGCCCAAATGAAAATTAGCTTGAGGTCCTCACAACTTACTCAGCTAAAATTCCACGAACTCGGGGGTATGCAACCATTGCCAAGCATATCACGTAGCGTGTTGCACATGCTCAGGTTGTTTGCTGGGGGTAAGGGGAAAAGAAAAAGGCAGCCAACAATAACAACAACAACAACAACAACCACAGAATAGCTACAGACAAGGCACAATATTAAAATGTTAAATTTATAATTCAATTAATAATCTTCAGTTCGATGTTAAATTCGATGTGTGGAATGCGAAGACTGTCTTCAAGCAATAACAAAAGTTTACATATATATAAAAAGATGTATATATGTATATATATATTATTTCTTTAGGTATTTACTTAAAAACTTTGCTCAAAATGCTAAGCCAAAAAGAAGGAATCGAATGCATTTCGAATGTGGCTCGTTTTATTTGAGTGCGCTCAGAAAAAAAACGTTTCCCTTTGGCGTCATGTGTTTTTTCATATTAACAAAGTTTATTTCTAAAAACCCAAGATTTTAATATTCATTTTGCTACAATTTAGATAGAATATGCATAATTTCGATTGATAGTTTCAGACGTTTTTCTTGCAATCGCAAGTATAAAATTATCTTTTTTTTATTCACATATTTAAAATTAAAATTAAAATTTTTCATTTATAAAACTATTTTACGGCGACTCAAAAAAGCGATTTTATTCTTTCCTGGAAATCATTTCTAATTTTTATATTATTTTTTTTTTCTTAGAAATAATTTCTATTTTTAGGGCGATTTTAATTATAGGACGATTTTTTTTATATTATGTTCGATGTTTTTGTGAGTGTAAGCTTCAACTTTGCGTGTCCATAAATATATATATATATATATATATATATAATCTATACACGAGACAGAGTGCCACGGGTGTGGCCAGTGTGGCCAGGGGCGAAGGGTATGTCGAGGGCAACGGAAGCAGAGTAAATTGAGAACTCATTGAGCGAAGGCAACAAGGGATCGATATTATGGCAAAAGGCGAACAGCTCGTTGAGAGTCCGTTTAGAGTCCCTGCCACCCTCGCAGCCACCCACCCACCATTTGGGGTTGTGTTGTGCTCTGGGTGTGTATCTATCTGTGTGTGTGTGTGTGTGTATGTGTGTGTACAGCTGCGAATAAAAAGTAATTGCAAAAAATAATCACAAGAAATGTGTAAAATGTTTTCTGCTTTTAATATTGTAATTTTAGGCAATTTCTGAAAACTTTTATAAGTGGAAAATATAAAAGTGATGAAGAAAAATATTATATTTAAAAAATGCATTCTAAATTTAATTTTTCAGTTCAGTCTTGAATATAATTCGCTTTCGCTAAACAGCCTTTTCAATTCCAATTCATTGATTCTCTGTAGAATTTGCCATCCAATATTGATTTTCCATGCTTTCACGTTTGTTTGCCCTACAGTGATATCCATGATTTGAGTTTTATTTTAAATGTAATTATCAAAATAATATATATATTAAAAATCACTATTTGAAAAATAGCAATACTGCAATCAGAAAAAGAATCTAACTGAAGTTTAAGAAATCGCACTCAAACTAAAACCTTCATAGAAATTAAATCATTTTTTCTAAATTTAAAGAAAATGTAGATTGTATAGATAAGTTTAGTAGTGATGCTATTTTTTTGTCCACCACTGTGTGTAGAAGTGACAACGTCAGCAAAAGTGTTTTGCCGTCGCCTGTTCGACGAACTCGGCAAACTGGATTCGATGGCTCCGACGGGGGTTGCTGGTGTTTGTTTTTTCGACTTGGCTGAGAAGTTTTAGCGGCCATGCCACATTCCCCCATTTTCTTTCATTCGCATTTTCCATTTTCTTTGAAATCTTTGAATGCTTTTGAGTTTGCTTATCGGGCTCCTGCTCCGTCTCCGTCTCCGTCTCCACTTTGCTTGTTTGGGGTTGCTCCAGTATCCAGCGGCGTTGGCGTCATCACAAGTGATGGTGGCTGGGGCGGGGATGGCAGCCGCCTTGCCGAGGGGTTGACAATGGCCTCGCCGAAACTGAAATTAACCTTTAGGGAGATGGCCAAGGAGGGAGAGCAGCTGTGGGGGAAGTTTCGTACGCTATTTGAATAAATATTTTGCTGACTTTGGCTGCTGTTTTAGCTGCTGGAGCAGGACGGCCATGTTGCTGACATGTGTATGTGTGTGTAAGTGTGTGTGTGTGTGTGTGAGTGTGTGTTAGTGTGTGTGGGTGTGGGTGTGTGTGGGTGTGTGTATCTTTCAAAGCTATTTTGCTGCGTAACTACTCTATGTGTAAATTATGCTTATGTAAATGAGCAAGTCGCTTTTGCACTGGGCTCTTTTAAAAAGGGAAATAAAGAGGAAAATCAAAAGGAAAAGCAAGAGGAAAAGTAGGAGGAAAGGCAACTCGCAAGTCGATTTCCCCAATGGAACTGCTATGAGCAACAAAGTATCCATCCCCTGCTGCTTGAGATAAGAACAAGAATGCCTTGGAAATTGGGATTCAGATAAACAGCATAGAATAGAAGAGGAGTACAACAACAACAACAAAAAAAAAAAGGAAAGTAAAATTGATGATTTCACTTATTTTGGCAAAATGAGTTTTATGTGCTTGCCACCCCCCCCCCCCCCCCCTTCCGGTACCGGGCTCCAGCTTCAGTTCTAACTTTGTTTTTGTGCGGTTTTGTGAAGGCTTTAACAAAATGAAAAAATTGCTCTCAGTTAATTGCAACTGCAACTTTAAGAATTTTAACTAGCTATTTAATTTATTATTCAAATCTAGTGATTTGCATGTGAATCTGATTGTAGCTACCGCAATATTCAAACCTGTAAGTTGAGAACACTTCAAGGCCAAACAAAATTTATTCAAGAGGGGCACATCTTGATCAATGAGCTCTGTATTTGCCTCAGTGTACTGATGACAACACTAATCCGAAACTGACGGACTGCGGCATGGGATTTTCGAATTTTGAACAGGTGGCTGATTTAATGACCATAAAAGTGGAATTAACACCTTGTTGTTGGCGAACAGAGCAATTAACACCTTTGACCACTCGTAATAAACAAAAAAACAAAAAACAAAATAGAAGCAATCATTTCAAATGAAATGCTGAAATCATTTTTGAATTTATTTACCACTTATCTTGACTTATTTACAAGCTGATCATATTTTTTAGTTAGTTGTGCTTTAATATTCGAAATATGCTCATGCACTGAAAAATATTATCTATTTACCACTTTGCAAAGGTGGCACTCGATGGCGAATTGCCAATAAATAAAAATGAGTCGCCATAAAACGAAGACAATTCGCATTTTTTTCTTTTTTCAAGTTCAACAGACCCCAAATATTTATGGGCTACCATTTGTCCAATTGGCCAGAGACAAAAAGACGCGGTGAGTGGAATTTGAATTCTCTGCGACAGGAGAAGCGAATCAAACCGACTCGATTTGACTGCAAATGTGTCAATTTTAATGGCCGCAACTGTTGTGCCCGCCTCCAACCCCCCCTCTGCCATCATCAAACGTGTGCCATATAATGAAATATTTTATATGGCCGAAGGTCGTTCGAAATCACTGAGAAAGTTGAATGACTTGCATGAAAGCTGCACGCGTTTTGAGAAGACACAAATTCACTCAGAATATATAGATCAATGTAGACCAATGAAAATAAAAACAATCTTTTTATTATGCAATTATCTACACTAGAGAAAAAAAAACAAACTGAACTTGACAAATTCTCCATATTTTTTATAGCCACAGCTAACTCGCCTTTTTATTCAAAAGGAATTTGTCTAAAAAAAACCATTGTTTTTCTACTCTGAACTGCAGGGTAAATTTTTTTTCTTATTTAGAATAATTGTCCAAAGCTGAAGACAACTTAAGAGACAAGTCACAAATTTTCAGTATTTGTTTTTTCTGAATTTAAGAATATTTATATTTATATTCTCTAAATGAGGGTTTTGCATATTTACTTTATAGAAATGAATTACTTAGAGAAACAAATATTTCCACAATATAAAAATATGAATAACTAAAATAAATAAATATAAAAAACACTAAATCCGCTTGTAGAATTATTTCTGCTTTTATCTGTAATTTATTTGTAAACAAAAGGAATTATTTTAGGGCGTTTTCTAAAAAACGATTCCCTTTTTTGGAAGTAAAATCTGCTTAAAATGTTGACTGCATTCAAAACACAATCATTTCTGAATAGTCGCGAGTTTCTCCAAATGAAAGGGTTGTTTATTTATATATATAGTAAAAATAAAAAATTACCTTCTCTCAGCGACTCACTCGGAGAATTTGCTGTCAAACGCCGTCATTCTGGGGCACCCTGCATGTCGGTTTGTTTGTCGTAAAACGCTTTGCTGGCAATAAAAGCAGTAAACTAGCTAGATTTATTGTACTAAAATATTGTTTAAGTACACAGTAAACAAGAGCAACAGCACAGCAACAACAACAACAACAACAGCAACAACAACAGTAACAACAAAAGCAACAACAACAACAAGAGACAAACAAACACGGACGTCGAATTCTCTCAGGTGCTTCGCCTTGGTTTCTAATTGCCCAATTGGCGCAAAACTGTCCAGCATAAAATAATCATTAACAACTTTTACTGCAACACATCATAAAGCATCTGCTATCAACATTTATATATATATATATATATAAGTTAATTATGCGATTAATACAAATTATGATGGGGATTTCCCTATGTTTTGGATTCACTCATTAATTTATTTAATGGTTTTTGACTTAGCACTGTTCAAATAAACATGAATATGTAGATTAAAAATAAACCATTATTAATACATGTAAATACTTTCTTAACACACTATTCTGATTAAGCTTAAAGCTGTTAATTATTATTTTTTAAATTATTTACTCATCAAAATTTTTGCTCATAATTGTAGAATATTCTGAAAATATTTTAAGCTCTTTTTTATATATTAAGACTACAATCTCTAAAGCCCTTACTCTCTAATCCTAATCACAATTCTCTCGGGTCTACTAAATAATATAAAAATCACGTATACCAGAAATATTTAATTTTAAATCCGCCAGTTTTTAAGATGCCAAATTTCGATTCAAACACATTTGGGAATATCCAATTTATATCGGGGGTCTTGTGCACTGTAAATATCCAATAAATAACATTCATCGTTCAAAATTTTTGTTAATAATTTTACTTATTTATATAGAAATCATATATACCAGAAATATTTAATTTTAAATTCGCCTTTCTTTAAAATGTCAAATTTCCATTGAAACATATTTATGGATATTCAATAAGTAATATTCATTGTTTAATGTTTTTGATTATAATTTTACTTAATAATTGTGGAAAATTCTAGGAATAATTTTTTATTTTTGACTTTGAACTCTCTAGCTCTCTAGGCACAATTCTCTCAGGTCTACTAAATAATATAGAAATCACATATACCAAAAAATCTTTAGTTTTGCTTTCATTGTGAATGATTCATGTACAGTACACACAAATCTCTGACTATTTTTTCGTATTGTGTACTACATACATGAATTGACACAACTACACAAAAGAAGAGGGAAAATACAAAAATAAGTGAATGGCACCGAAGGGGCAGTGGCCATGTTGAGGCAGCCTGTCAAATGGAGAAAGATGGGCTGAGTTGCCGCAACACTGAGTTGCAACAACATATGCTCGAGATATGTGTATGTATGTGGAAGATGCCTCCACAGGTCTTGTCTCTTGAAGATGACTTCTCAAAATGTCTCGCATCAGACATCTTTAGGCTGTCATGTTAGTGGACGATTTGTGCCATATTTCTCTCAATTTTCATCATCTGCCATCCCTTTGGAGGCATTAGTGTGTTTTCTCTTTGTTCTTGATATGGACTGCTTAAGATTGCCTTTTACACACACACACACACACGTGTGTGTGTAGATTGTGTAGATGTGTAGGTATATGCTCGAGGCATAGCTATCTTTTTTCTTTTGAAAACCAATTGCCCAGACCCGGTTTGAACATGTTTTGATTTTTATAAAAGAAAAAAAAAAGAAAGAAAGAAAAAAAAAACAGGAATGTTAAAACTAGTCAGAAACTTGTTCGATGACTTCGAGACTGCATTGCTTTCAGTATGGTTTTTGGCTCCGGCTCCCACTTTGATACTCCAAAACTCAACTCAACTCGTGTCGCTGTCTGTGGAAACTGGAAAAACAACAAGATTTTTTCAGCCACGACGATTTGAGCTTAGCTGGAATCTCTGATATCTAAATTCTTCGCTTTCCATGCCACTTTGCAAGGGCAACAAGGGAATCTCTAAGCCGAAAAGGGTTCTGGGAATAAAGAAATTCAACGTAATTAAAAGCAGCAGTTTCGCCGCCATTTGGAGTGATTGTAACTGTGTCCAACTGATACCGGGGGGACAGACAGGCGGACAGACGGACTGCGTCTCATAATTAGCCGGGAGAAAGATCGTTAAAACAGAGGCCCCTTTTGGCCATGGCAATGAGCTGTGCTGTGTCTAATTGGATAACACAAATTTAATTTAATTCGTTCACAGCATCTTGCAGGCCACCAAAAAAACCCGATTCTTCTATTCCCCCTCCCCTCTCTCTCTCTTCCATTGGTTTTTTTTTTTTTTAGTTAGGTTTCTTTTTCTTTTTTTATGGTGGCAGAGCCAATGAACTTTTCTCACACCGCAAATCTTGTGTTTGAGTTAGCCCATTGGTGATGGCGGGAATTCTGTTTTTTTTTTTTTCATATGGCATGTGAATTTTGTTTGGAAATGATCTTACTTGTTTCTGTGCTGGGTTTATAGTTGTCTGAATCTTAGTGTTTTTTTTTCGTGTCTACATAATGAAGCCATAAGCTGCCATTGCTGCGTCCATAAACCCATTTAAATATTAATTTTCTTAATTAACTTATTCAAATTTCAGCATCGTTAAATATGTAAGAAACTTCTTTTTATTACTCTGTTTTTTTTTTTATTCATTTCTTCATTATCACATGAACTAAAACCTTCTTTGTGGTTGAAAAATACAATCGAATATTATCGATGAATAAAAAAACCTACATAGATAATCCAAATTATGCAGCATCTGCTGAGAGTAATTAAGTAATTTGTATTTAAATTAGATTATATATAATAATACATAAAAAATGAAATAATTTTATGTTTTAATTTTCATTCTTATATATATATTTTTTTTTTTTATTTTACACCTCACAAGTGAATAAATAAAGTACAAATTGAATTTGAAAAGTGTATTTAATCATTGTACTTGACATTTGACATTTTGATTCCATAGAAAGTAGATTCTAAAGAAATTTGATATCAGCAAGTAACCGATTTTTTTTTTTTTTGTATAATATAATAATGTATTTGAATTAGTAAAAATGTGTAAATTAATCAAAATTAAATAACTCTGTTTTACTCAAATGATTTTTTTTAAGGGGGTTGGAATTAAAATTTAAAGGGTTATAATTTTAAATAGCACATGTGCACCCAAATGCAAATTTGTGCTATGTATGTGGTAGTAGGGCATGAAAATATTTTCCAGAACAAATAGAGATTTGACTTTGACCCTGACACGGCCATAAGGAAAAACGCAATGGCCTCAACAGCAGCAGAATTTTTGTACAATGCAAATACGAGGCGAGAAAACAAATTTTACGATGTGTTTGACGGCTGTCTCTTTGTCCGTCTGTCTGTCTGTCTCTGACAGTCTGTCTGTCTGCCTGACTGTGTCTGTCTGTTTGTCTGCCTGTCTGTACATATATTTGCCTAGCTCGGCGCTCACTTCCGTCCGCCTGACAGCAGCAGCAGCAGCAACTCTGACTGGGCCTGAAATGCATTATTACCTGCCCGGCATTAAATGCAAACAAGACGTTTGCGCCAGTCATAAAGACGTAAGATGACTTCCCTGTGGAAGGGACGAAGCATTAACGTAGTAAACATCACGTTGTTGTTGTTGTTGTTGCTGTTTTTGTTGTTGTTTTTGTTTTGTTAACCCTTAAGTGTGCTGGGAAAGTGGTCGCAAGGCGGCGCCTGCATTTATTGCATTGCTGTCAACTCACTAATTTCTTCTCTCTCTCTCTCTCTCTCTTTCTTTCTCTCTCTCTCTCTTTCTTTTTTACAGCAATCAACCTTTGGGAACCATTCAACATTTGAAGTGTATCAACGGTAGCAACGTTTCTTGTAGCAAATCTCAGAAGTGGCGTCCAGCCAAACTCATATTGTTGCGCCAATAGCGGCGAGTCTATCCCCTTCCAGAGTCAATTCCCAGCCACCAGGTAAGCACTTACAAATTACGTTACTTTTACACGCAATTCTGCGCTTACTTTTTAATGTCTTACTTTTAAAAAACGCATCTAAATATATCTCAAGTAAATAATATAATATTTTGAAATGAAAGCAAACATTTCAAATTTTTAGAAATTTTTTCTTTTAGTATGTATCGATAAGAAAACTATTGTTTAGCTACTTTAAGGCAAAATTTTCCATTTTTTAGCATATATTTTCCATTTTCGTTATTTTTTGCTCTAAATGACGCACAAAGATTTTTTTGGAACGGAAAAGTTTCTTTATTTTGATATGAAAATAAATATACTAAACGATAGTGTATTAAATCTTCGTTGGATTGTCGATTTCCCTTTTCCTTTCGGCTTGTTGTTATTACCCTTGCTGTGAGGCATGCAACGTGCAACGTGAACCCAGTTGACTGTGTTAGGAAATGCGTATCCTTTTATGATTTGTCAACATTTCGCCGTCCTTGTCTCAATGCCGTTTTGCTCTTTCTTCTTCTAATGGAAATTGTCGTAAAATGCTCATAATTGTCTATTGCAGCGTTAAATTCGACAAATGTTGAACAAGAAACATGAAACATGAGCAGGGATAGGAGTTGGAGTAGGGGCAGTGGCAGTGGCAGGGGCACGTATTAAATAGCTGCTGGGAAGGCAGCACAATTGTCTCAATTTGTATGCTGTCGTAAATTATTTTGTATACATATATTTATTTAGCTCATTTTGATTAATTATCTGGGAAGGGGTTCAATTTACTGCTCATTGCGTGTATATATAAATGTAAGTATATGTGTATTTGTATACTTATATATATATATATATATGCTATTGCTATTATAAGAATATATAAGGGCAACATTCAAGTAACAGTAACGCGATTCGAAATCACAAAAGAAAAAAGAAAAAAAAACATCGCAATGTTGAGGGAGCCACCCCAGTCCCTTTCCAATGAAATTTCGGCCATAGATGGCGCTCTTGTGCGCGAGAGTTGAAAATACGTATATTCAAATCAGCCCCAAACAAACAACAAGCAAGACCAAGCAACACAGAGAGAGAGTGAGAAAGGGTGATACACATGAGGAGAGTGTGAAAGAGAAGGCTAGCTACTCGGTGAAAAGAGCAAACAAAGGCCATACTGTGTAATTGTCTTACTGGCATAAAAATGTTCCTTGTGCACCTGCTGAAAACCCTGCTGCCATTATTATCGATATTCTCAAGGTGCAAGAAAAAAAAGAAAAGAAAAGAAAAGACCAGAATTCTTAAACAGTCTCAATAAGCAAGCTCTCTTAAAGCATTGGGTCTCACAGACGTGTGTACATGTGCACACCCATACATACAAGCATGCGTGTATCCAACGCTTACACACATACTGTGTGTGTGCATAACGTGCGCAACAAAGAGAGAGAGAGCGCGCGACTAGAACCAACAACAACAACCACCACTGCAGGCACACACGCACACAGAAGCGCACATGCGCATGCGCGAGACTCTCTTTTGGGCACACGGACACAAGGCGCCGCGCAGTCAGCAGCAGTCAGGCACACGTATCGAATATGCCTTTTGTTCACATCTTGACTCTGTTTGTTTTGTGAGAGTGAGAGTCGCTGCTTGGACTCCACCGTTTCTGCCTTTTGCTATAGCTGCTGCTGCTGCTGCTGGTGTTGGCTCTGCTGACTGTCGCCGTATTCGCAGTCGCTGCCAGTGTAGATTTGTGCTTCGCTCTGTACGGTCGAAGTCGTGCGGGCGTCAAAGCAGCGATAACACTAAAAAAGACCTGAGTTTTATATCTCAAAAGTAGCCACTGCAGCTACATCAGCAACATCGAAAGCAGCGAGAACTTTGACTCAAGTGAAGTGTTGTTCGGCGACAAAAAAAAAAAATTATGTTTGGCACTACGGAATCGCCAACAGAATAAAAATAAAAATCATAATGCTCAAGAAAATTATTCGAGTATTTGCTGAATTTTATTAACTGTTGCGAGCGGCGAGTTTTTAATTGTTTGTTTTGATCGTAAAATCAAATTTTATGACCAGCAACATAAAAAAGAAAAACAACAAAAATAATAATAATAAAAAACAAGCACAACAACAAAAACAACTCTCTCACACACTGAATAAATACAATATTCATTCGCGCCATTTGAACCGGCATCAAAATAAAAAAAAACTTCTTTAAACAACAAACCAAATTCGAAGGGAAACAAAAAGCAGCAAATACAAATTTAATATTTGCAATACAAGTGACTAAAAAGTGATTATAAAACTTGAACAAATGACAACATCAAAGAAGAAATGCAACAATTTAAAACACAAATATTAAGAAGAAATTTAAATTAAAAGTGATTAAAAAGGAAAAAAAACGAAAAATTTACCAACTGGGAAAAAGCCAATTTGAAAACATTTGTGCGAGTCTTATGCACCGTAAACACCCTGTGCTTTGTGCTATCTCTTCGACTGGCTTTCGATCAAAAACGTTTGACCCCACACCCCAACAGTTGCTTGTGGGTGGTATTTAGTTAGTGCTCTCTTCGCCCGTCCAGCGTCGCTCTTCACGATTTCTGACTCTCGCTCTCTCACTCTCGCTCACCCTCGCAAGCAACGCACTCCGTCATCAATGACCTGTGCCTGAGTGCGTGCTTGTGTGCGTGTCTGCCTATGCGTGCGTGTGTGTGTGTGTGTGCGTGAGTTAAACGTCGCCTTCGTTTGGGTCGTAAAACTGCAAATAAGAAACAAACCAAAAAGCGGCAATTGCAAAGAAAAAATATTATTGACTTTTTTTAAACTATTATTTAAACTAAATAAATAAATGAATATTGGCTTGCCATAAAGGGAAGTATTAAAAGCAAAAGCCAAAATCCGCCAATTATAAAAAATACTTAAATAAATTAAAAATATAAATAAACACAAAAAAACATTTACTGGCAAACCGAAATAAAAAAAAACATTTTAAAAGTATCAATTGGAGCAAAAATTGTTTTGAAAATCGGAAAAAATATAAAGAGAAATATATTAACAAGGAATAAAAAATTGGCCGACTGAAAAGTAAGCCAAAAACTGCAATTGGAAAAGCAAGTTTTAACTAAAAAAATATAAGGGGAAAAAAAAAACAGAATCCGGATCGGTGTTTGGGGGCCGCGTCCCGCGTTCGGTCTGTGTTGGTTTTTGGTGTGTGTTTGGAGCACCTTTCGTTTTCCGCCGAGATTGACTGAGACGCACTCAAGATAACCGTAAATATTCCACCCCTTCCCCAAACCCCAACCATCCCGCTGGCGTGCGTTCTCTACGACCCCCACGATGTCTCGGCAGTCGGGTCGCACGCCGCTGCCGGGTCTTGGTGGGGGCAACATCACACACATCCACATCCCCCACATCCGCCACATCCAACACACCCAACACACCCACACCCCACCTCAGCCAGCGCTTCGGCGCTCGCGCTGCAGCACCACCAACTGCAACACCAACAGCAGCAACAGCAGCAGCAACAGCAGCAGCAACAACAGCAGCAGCAACAACAGCAGCAGCAACAACAGCAGCAACAACAGCAGCAGCAGCAACACCAGCAATTGCAACAGTCCGCGCAGCATTTGCAGCAATTGCATCACCATCCGCACCATCACCACCACCTGCCTCAGACCCAGCCGTTGCACCACCATCTGCAGCAGCATACGGTCGTCTCTTCCGCCTCGGTTGCACTCTCCACGCCATCCGCCGTACTCCAGCAGCAACAGCAGCAGCAACAGCAACAACAGACGACACCCACAACACATTCCACGCCCACTCATGCGGCGATGTATGAGGAGCCGGTGCCCGTGCAACAGCAACAGCAACAGCCGCCTCTCCAGCATCTGCCCCCGCCACAGCAGCAACAGCAACAGCAGCAGCAGCAGCAACAACTTGCAACAACCCCGGTTAGCGGCGCCCTTAGTCCCGCCCAAACTCCTACGGGTCAAGCCGCACAGCAGCAGCCCCAACACCTCACATCACCTCATCATCAACAGCAGCAGCAACAGCAGCAGACACCCAGCAGTGCCCCAAGTGGTGGCGCCACGTCTGCTCTGCAACAAAACTCGGTTGTGGCAGCAGGCCAAACCCAAATTGTTGCACCAACAACGGCGAGTGTTTCTCCCTCCAGTGTCAGTTCTCAGCAAGCAGGTAATTGCAGTCACCTCCCTCCCTCCCGAGGGAATGTACCCCTTTCCCAAGACCCACACTGATCTCCGACTTAATCTATATAAATTAAGCATTTATATAAAACTCATTTCGGCTCTGATCTTCTCAGTTTCTGAGCTTATTTAATTAATTATAATAATTAAAATGAGCCGATTTTCCCTCACTTTATGTAACTTACGCAAATTTCCATTTGCATTATTTGTGTGTCTCAAACAAGTTTTTTTTTTGCAATTATTTCGACTTGTATTTTATGGTTTAGTTGTAGATCTATTAATTAAGCTACAGCGCTGAATTTTAGAATCTCTTCATACTTTCGGCGCAAAGCCTAGATATTTCTAGCAAGCATTTCTTTTATTCCCTTTTTTAAAATTTAAAAAAGAACATGTATAGTTTTTGGAATGTATTTTAAATTTTAAAATTTTATATATACTAATAATTTAGATATTTTATCAAAAAGTATATAACTTAAGTTGATAAACTATTTATTTTATTGGAATACTTAAGAAACGCATTTCTTTAATAGTAAATATCTTTAAAAAATAACAGCAACAAAAAAACGCTAAATAATTTTGATATGTTCGATTCAAGGCACCTTTTGCTGTTTAAGAAATTATTTTTGTATGTTTAAAAACTATAAGCTAAAAAGAAGATTTTTTCTAATTCTTATATGGAGTTAAGGTTAAGGTTGATGATAAATTCTGTATTTAGACATAGGTCTACATTGTCATCCGGACAGATTATATTATATACATATGTATATATATTTTTCTTTTTTCGTTCACGATTATAAAACTTTTCTAGTTCTCAATACAAACAATACAATTAAAAAAAAAAATTCAGGAGATAGTTTTTTTGCAATAACTCTTGAATTCTTTCCGTTTAGAGATCTGCTTTGGGTGATAAAAATCACCGTTTGATTTAAGCATATTAATATATTTATGCGTTTTTTAAGTGTAACATTAAATTTCATATTTATCTTAAGTCATTGAATTCTAAAATACCGGCTTTGCTTAGAGCATTCCCTTTTGGGATTGCTGAAAAACAGTAGCTCTTCCAAAATAATTTTCTGTTTGTTCAAATTAGTAAAACAAGTTCTAATTTTATTTTCATATTGATATTTTCAAACTAGTTTCAAGTTAATCATATCAAAAGTTTCTAAATTCATTCATCGGTTTATTTTTCAATGAACTTTAAAGGAGACATTTTTAAAGTGAATCAAGCAATATTTTTGTTTTGTTTTTAATAGAGTTCTTTTTAATTAAATTACAAGAATATTTGTAAAATATATAAATATCTAATTAGATTCAATTAAGAAAGTTTAATGCTATAGAATAAAAAGCATCAACAACATATTGCTATATAGCCAAGAACTATAAAAAGCAAATCCGTTGTAATATGGGCATTTTTAGATAGGTTTTATACACAGTACAAGTAAAGCTAAAATTTCAATGTCCATATATTTTTTGGGTAACATTCATAATCTCTTTAAATTTTATTCGACAATTACCACAAAGTTTTGTATATAACAAAAATGAATTTAATACTTTTTAAGTCTCTTTTATTATTTAAGTCTCTTAAGGGTGGTTTGCTCTCAGATATAAACCGATTAAAATTAGTAAGATGAGATGATGCTTTCCAAATTTATATTACATATGCATATAGAGACATTATTTGAGCAAGACTATAGATATTAATTTCCCCCTAAATTAATTAGATACACCAAATTAATTATAAGTGTTTTAATACATATTTAAAGACCTTTTTTAAGAGATTAAAATTGATTATTATAAGCTAGCATAGATTTTAATTATTTTTTTAACGACTAAAAGTAAATGAATTATATATTATTTTCTGAAAGAAAATAAGCAACTCTGCTGCCAGAAAGCGCTTACTAATCAACGTATTAGCCTGTGTTCTTGGTTATATAATAAAATTTATAATGAAGGGTGTTTCGGAGGGTCGGAGCCAGGTCGTGCGCTTTGAACCAGACTATTGTTGCTAATTATAATAAGCACTCTATGCAAATATTAGCTAAAAAAAAAACTATCAACATTGTTGACTGAGTCTGTTTTTAGAACACTTAAACACTGCGAACTCTGACTATGGAGTATGCTGAACTGTGATGCAGTGCATCCAGTTCCAACTGAAGTCTGTTCGAAAACATTAATTGTGTTTTCACAGTAAATTCTTAGGGGCATAATTAGGAAACGAAAACGTTCGTCAAGTTGATTTATTTGACAGGCAATCGATAACGAGAATCTATATTCTATTTTTTTTTTACAGACATGTCCATCTCACTAGCGCCAATACATATACCCGCGATCAGGCCCGGCTTCGAGGCGGACGCAACGACGCCAGTTAAACGGCACGGGCATCCGTGGCCCTATGAGAATGATTTTAACCAGTACCATGCCACGCCATATTATATTGACAGGGATCGCAAGCCGATGTTCTACAGTTACCCAGAGACCCAGTTTCAGGTGAGTGCAAAACAACAACAACAACAACAGCAACAACAACAATAGCAACTTCAATGAGACTCCGGCTCGAATTGGACCCCAGACAGCTGTGTTGTAAACAACTCAATGTCAACTTTACGCTTTACGCTCTTTTCTTCTTCTTCTCCTCCTTCTCCTCCTCCTCCTCCTCCACGTGTGGCAACAAGCAGCCTCCATATTGGACCAACTACCGTGATCAACCGAATGCCGCTGCAGCGGCGGTCTATATGAGCGCCACCGATGAGCGCCATGCCTCTGTCAGCGCGGCGGCAGCGGCGCGACAGTCCGTCGAGGGCACCTCGCAGTCCAGCTATGAGACTCCCACCTACTCCTCCCCAGGTGGGCTGCGCACCTTCCCCGAGGCCTACTCGAGCACAGGTTAGTCGACGCACACAAAACTACACAGTAAAAAATTACTAACATTCATTTTTCCAATTCGTTCCATATTTCTAAGAATCAAATTTTCTTTTAAGCTTTTCTCTATTTTAATGCACACATTTTAAAAAATTTAAAAAAAGGCTAATTTACTTTTGGTTTTTTGTTGAAATATTATTTTGGCTGCTTATATTAATATTATACATTAGTATTTTAAGATCTCACAAAACCAAATATTAATTTATGAATTGAGTCGTTTTCCATTTTTAGAAAGGGATTTTTTAAGTTTAACTAATTTCTAAAATATAGAAAAATCAGCCAACTAAGGTTAGGGACTTTTTTTTTTTTAAATAGAGTACTTCTAAGAGAAGTCAAACATTTTAGTTTTAAATCTGATTTTTTCTGAGTGCATTTGTGTTATCGCTTTTCGCGTGGCTTTGTTTGCCAATGCTGCCTGCCTCGTCTGCTTCACCTGCCTCGCCTGCCTCAGGCAAACTGCAAATTGCGACACTGTCAAGTTTGTCATTTAATTAGCGCATTGCAAAATGCCTCATAAATGAATATCGTCAACATTCAACGGGGTTCGTGCTCCTGTCGATGGGTGTGCCAGTCAAACATATATACAATTGACCCGCACACCCCCTTCCACATCTATCTGCTTTTTCCCCCTCACTTCGAACTGTGTGTTTAATCATTAATTATTAAATGCATTTAATTTATTTGTATCTTTTTACTTCAACAATTCTTATTCCATTTATTATATGGTCAAGTCTTAGTCAAAATATGTCTGCTCACTGAAATATATATGTGTAATGAAAATTATACAACAAAACATTTTGTTAATTTTATTTCTCATATTGGTTTCATTACTATAAGCAGACATAAAAATTATATTAAGACTAGAATAAAATTATAACAGCTGTACTTAGGGTATTTTATAGTCGAGCTCACTCGACTACAGCAGTCATTCATTTTGAATTCCACAATTCATTCAATTTACAATTTTTAATTTATTTTTCTTCTTTTATTAAATTACAATTTGTTAATATTTTTTATAATTTTTATATTTGTAAGAATATATAAAAAATAATTGATTCTGTAACCAAATTAAATGAATATTATTTTGATTATCTACAGGCGCAGCCGGTGGCCTTTCAGTGGGTGCAGTGGGTCCGTGCACGCCGACAAATGCGATGCACGAATGGACCGGACAGGTGTCGGTGCGAAAAAAACGCAAGCCGTACTCGAAGTTCCAAACGCTTGAGCTGGAAAAGGAGTTCCTCTTCAATGCGTACGTGTCCAAACAGAAGCGCTGGGAGCTGGCACGCAATCTGCAGTTGACGGAGCGTCAGGTATGTAAAATAATCATGAATAGTTAATGAAAATTTAATTGAATCGTTGCACGTTTACACTTTGTGTTTTTAGGTGAAGATTTGGTTTCAAAATCGACGCATGAAGAACAAGAAGAACTCGCAGCGGCAGGCAACCCAGCAGAATAACAACAACAGCTCCAGCAGCAATCACAACCATGCGCAGGCGGCACAGCAGCATCATAGCAACCATCATCTGAACTTGGGTCTGAGCATGGGCCACCATGCCACCAAGATGCACCAGTGACAATTGGACAGCAGCAGCGCCGGCGCCATGGGCTATGCCACCTACTAGCAGTTAGCCAATCCCAATCACAATTCCCAACCGAATCCGATTCCAAATCCGATTCCGAGTCCGAACTTGATATCAAATCCAATTAAAAACGAAATGATATCAATCGACTTTTCCTGCTAGTTGAATTTTGTAAGGAAAGCTGTGCTGGAGGAGCGGATGGAGGAGGAGGAGATGTGAGGAGGGCAGCCAAAGCGTTGGCGACGCTGTTTTCAAAGCATAAATTGTTGGCATTAAATTGCCAAGTAGAAGAAGAAGTCGAAAATCTACGTTTTATGAAGTGTAGCTAACTAAAATAAGTCAGTTCTTACAATATCTAAAAAAAAAAAACAAGCTAAACAAATGTTAATCACCCAGTTTATGGATGCTTGGAGCAGTAGTTGAATACTTAAAAACATAGCTGCAAAAAATCAATATTGTAATTGAAGATTATTAAATCAGAATTCAGAAATCAGAAATCAAAAATCAGTAATAGAAGAAAGCACATTCAGTAGTAGTACTAAATATGATATAAATAAATATATATATGTATGTATTTATATATGTATATATATATATATGCATGTATGTATTTGTCTCATAAATTAATGCGCATTACTTATTAATTTTAAACTATAAATATAATATGCATACACAAAATACTATCCATAATAATTATGAAAAATTCAAAATAGTAGATTCTAAATTTTAAGTGCAGCTAAATTGCTAAAGTGACGAGCACACTGTAGGCCAAGTGAATGTTCTTAAAATAAAATTAAAATTTTCAACCACAAATACAAATAATATAAACACACACAAAATACACACACACCACACACACACACCCCGTTAGCAGTTAGACAGCGGCGCACTTTTAGCATAAATTTTTGTCAATATATATTGTTCGTTGTGTCGATGTTCTTAGATACATTTTAAGTTCCTGTACATAAACTAAGACATTAAAGCCAGAAAATGCGAGAACATTTTGAAAAAGAATTTTGGGTGTAAACATTTATTTAGTGCATACTCTCAAATTAAAAGTAAAGCTAAAACTGAAAAATATAAAAATCAGCAAACATATGAAAGTAACAATTCAAAAACAAAAAGAAAACAAAAAAAAAACGTAAAAGTTGAATTCATTCATATTTATAGTAAAGTGTAAATCGTAAGATTATTATTGATTGATGTGTGTGCATTTTCACTTCATAGGTAAAAGCGCTTTTGATCCAAACAAAAAAACAGAAACAGAAAAAACCGAGCACGTTAAGCTAAATATAAAACTATAACTAATACAAAAGGAAAAAACAAAAAAAAAAACAAACAAAAACTTAAAAAAAAAAAGTAAATACATTTTAATAATATGTGTAAGGAATACCAGTAAATTGAAAGCTGTTGAGAAACAATTCATTTTCAATACATACCTTAACGCTACTTATATTACTTATATATAGTACATACATATAATAACGTACATATATATATATATATATATATATTTATATATGTATATATATATATATTATATGTGTATCGACTCAGCTTAATCCTGATATTACATCTAAGTTCAGTTATGTTGTGTAATTATCGAATTTTTGTTAATGTTTTGCTTCATACATTATATTATATTATATAACTGTACCATATGCATAATTATATGTATAAATATCGTATGCCTATATACATACACACATCTATATATATATATATATATGTATATATATATACTTATAACTGAAATTATTTCGCCAACCGCTTTATCCTAGTTCTTGTATTATTATTATTTCAGACCCGTTTTTCATAAGTTGTAGTCTAAAAAGTCGGTTATGTTTATGCTTATGTTCGATTATAGTTTGTTTAGTAAATTTTTACATAGCATTAGCAATTCTCTTTTTTAAAAAGTTAATTATTGTGAATAAAACATAAAATTGCAAAAAAATAAAATGCAAAAAATATACACAATTCAAAAAAAAAAAAAAAACACCCATGAGTATGCAACTTTTGGTACTCATTCACTCAATCGATCTCAGCCGATAAACCAATTTTGTAAAACACACACAAAAATCGAGGCTTCTTCATTTTGGCCAAGATTCAAATCATTCCATGTGTTTCTTATTTGTTTTATTTCCTATTTGCTTTGAGTCGGTTTTGGTTGGTAAGTACCGTCGACCATTCTAAAGGGTCCAGCGCTGGAATTCTAAACTCTCAATACGTGCGGAGCTTAATGCGTTTCAAGGACGACCTCTCAGCAATCGAATTTATTCATAAGCATCCATAGAAGTAGAATTCTTACCAAGTATAAAAAAATTTATACTTAGTATTTGGCTGCACATGAACCGTAAAGAAATATATTTCACAACGAAGCCTGTCGATATCAAAAAAAAAGTTAATCACTATTCGATTTGAGTTTCTCAATCGAATCAACTCACATTTACAACAACAAATTTATTGAGTTTATTAGAAATTAATATTTTTCTCTCTGTTATCTCTGAGTTATTCTTTAAATATTATTTTTTAATACAGCGCTTAAACAAAAAGTACATTTAAATTTGAACAGTCCTGTTTTGGTATATGTCATAAGGTTAAATAAATTATTATGTAACTGTGATGTTTTTGAAGTTTCATTCACAGGCTGAAGGCTAACGGTAATTATTGGGTACTGATAAAATAAAAATTGTGAGATATTTAATTGTGACGTTTGATTGACTGATTGACTGATTGATTGGCCAATATGCATCAAAGAACTTATCCAATCAAATATTACATAATGTTTGTATATTGATGGGAAATGATATATAAATGCGAATCACGTCTATCTGATCACATCATCAAATTTCTTTAGAAACAATAAAAAATAGGTACTTATTTTTTATTTGTTTATTAATTAAAGTATTTGTTTTTTAAAACTATTTTAGTAAGCTTAAATTTGACATGTTGAATTTTACTTGCCTTGACGACTTTATCTATAAATAAAAATAATCGAATATATTTTTATGATAGCTAAATGATATAGTATTCAGATCATAATTATTTTTTTGCACAAATGAGGCGGCAAAAGCTTGACTTGAATATTTTTCTAGACAAGAAAGTTTTTGTGGCGCCTATTTTACGACCTATGAGGGCGCTTTTAACATAAACTGCCTTTCAGCCTGGCTTAAACATGGAATAACTTAATATAAACATTGACGATGATCTATTATACATAATAATCTATAATATATATACAATTTAAGGATCTGACAAGTCTCCTTCAATGCGTTACACACGCCACTTAACAATAATAATACTCTATTCGAAGATTAGAAAAAGTATACAAAAAAATAAATATTTTTTTTTTAGTTTCTACTTGATGTAAGTATGGAATATATGTTTTCTATTTCTCTAATGTGCGTTATATTCTAGATATTGGAATTGGTTAAAAATACTATGGAGGTAATAATTAGAATTATGAGAATATATGTGGGTTTGGATTGGTATACCAAAACTACATTATATATGTAAGTGGCTCTTTTGGAGTATTTGTACCTCAGATGTAGCAACAAGTTTTTAAGAAATCAATTCTTTACCTTAAAAAAATAAAAACTTATATTAAAAACAATATGATAATAACTTGAAAAGAGACTTTCAGACTGTGTATGTGATAAGCAGTTTTTAAACAATATTTTTTATAAGTCGATACTTAAATTTTGTTGTTTGTTGTTTCCAATATTTATTTTGAATGCAGTATTTAAGTTTCGTCAAATTTAGCTATGACGGACCTGCGCATTACTGCTCTTTTGCGAAAACCCGAATAATTCTACTATGAGGATATGCGAATGTCACAGATATATATAATTTGATAAATATCAAGTATACATTGTGCATAATATTGATCGTCATATAAAGTAAGTTTGTAATAAAAAAAATCTTTTTGAAAGTTAATCTTTTGTGGCAAGTGTTTTGTGTGGTATTTTTTTCGCTCATAAAATTTTGTTGATATATTAAATACACAAAAGCAAACCAATTTCGAACGGCTCATATTATTTATGTATATGTTTATGATATATAGATATATGAGTAAAGGTAGGTAATATATTGCAAATATGACATTTATTTATTTCTTTTTAGCGATTTAGCAAAAAAGTCTTTTTAACTATTGCATTAAAATATATGCATTTTTGAAATAACAAGGTCATACCTAAGCAAAATGCTTTTGGGAAGGTAACCAAAACGGAGACTATTCTTGAAATTTGTTATTATTGTGGCTTTTGTAATTAATATTATAAATTAATAACAAAAAAAAAAAAACTGAAGCTCTGAGAACTTGAAAATATATTGGTGTAGACATTTTGTTAACAACAGATGACAAAACTCGAACAAAGATGTTAATAGATTTTTCTAGTTTTACAATTTGCGGAATTTATTCAGTTATATTGCTATTGATTTGCTAGGTTCCCAGAGGGCGTGGCACATAAATCTTAACATTGTGTCGAACATATATATCTCTTCGCCATAAAACTTTATCAGTGTTTTCTACAATCTCATAACTTGCCACAAATCGTACGTGGTTTAAACATTCTTCAGCGCACTATGGAATTAGCCAAGGCAACCCAAGATATTGGATTAATATGAAACATTCTATGTTAATTCTAATTTACGGAATCATGTCTAAATGTGGTTAATAATATAAACACAAAAGAACTGTTATCTTAGGAACACCGTTTTTATATATTTTAAATACATTTATTTATTTGATTCCTGCTGCACGACTTACTGCGAACTGAATATTCCTGGCTTGTGTCGATGAATTGTGTGTGAAAGTAGCACATAAAAGTCACATATATTTCATGACATATATATATATAGATTCTTTATTTGTTTATGTGACACCATATTGATAAAAGTAAAACCTTTCAACTTTTTGAAAATAAAGTAGCACTCAAATTTTAAGATACCTTTAAAAAATGGTATCTTATGCCATAAAATAAGAGAATTTACTTTTAAGGCGTTACAAACTTTACGAACAAATTATGATATCTCAAGACTGCAAGACTAACCGATTTTTTTCCGATGGAAGCTTTCTTATAATGTAGTCAGATTTTGATAATTTTTTGCTTATTTTTTGGAAGCACACAGGAAGCATCTTCTAGGCTATAGAGTAAATTCCATGATATACTGAGTCAAACATATATATATAGCGACTGTACGGTCTGGAGTATATGGATATATAACAAATTCCAGATCTGTAATGATGGA
Source organism: Drosophila melanosoma (assembly GCA_035042045.1). Lineage (NCBI taxonomy): Eukaryota > Metazoa > Arthropoda > Insecta > Diptera > Drosophilidae > Drosophila > Drosophila melanosoma. Next base: position 728,857 of record JAWNLY010000078.1, on the reverse strand, counting down.
CCTGCAATTTGAAAGAAAATCAACTGAGTGAAAAACTAATAAAAAATTGCATACTTGTACAAAGTATATTATGAAGTATATTATGAAGGGCGTCTGCAAAGGGAAGGAGAAGGTCAGCTGCCATACATCCCTACATCATAGATGGAAAATAAAAATTCAATCTTTTTTACAAAAAGCTGAGTTCGCTCTTGTATAAAATATATTGCTTTTAATATCATATTAATATTGTTTCATTAGCCGATATAAATATAAACAAATTCGTGTTCGGCCACAAAAATTATATAAAATAAATGTTAGTCAAAGCCTTTTCTGCAGGTTATCTCCTAGTCGAACCTGCTCAACTAATCTTTGTCGACATATATATATGCTTATATGTATATATAACTATATATTTGCGATTATATGTAAAATATCTTTGACTATCATAAATAGGAATAAAGTAGAGAAGGGCATGCAGCATTTCATATAATTATAGTAGCCCAAAAACTAATTTATTTTAAAATGAGAATCTTCGATAAGAAGTGTTTTTGCACCCTCAGCTTGTAAGTTGACTTAATGATATGTTTATTTACATTTTAGCTTAAGGGTTGCAAAAAGATTTTTTTTGGATACATAGCCTTTGCGTATGTAACCAAACTTAGTTATATGGATGCAATTTACAGTCTGATTGTCCCTTCTTCACTGAACTTATCCGAGATGCTCATGTGAGCATCGAGACGGGGACGGGGAAAACAAGAGCAGAAGGACAATGCCATAAAATGCACCCTGCTATATAAGCATTGGCATTTCCCCTCCTTCGGTGAAGGTTCAAAGATTGCCCAAAAAAGTGTTTCTCTTTTCGGTTCTGAGCGACTTAATGCGTTTTTTATGTTATATACAAGTAAAATGCTTTCACCCGAAGTTCGCTCGTTGCTTCCATTGGGTTTGGGCTTTGTGGCATGTGGCATGTGGCATTACAACCACCATTGCTGAAAATTTATCGATGAACCCAAGCGATGAGAATATTTTAAAGGTCCTTGTCAGTAAATATGCACACATGAGCTTCATATTTTTGATATGCTTATTTCCCCCGCAGAAGGGGAGATATTGAAGGTATTGCAGTGGCGTGCAAAATATTGGAAATTATCATATAGTTAAATCTTTAAAAATCTAAATTAGAAATAAATTCATTAATAGGATTTACCACATTTTCCAGGCTAAGGCGATATTCTCTTCTAAGATGTACTTTGGTGTTTTCTTTTACCATTATCACAAAATGGGCAGAATTTCCTACCAAGATTAGATGAGTTACTTTTTTGTCTCCAATGCTCTGTCAAGAGACAGGTTAGCGTTTTGAGTCAAATCTTTCCCATAAATATAAATTTCCTACATTGATTTAAGTTATAGCCGCCTAGAACACATTTGACCTTTCTGAGATCTGGTTCCTCTACCAATCTATGCAGTAAGGTTTATGGAAAATGTAGGTAAATGCTTTTATTATAGTCTCAACTATTTGGAAACCTATATTTTCGTCCGATGGCCCTTATACTAATTTTGAAAATTTCAATAAACAAACAACAAATAAAGTACAACTAAAATTAAAATTCAAATCAGCAAAAAAACATGTATTAATCATACGATTTTTTATTAAATGTTTAATGTAAAATCTTGCAAATATTATTTGTTTTGGATGTGCGGATAAAATTCAAAATTGATTTCAAGAAACATAAATTAACTGCTTTAAATTTATCAATAAAGAAATGAAATATAATATAAACAACTAAAATTAATAATTAAATAAAATGTATGCAATTTTGATTATAACTTCTTCAGCCTCAAATAAAATATATTTATAGAAATATATTTTGTTATTATTACCATACCATGTTTTTCTTATAAAGATCAGTTTTTTTTTAGTTTTAAAGCTTCCTTTTAACTTGAAATATATCCATCCTTCTGCTGCAGACTATCAGAGGTAAAGCCACGTCGGATAACTATATCATATAGATGCCACAGAAGCTGTTAATCGCATGTTGTATAACCTCAATTTCTATTTATAGCTCCAATATGGAATATCGATAATTCTTTAGACCAGAACAGGTGTTTTCAAGACTCAAGTTCTTCCATTATTTTTTTCTTACTCTGAGATAGAATCTCGCTCGTTATGATAAAGATTTCAAATTATCAAGGGCGTTGTGTGCATATTAATGCTTATGGAAAAGGAGTTTACATCGAAATATGTTCTTGTGTCCAAAATGAAGGGAATTATGTACCTAATTCAATACAATTCGATGTGGCAATCAAATGATAAGCGCGTTGTACATAGACACTGCTGGTGGCTGTTGCTGAACCCCAATTTCAAAGCGAGGCCGCATTGGTGGTGGAATCCTGACAGATTGCCTGCCACATTTGGGGGTACAGAGCATGATGCAGAAAGAATAACAATCAAACGATTGCAATAACAACAAGCAAAGCGACTCTTCACGAGTTCGCCTAGCTGATACCCTGTAACAAGGTCCTTGTCCAACTCCATTTAAATAATGTTCCTTACAATAGACACACATTGCAAATTTGTAAATTGGAGCAAGCATTTTTTATTTAGTACTTGATACTATTCCTAAAATAAACCTAACAATCTGTTAAATGTTTGAATAATACGAATAATCTTAAAAAAAGGAGTTCAATTTAAATCGAGATTCTTTTGAATTTAGATAAAGAATTTATCAAATTCAAACAACTTCATTTCCACAAGAATATTTACTTCAAATTGTATCAGAATAGTTTTTTTTTTGAAATATTGTATAATTTAAATTAAATTTAAATAAATGAATATTGTACCTAATAGAATACGTATAAGACACCATTTTCTTGATATGTAAATAAATACCCCGATTTGAGCAATTCGGCCTCGGAGCGATAACTAACCTCTGATATAAAACGCAATTCCGTAAATTTTATTACTTTTTAAAAATTCTAAAAATGGATTTTTTATAATAATTTCTGTTTGCATTTTTACTATACAAAATATTCAAAAATATCATATTTTCTTAGTTCTAGATTTATTTGGATTGTTATAATTTCTTTTTCTTATAGGGTGTTTTTGTTGTTAGTGTAATTCAGCGAATTCATAGAGACAGATGGTCAGAGAGACAGATAGACGTAGAAATATGGTTGTTTGCCCTTTCTACCCCGACCACATTTGGAACAGGGTATAAAAAGAACAAACGACAACCACCAAGATGCGAAACTGGAATTCAAAATTGACTCGTCGTTGATGGCGATGTCGTCAGCGTCAGCCTCAAAATCAGCATCGAGTATACACACACACACACACACACACGCACACACATGGCAAGTATATAGTCGACGCCGGCATGGGCGGCATGGACTTGTTTCGCACATAAAGATACAAATGTATCTACAGCAGACAGCGCAAATGGCGTATATAAAATGATTCGACATGTGTTTGCATCAGTGTTAGAGTCTGTCGCTTCGTGAAACTGCTGCTCCGGTGGTTGTTTTGTGTGTGTGCAAGACGGAGACAGAGAGAGATAGAGAGTGAGAGAGCAGCTACTCGCGCGCATTTTATTACCCATCGCTGTGCTGCTTAATGCTGCTTGCTGCTGCTCCTCTGGCTTTTCATCTTTTCATCGTGCCTGCTTGCTGCCAGCTCATGTTCATGTTGATGTTCATGTTAAGTTCTCAGTTCTCCGTTCGCTGCTCGCTGTTCGCAGTTCTCAGTCTCATTTTCATTTTCATTTCGTTTCGTTCTCCATCTGCGTCCTTTTGCGTTCTCATCGCAGGCGTAAGTGTTGCGGCTGCTGCTGCTTGTGCTGCTTGTGCTGCGTGTTTATGTCTTCTTTTCTTTTCCCTCTTCTCCTTTTTTTGTTTTTTTTTTTTTGTCAAGCAACGCAACGCTATCATCATCCACATACAGCTGAACACATTCACCGTTGACTCGCAACCACCGCCAAGCGACACCTTTTTCCCCAGCGCGCACTGCTCTTCGTCTGTCTCTCTGTCTGTCTGTCTGTCTGTATCTGATTGCTGTGTGGTTGTTGCTCTGGTTCTGGCTCTACTCTGTCTTGTTACTGTTAATGCTGTATTCTCACACTCACATGCACGCGCACTCACTCGCACTCACACACTCACATCTGACGTTTCTGTGTTGCTTTTCGCTTCGTTCTTGCGCTTGACGCCACTTCGTGCGCCGACCGCGCTGCCACGGCTTCAGAGCCTCGGCCTCGGTCGCGGCCTCGGCCTCGGCAACCACTGACTGAACTGACTCTTGTGTCAAACTGAACAGCAAATATTATTTTTTGGACACTTTGCTATCAGGTCGACGCCGCGTTAACCAGAGACGTCCTGTGCTCCATGCACCAAACACAGCTATTGATATCGACACCGCCAACCGGGCCAGAGCCCAACGAGCTCGAATGCGGAGTCTCCATTTTCGCTAGTGTGAATTATCGAAATCCAAAAACAAAAGTGAATTTCCAAAATATCTGTAAATCAACGTTTCGTGTGTTATCAAATTTAATAGAAAATAATTGCAATATTCACGTAGAACATGATGAAGGTGGGTGGGACTGCACCGGCCATGGAAAGAGTGCGCTTTCGACCAACTGTGATTAACACTCGTATGGATTACAATCTCGCGTGTGATAGGCAAGCCAAAACAGCTAACAAAACAGCTAACAACACTTCTGGGCCGGTTCTGTGCTTTGTGCTTCGAACTTGTGTATTTTTTGCTTTGAGTTTTGGTCTGCGGTCTCTGCTCTTTGGGCGGAGAACCGGGAACCCATCCATCCATGTTTCTCTCTTTCTCGACTTATCGACTTTCGGTTTGGTTCCGTCCAGCTCCTCACGTTCGCCGGGTTTTCACAGATTCGCTGGGCGTGTATTCAATTAAAATGATTTGTTGCCGCCGTTCTTGACATTTTGGACATAAATAGTGAACCTGATTCATGGTACAATGTTTTCGTGTAAACAAAAGCAAAGCAAAACTTTGCCAGCACTACTGGACTGGTACCCGTATTCCGGCCTTCGGGTGAGTTTCTTTATCTCCATTGAATGGAACCGTCGGCATATCCTTTAAATTATTTAAACTTAATATTTATATCTTTGATTTTAAATTAAGGCTACAATTTTACTGTCTTATTAGCAGACAGAATCTTACAAAATAAACCTATTTTTTGTGTGATGTTGTTCACGAATTGTGGAACACTTTTTGGGAGGCATCTTCAACCCCAAATGTCATTAGCAAAATACAAATTAATTATCAAACATAACAATATGTATACCAATTGAAAATATACCTTTTTTATATGTTATATTATATGTATTATATATTATTTTATATATATTTTATTTAATATATGTTTACACATATTGTTCCAAAATGGGATATTGAATGGAATAAGTTTGCTTAAAAAAAATTGTATTTTATATTTGATGATATTCTTATAAAATTCGGATTATGAATTTTAAATTTAATGATGAGAGCAATTTTTCTGTTTTCATTGAATTCAACTTTCCTAGATTCAAGAGATAACAGTAATAAACTAAAAGTTAGGTGACAAAATCGTTTTATGTTTTTACAAAATTTCTTTGACAATAATTATACATATAAATTTTAGAAGTCTTCGAATAAAGTTGTTAAAATATTCGCAAATTTCAATACAGTAGCTGTAATCGACCGAATAGCAATCAAAACTAGACTGAAATACTATTCATAAAATTAACATACTAAAATCAAATCGCAAAAGTCGGAATCGAAGAATTAATGAAGTGAATGTATGTAAATATAACTTTGATTAATAATGGTATGCGAAAAATTTAAATCAAAATTTGAAGAATGCAACTGTAATTCAATCCAACAAAAAGATGGGTTTAGCGTGGTTAAGATTACCAATACTATATATATACTATATATATATATATATATAGTATATATATATACTATATATATATATATATACTATATATATTATATATATGGAGTCGGACATGCTTTTGTCATTTACACAATTTCTCAACAACTTTCACAATTTTTATCAATTTTGAATGGAATCAAAAAGTAGAACGATTATTTTAGGCACTTCGAAGTTAAAATGGCTTACTACGATCTGAGTATTTTATACGATTCCTTTCTATCTAATACAAAGTGGCATCTGTAAATCATTATCTTCTTAGCTCTAATTTTTGCTTTAAAAATATTTGACGATCCAAGCCAAATTCAATGTAAGAAATTGCATACTTTCCTGATAAGTGGCAAGAAAAAAGGGTTCGCATCTACATCAAATAAAATGCATTTTGAACAACAAACACACATATATAATTTTCATATATATATATATATATATATATATATATACATATATAAAATTTACAGGCAGTCGCAGACAGGTAGAAGACGGATAAAAGGGTTATTTAAGGTGTGTGTTTCAAGTGATTTATGGCACTGAGAAAACTGAGAAACGACCTTTCGCGAGTGACGCAAAACGAGGTCTGGAACGCAGGTCCTAAGGATATGGCACAATTTTGGCCTAATAACGGTTCAGCAGTCCAGCAGGCTGGGACCGGTGTGGTCCGGCGAAAGCGTGAAAGCGGATTCATTTATGACCACAACATAAACCATAAAAGTACAGCAGCTCAATTCTGCAAATATTTTGATTTTGACCACAGAAACAAAGCACAGCAGGAAGCACAATTTTTGGCAGAAAAGGGTAAACATTCATATGAAAATATATATATAAAAATATATATATATATACCAGATATATGTAGAACATCTGTTACCACTTCCGACAATTGAACATCCAATGAATGCAAACGTAGCTAATTGATTTGCATGTGTATGCCACACATTAATTGCCACTCCACACACAGAATGGAGTCTCGTGCCACGTCTCTCCGTTGAGGATGGTGACCCAGGCAGAGGGGGGGCTATCATAAATACATAACTTACATGGAATGTAGTTGTACATAAGTATGTATGTACACAATTATTATGAACATGCCCAGACACACAAAGTGGCATGCAGCATGGGGCAAACAGCGCAAAGTGTCGTCGACTAAATTCATTGAAATTCAAATCAGCCATGCGACATGCTACTTATAAGTATGTATATATGTGTATATTTATGTATATACATATATATATATATAAACGAACGAGACAAAGCATGGCTTCAAAAATATTGTAATTTATTCTGACACTTTCATAAAAAAATAGAATCCAAAACTCTTTGCAACAAACCAAGACATTATCGCCGCATAATTAATGCTGCATGTTGAAGTTCAGCGTGGAGTACTTGTGGAATGGATGGGAAAAGGGAAGGGCAAAGCAGTGCTGCGCTACACAGCACATTAAAACATTTCAATTTTCAGCCGTCTTGGTCGGGTCTTGAAGGGCAACAAAAAAATTATATATATATATTTATAAATATGTATATATATGTATATATATATATATATGTCATAAAGTCATTAAAATGTTAATTGCCTTGCTAGACGCCCCAGGAGTCCTTTCCATATTGAGCGCCTTTCATTTGAATAATTTTTATCAAAATGTTAATCAGCGACGGGAAAAACCTACAAAAGTCCCAAGCCCAATCCATCCCAATCTTATTCCGTCCCATCTCCACGCATGCATCCCATTCCATTCCCATTCCCATCCACTCCACCTTATTCTGGCTTCCATCTCAAACTCAAAACGATTTCCAGCCCATGCCGCTCGCTCCGCTTGACTTCCACCTTTTTTGTTCATGTCTCTCCCTTCCATTCTGCTTTGCCTGTCAGTTTCGCCCGCATGGCGCATGCGTTGAAATGCGAGCAGCGCGGCAGAGACGAGGCCATTATAAAATGGGCGGAGCTAAGGTCGCCGTTTGCCGTTTACTCGCCAAGGGTTCAACGCACAGGCAAAGTGTGGTGAATTTCGGCTTGTTCGGCCATCTCTGCTAGCGACTCCTGCGCTGTCTGACTTGTGGTGAATACCACATGTATGTGTGCATTTGTATGTATGTATGCGTGCATACATATGTTTTCAAAAACACCTTCAATCCGGTCGAAATTTATTTACGTTGTTTTTTAAATATTGTTAAGAAAAAAACCGAATGAGTTTTTTCAATGTATACATCGGCATCTAAGGAGCATCTTCATCGTTAGCCACAAATATATTAAATTGATAACTTCACTTGAGAGAAAGTATTGAGAATTTAAATATATTTATGCATAATAACAATACATTATATTAACAATATATATGTGTATAATAACAATACATTAAAGACAGTTCAATTATAAAATAAAATACCAAATAGATAGATAATCTTCTCAGAAGCATAAATTCTATTTTATACACAAAATTTAACTGAGAATGATTCGAACATATGTTTTTCGTCATGAATTGCCAATTCTCTAGTTCTAAACTCACTAGAGAAATGAGTATACTTACAAATAAAATCATTCTTACTGTTAAAGATTACTTCCAGCTGAGCTACTTGGCCTCCAAAGAAGGCAATATTTGAATTCAAATATTAAACACGAGCCGTGAATTTCTTACTTTTTTCTGAATTCAAGTAACGATTTTTCTAATAATTTGGGAATACATTTCTTCTTTATATTTTAATTTGCATTTCTTAATAATTAAAAATATTAAAAAAAAAAAAACATATTTTTGGGATTGTTCATTTAAGCCAAGTCAAGGTTATTGTAATTTTGCTATTAAATGCATTGAAAATCAATCAATAGTACAATCAATATAGCTTTATTTTTATGTCCATTTGTCCGAGTTTCCTATTTGTATAGTTATCTTTATTAAACTTAGCAAGTATACGTCTGTTTGCTTTGCTCGGATATGACGTCGGACCATATATGTCCACTATTGTATATAGCTGCCATAATCAGATCAATCGGTCTAAAGATGTATTCTTGCTTTAGAAAAAATTTTTCTTTACCAAGATAGTTAAACCCATGTAATATGACATGGGAATAATCGGTTCATACACAATTGTAGAATATTCTTTTTAAAGCCAATTATGAAAAAGAAAACTAATAAATGTCATTGTTTTAAGATAACATTTTCTTTTTGCTTAAATTAAAATATTTTGAGATCACAAGTTTCTGTTAAATATTTATATATTGTTTCTTCTTCACCAACATACGTCTTTTTTAAATATGGTTTGTCTATAAATTTCGTTAATATATTACTTTTTTCGTTTCTAAAACAAAAGTTACAAAAAACAAAGAAATTTTTAACTATTTTCTAAAATGAATGAATTCATTCAAAGATTGCTTTTGCCTTATAGACATTTGTTTCAGAACTTGTATTATAACCTTTACAATACAGATTTTTTGGCCTGATTGTGGTTTGTCCATAGAAATACCTTTCTAATACAATATATCTACACAATTGAGGAATATGAAGTTCTTAGCTAGACGTTAAAAAGGAAACATTTTTTTAAAACGTACACCAACAATGTATTATGTAAAATAATAATAATCGGTAGGTTAACTCAAGTCCTCAATGGGTTGTTATCTTTGGCATGCCGTTCTTGCTTGATTTATGGATTATTTGGGAGATCAAACAAAGGCATATTTTCTGAGATATATGTTGTAGGCAATATTGAAAAGAATTACAAAAATGTGTATTATGCATGTGTATTTATTGGATGTAGGTCGAATCATATATAGAAATCAATCTCCTATATCATTCAAATTTTCTTGATTATGCCAACAGTGAAAAAATCACTTTTTGGTAAATACATTTTAGATAAATAAATATGTTTATTGCTAACAATTCGTTGTTTGAATATATATAAAAATAAGTATACCCTTAAGTAATGGGTTCCATTTAAGATCTTAGATCTATTGGACTATTTGCAATGATTTCTTAACATAGAACAAAATTAACATATTCTATGTCTTTGCGGAGCTAGGCACAGAGTCAGCCAGTTCACGCACCTCCCAGCTAAAGGCGACCTCTGGTGTTGTAAGCTATGCACGCTATCTGCACTCGATGAGTTGTAGATGGCGCTGTCTATCGAACCAATGCAAGGCCAATTTGAAATATGCTCAGCTGTCACTCTCTCTCTGGCTCTGCTCTCTTTCGCACACTCTTCAAGTCACTAACACAAGGAAACTGGCTGAAATGCCTTAGTGTTGGTGGATCTGACTCGAATGTGTTGGTGCTGTTTACGCCAACGCCGACGTCGTGCATTGGATTCTAAGCAGAGCCATTTGATATGTTGGCATTCCGAAACATATCAAAAATATTCTGAATTGGAATCGCAATTGGAGGTGCTCATATAAATAGGAAGATGTTCCGAATTGTTGGCCAATCAAGTGGACTTTGTCTAATTAGCATTTCCTATCATTTGACATAATTTATAGAATTAATTATGCCCGCCTGCATGTTTTCTAAATTGATTTATGGCACTCATTTGTAAAAACTTGTACAAATTGATTGAAATATGTATTTTCGATATGGACATGTTTTATAATGTTTGTTTCTAAATAAAATGTCAGCTGTTGAAGAGAACAGGAAATAAAATTCAAATATATCGATGCCTGAATGAGACGTTAGGCTCTGCCCAAAAAAAAAAACTCAAGTATACAATAAATTTGAATTGGTTACGAGTTTGGAATTGAAAAAAACAAAAAACCCAACAGATTACAAATGAGAATGCCTCTGAGTTTTAAGTGCTGCACTTGGTGGTCCCAGAAAAGATTATTTCGTATACCAATTGAAAGGCTCGGCTAATTGAAATTTCTAAATCGAAAATGGAAAATGGAAAATGGAAAATATGTACTTATCATAACTAAATACGCCATGATCCATGCACGTTCTTATCGATTCGATGCTTAAGTCTTTGACAAATGGCCACAATTGACATCCGATTGTTCAATTGCATGTGGCAGCTGCCACATAAGCAACACGGCGAGGCAGCAGGATACAAGAAATATTTTCGTACCGTCATGATTGCGACTGTCAAAATAGTCAAGAGGAAATCATAAATAAAATTGTTAACTAACTTTACATTTTCAATTTTGTGATATTCGATTGCATTGCAACACGTTGAATAAGCAATTTTCTTCTGATTTTAATCAGCAAAACATCTCAATAAAAATTTTGATCTGCATATTTGTTGTTTTTTTCTAAATTATAATAATAAAGAGCTGATGATTTTTCAACATTTATAAAAAAAAATGTATAAGCCAAACCAAATAAATACAATATTGAATAAATAAATAAAACACATGTAAATAATATAAAACATAAGAAATATTTAACATATCTCTAATCAAGCATAAGTTAGGAAAGCGTTTGACTAATTATAAATTCTAATCATTAACATTTAAATTCGATAAATTGAAAAAATTATCTATTTAACTTGTGTTCAAATAATAATACAATAAGCTTAAGTTTTTAGCGCTGGCCAACAAAAATATCATTAATAAATAAATAATAGAAATAGATAAATAAATAATAGAAATAGTCTAGTAGTCGAAATTGACTGGGACCATAATATATTGAAATTCTTTACAATTCGTGATTTCATTGTTAATTTTCGATAAGGGGATTGTGACAAAATTAACACATCATTTAAATAAAAACACGTTTTTTTACTTGTCATTGCGATCTGAATATTAAAATATTTATTTTAAATGTTAGGCAAGCCGTTATAAATCTTCTGCTAGTAACCCAAAATAGGTAACAATTTGAAAAGGTTTTCATTTATATTTAGCCTTTAGCATTAAATGATAGTTATAATATGATAGAAATAAATATATTATGATTGTCATTTAGGGAATGCTTACCTTTCTTGAAATATCATCTCTTTGGCATTGTTATTGTAAAAATTTGTTTAACGAATTTTGATTCATTACCGGAACTAATTCATAAAATGGGCGAATTTCTTTACGAATCCCTTAGTGGAACCAGGGTGATAATTGAATCAAAGTAAACCAACTAGATAATTGTTCGATGCTATATTTTGTAAGATATGAATGAATATATATATATATATATATATAACTAAACAATAAATATTATTTTAATAATTAGTCAATAATAAATTTTATTTGTTATGATTATATATAAGGAATAATTTACACTTAATTTCAGAGCTCACAAATTAATTTTACCAAACACCTAATTCATATTAAATTAATGTTATTCAGTTTTGGTATATTTATTTAACTGAATAGTGAAATATGCAAGATTATTTTAAGTTTCCAATAAAACATTTCTTTATTTTACTTACCTACATTTTTTCAACTTTAATTCGTTGTAGGTAGATAATTGCTATAAAAAAATATGCAATTGTTTTTTTTTTATATTTGCAATATATCCAATTTATTTTTTCCTCCTTTTAAGTGTTAATATTTACTGTGAACTGTTCCACAGTCAAAGTCTTAAACCAAGTTCAGTTTAGAAGAAAACTAGTTTTTAGCATTAAACATTATATTAGAGTGCTTGGAATGACAAAAAAAAGGTATTTTTTTTTTATCAAGTATTATGGAAATCATAAAACTCAAAACACATTTGCTGCATTGCTCAACTCCCTAATGAACTCCAAAACTGGACAGATCAACTGAGGCTAAAACCGATGTTGTGTCAATTGTCAATTATTGACTGTTTGCTGTGATTCTGGGATTCGCATTAGGAGATTGGCGACCTGAAACCCATTTGGGGCATTAACTGTCCCACATCCGGCGACTTCTGAAGTCGCCCATCATTGCAGTGCTCTCAACCTAATAACACCAATAAAAACAGCTCCAAGCCAAGCCAACCCCATCTCTGACATTACATTTTCAGCACAAAGAAAAGACACTCTAAACGACTTTTTGTGCAAAAATTATATTTCAGTGCTGGCTGGCGCCCGGCAAATATGATTTTATTGCCCTCGCTTTTGCTCAAACGGGCGGTGGCCATTGCTGGCTTCAGGCCAGCCTTGAGGATGGGGTTGGTGTTGCAGCTGGCAGTGTGGGGTTTCGGGTTGGGGGTTTGGGTTTAAGGTCGGGGCGTGCCACGTCACAAGTCGCCGCTGACACGCCCCTATTCCATTTCATTACAATTCATTTTGCAAATGTAAAAAAGTTGAAATAAGCTAAAAGCAAAAACCTAAACACGAAGCCAAGAAATATACAACTACAACACAGAAAACACACACAACATACACTTACAACTTGAGTCGTATCTTCAAGTACATTTGTGTGTGTCGATTGGAGCTAGCTCTGTTGGAGGAGGTGGCTGCTCCAATGGCGCCGTGCCCGCTGCCACTGCCACAGCCACTGCCACTGCCGCGTTACAATAGTGTGCCTCAAATTGCCCCCGGTCGGCGACCATAGCCAAGTAATGGCATGAAATGGCCTTTTTCCATTATCCAAATGGAAAACTTACACCAACAGCGAAGACAAATGGAAACAAGCCGTGGCCAGCCAACAATCAAGAAAAGAAAAAAAAACAAAAACAATAACAAAAATAACAAACCGAAAAAAGAAATAGAAATTTACTCGTGCGCATCATTGCCGTCGCTCGCCATTGCTTTATCAGGCAGAAATTTCGCAAAAATCGAGTCGCACTTAAACCAAACGAGGCACAAGACACAAGACTCTCCCCACCAATTCCCCCCCGCTAACCAAACCGGCTCAGTTCATTGGCGAGGGGACAGCGCAATCGGTTCGCTTGACATGCCTTTGGGGCCAACTTATTAATTAAGTCTTCCTTCAAGTCGGGGGAAATTATGTGTAATTGTTTATGGTAAAAGCCCTGGGCACATTTTTATTCCGTACAAAATTTATTTTATTCCGATAAGCAAAAAAATTTGTGTTGAAAAAAATAGAGTTATGGTTATTAACCTGTTGTGGACAAAGGCTCTTAAGAGACATCTAATCAAAAGCAAACGAAATAAATAATAGTAAATTCTACTTACTTAATTTATTTTCTGATGTTGCAACTTTTATTTGATTAATATGTAAAATAATTCAATATCTGCTGTAGGTTATTCAGCATTATCCAATACATAAACTGCTTAATTACGATATTTGTATTTTTTATTAAAATCTTTGAATAATGTAACACCGAATCCGACTTGTAGAATTGTTTCCCTTCGATTTTGCAAGAGAAAATTTTTCTAAAAAAATATATAAATTATTTTTAGCTGAATGACAGCTGCATAAAAAATATAATATTTTTACTTTAAATAATAAAAACACTATTTATATAAATTAAATAATTATTGTACATGTAATGCGATCAAATAGGCACTTATTATGCATGTTAAATATTTAGAATAATTAATTATTTAAAATTGCCGTAAATTTCGAAGAAAATGGAATTCAGTTTTTATATGTGTAACAAATATTTGTAGCGCTTCTATAGGTGCAATTTTATAATAGAGTATTGTATTTAGACTATTTGTTTTAATAATAAATAGCATTAGATCCCTAAAAAAGATATGTACAAAAAAGGTATCAGTCATCAACATGTGTAACCATTTCCTAAAGATTTAAAATAAACTTAAATTAATAATAAAATAAATGCAACGGTTCACAATTTGTAATTTAAACCACGGGCAAATTTTAAGAGTTCCTTATTTATAATTTTAGTTGATTTTAGGCTGTTAATTAGTTTGCGCAGTTAAGGTAGAGAATTATTGCATTCATAAGAGGTAAAAAACACTTCTTTAAAAATGATACTTTTGGCCTTAACCTTCGAATTGTGCTCAGAGACACAGCACAAAATTGCTGACCCAATTAACAAAAGCAACAAGGGAAAAAGGAAAAAAAAAAATCACACTGTTAACGCAATAAAAGAAGAAAGAAAACGGAAAAAAATTAGGTAAAGGCTTAAATGGAAAACGCATCATTAAAAGGCGGCAAACAATAAAAGTCGAAAATAAAAGAAATGCGAAAGAAAGCGAAATGTCTCCCAAAATGGGAGCGCTTCAACACTGGCCAACTAATGGCTCAAGGTCGCCGAGACACAATAATGATGATTTAATGGGCTCATAAATAATTTAATGGCTTTTAACTTGAAGCGCAAGCGAAACAGCAACGAAACACAACAAACCGAACCGAACCGCACCGAACCGCACCGAACTGAACCAAATATAAAGAATCGGCGATGATCTTCGTAAAAGCCGTCATTCGATTTGACCATTTTCTCAAACTCGGCCGACTTTACCAGCTCAACAAGGGTTAAGCGAACAAGCTGATTTTTATTATACTCTAAACAATTTGGGTAAAAGGGTTTATTTGTGTTGTGAAAAAATGTGTTACAGGCAGATGGAAGTATCTCCGAGCGCATATAGTATAAATATTTCGATCGTTATCAATAGTTATGTCTATATATAAAAATGTCCCCCTGTATGTCAGTATAGTCAGAGACTCTACTATCTACAGAATTCAAATTTGAAATAGCATTTCTCGTGGAACTCGCGCAGATCAAGTGTACTTCATATATACAATTTACGATGTCTGTTAACAATAAAGCCTCAATTTTACAGGTACACTCTTTCAAATTATTTTTTTTAAATTATTATAATGTACATCTGCACTAATTTCATTTGTATCGGATAAAAAACAACAATTTATTCATTTAAAACAAAAAAATGAGATTACTTTCAAGAATTTTTACATTTTAGTGCGCCAAAACTATTAAAATAAATATAGAAAATATTTAAGAGCTGGTTTTAGAGTATATCGTAGTCGAGTGCACTCGAATACAGCATTCTTGCTTGTTTAATAATCAAGGTGTATAAGTATGTATGTATGCATGTATGTATATATGTATGTATGTATGCATGTATGCATGTATGTATGTATGTATGTATGCATGTATGTATGTATGTATGTATGTATATATGTATGTTTGTATGTAGACAGCAAACGATGAAAGCGAACCTAAACGTCGCATAACTTTCGTTATTTATGGAAATGATAGGGGATATGGAGTGGAATGGAATGGAGACAGCATTGCATAGGTGACCAATGGGAATGGGACGAGGGGTGGGAGGCGAGGTTCGCTGAAATTAAATTCAAAGTTTATCTGAAAAACTTGTTAATTTCAAAATGGCATTAACAAACATGCTGACAGTATCTGCCCTAAATGTGTGGGTAGCTTAATGACGTTTTGCAAGTGTGTGTGTGTGTGTGTGTGGTGTATGTGTGTGTGTTTTCTCATCCCCAGCAACGAAGGGCTCAGCACACTGCTGACGCGGCACACACACAATTATGTGTGTGGGGTCGCTGCACAAGCAGAGATTAGTCAAACAATGGATTCAGCAAAAAATGCTTACCTCCCGGCAAAATGGGCGGCATGGGTGGCATGGGTTGCTCTGGGGCAGCAGCAGCATGGCAGCAGCGACGACTTAATTAAATCAGGCAACTTGCCCCTTTCGGGAGTTGGAGGCAGGGCGTTGTGTTAATCGCCGCCATTAAAAGAATATTGCCGGGCGCTGAAACAAAAAGCTTCTCGAGCACCTGTCGGGCAAATGACTCCGTGTCAGCAGCAGCAGCAAAAGCAGCATCAAAAGCAGCAGAAGCAACAGCAAAAGCAATAGCAGAAACAGCGGCAGCGGCAGCAGAAGCAGGAGCAGCAGCAGAGAAGCAGCAGCAGCAGAGGCAGAAGAAGCAGCAGCAGCAGCAGCAGAGAAGCAGCAGCAGCAGAGGCAGAAGCAGCAGCAGCAGCAGCAGCAGACAGAAAATATTTCAGCTTCGGTTTTAAAAATATTTCTTTTTGCTGAGCGCTGGAGAATTACAAAATTAAGTGAACACCAAAGCAGCTGCATAGTGTTGCAAGCAAAACAAAACTTTATATATATTATTACACTGTAAAAATCTATAATAATTTGTTAATATTATATTTTTCAAGTAGAGCATTTTAAATATATGTATTTTAGATTTTTTTTAACATATTTTTTTAAAAACATTTAAAGAAATAAGGTTTTTTAAATTACAAATAAAAATTAAATTAAATCAAATTTAAAGTAAATAACAAAAAATTAAATAAAATAATAATACAACAATAATAATAGTAAAATAAAAAACAAGAGGATTTATGAAATCTGAGTTGAAGATAAAACACCTTTTGAAAAATTTGGAAAGCAGTCCCAAAACATATTTGTACTTATTGTAGTTTCTATTATTAACAGCACTTTGTTTATTAATGCGAAACTTATACAATTCTAACGTATATTCATTTGATTTCTGGCATAATGGAAATTAAATCACTTTTGATAAGCAAAATTCACACTTCAGAGATCAAAATAAAGAATGCAACGACAAAATGACCATGCGAGTTTATAGGTTTCTCCAAGAAACATTAAATTAAGAAAAGGTTGTTTTCAGTTTGGCGTGGATTAAATAATATTTTTTCATGGATAACAAAAATTGGAAAAATATTATATTCCGATGTTTTAATCTATTTTGTTATTGATCTGATTGGGAATAAATGTTTATCGATTTTACATTTTAGAATCCCCACATTTATTAATTTAACTTTAATCTTAAATTTATTTTTTTTTATATATTGTAACAGAGTTGTTTTTTATCTTTCTACCATCTCGATGGTTTTACCACGCGTCGACTTCTATATTTTAATTACCGTTTTATTATTGCTGTTGCTGGCGTTGTCTTTTAATCGGGGCACAAGGCAGGACAGAACAGGATGTCAAAGTCATATTTGTGCATAAGAACATATGCATATATATATTACGTGGATGTTGCCACATGTGGACACTTTCACCTGCGACGTCAGTAAATCCCACACGCATCCAGCAGTTGGGGGCAGGGCTATGAAACTTGGGTGGAAGCCATCGTTGTTTGGAGCGTTTACGACTTATTAAGTTGGATAAACGTTTACGATATGAAAATGAGTAGAAATCTTGTGTGGTTAATTAAAAACAACCAGAACCAGCAACAGCACCAGCAACAGCAGAAGAAGAAGAAGTTGAACAGTTGACAAGACAATTTTGGTAGCAATCTCACAGCCAGCCAAAAAAAAAATCCCCATTCTGCCACTGAATGTAATAATAAAACGGTGTGAAATATAACACAAGCCGCAGCAGGGAAACAAAAAAAAAAAAAAAAAAGAACTGCATCGACTTATGTGGCACGAGTTTGGGCTTGTTAATTGTTTTATGATGCGCCCATAAATCTGAGCATGCACCTTCGCGGCGCAACATACGGCGGGCTGCTCGTAAATTACAACGGGACACGCCCTACAACAAAATAGTCTGAAGACTTTTCTGCTTTACATCATTCAGCAATTTGCCTGCAACTCAACTTTCCACTTTCAGTCTCCAAATTAATATTGGATTCTTACAGAATTACAAAGATCTCCAAGCGATACTCTGAAATCCAGCATCAATCGCCATATGCTCCATATACTCCGACTCCCATTGCTGCGTCCCCAAGTGCCACGCCCCAGACAGAGATGGTCGCCTGCGCTGTGTATCTATCGTTTCTCTATTTGGAATACCGACGGCACATCGCTGCCAGAGCCCAGGCATGGCCGCTGCTGCTTCGGCAGCCATCACAGTGCCACAGGGGATGTGGCAGGGGGGGGGGGGGGAGAAACGACCTTTTTACAAAAACGAACCAGCGACAAATGCCATGCGTTTTAGGGGTGGGTTTTTGCAGCTCTGAAATACACTTGGAAAAAATGGTATTGCACACAATCTGAGGAATATAAATAGTTTATTTTTAATAGATTTTATTCCTCTTTCGAATGATTTGAATAATTTATTACTGATACTTTTAATAATGTTTTGTTCATCATTCTGTCTTTAATAAAAACTAAATAGTTTTTCTTATTTTTAGAAATATTATAATGCAATTTAGAAAACATTTTTCTATTTTCTGGCCTTATTTTATTCCGAATACATTTAGAAAACATTTTTCTATTTTCTTGCCTTATTTTATACCGAATACAAAAGTATTTCTAAAAACAAAATAACTGGTTTTAAAAAATGCGTTGATCGTTTTTACAAATTATTTTTGATGAGTTCTCTAATATAATCTAAACAATTTCTATATATGAAATTCTTAAAATATTAATGTTTAATTACAAGAAAAAAATAATAATAATAATTTTACTTTCTATTAATACAATTACAAGTGTAAGTTTTGTCAGTCAAAATTATATAACAAACTTTCTATTTTTTGACTGACTGTTTTCAATTTCAATATTTTCGTGTATATCATATTTTTTTTATCTAGCCAAGTTAGTTAGGGCTTTTAATTATGGAGCTGTATTCTGATGCCAGCGGCTACAAGGAAATCCCTCGAAATTACTTGCGGTTAATAAACATGCACTTTTAGCAACGGCCCCAAAATTCCGGCCAGAACTTTTCTCATTTAACTTTTGGTCCACTCGATTTTTTTTCTTCGTTCTTCGTTTTTTCTTTTCGTTTTTTATGTACTGCTGATGGCCATTAGGCGGCGGCGGAGTCGAGCCGCCCAACATGCTTCCCGCCAACTATGTGCGGGAAAGTATCTTTCATCGGTTGTTGTTGTTGTTGTTGTTGTTGCTTGTATTTTGAATCTGTTTAATTTCGTTGTTTCTCTAAGATGGGGCAAAGTTGTTGTTGTTGTTGTTGTTGTGTGTTGTTATTTTTGGGTGTTGTTGTTCATGGCTTTGTATTGCATGTCATGAATGTTTCATGAAATTCGCATTACGCGATTTTTGGCACTCAATGGAATTTATTTACTACGAAATTTACTTTTGTATACTCTCAATTAACAGTCCATGGAAAATATACTTTAACAATTGAACATAAAAATTAATGAAATATTTTTGCATGTCTGAAATTATTATTTTTTACAATTTTCATAAAATACATTTCTTGCTTATGAATATGGAAAAAGTGCAGTCAATTTTCGGTGTGTTTTTTCCCACAATTCACCTAAAAATGTGCCTTTTCAGGGTAGTCGAAGTTAGACTAACAAATCCAACAAATTTGGAGTTTTTGTTTTTTTTTGTTTTTTTTTTACTCATGGAAACGTTGTATAAAAGTTTTTTCTTGTTACTGAAATTTTGATGAGCACTGTTATCAAAGTAACTTTTTGGTGTCTATCGTGACCAGAGCAATATATATATATATATTTTTTTTTTTGGCTTACAGTTTTGGCCCAAAGCGAACGTTGAGTTTTTACAAAAAAGTTCAATTTGCACCAAAGGGAATATAATCCCGACTAAATGAGATTACCTGCCGGCAGTAAATTCCCGGGGACTTAATTTTTGCTTTCGCACCTATTCCGCCTCCCACTCTACCAGCTGGCCTCAATTTTTGAAACTTTACATTGTCTGGGACGACATTTCAATTAAGTTTGAAGTCAGCTTGGCTCACTTCTGGCGTTTCCCATTGCCTCCGAAACTGGAAGCCAAATTTGCTCACGTCGCGACTCTGCTGAAATTTTATGCTGGGACTTGTGACTTTGATTCAAAAAATGGTCGGTGGCCTGCAGCACATCGCATCTAATCTTGCATCTAATAAGCATTTTCAATCAACTTTTATGCTTGCGTTGTAAAACGAAATCGACCCGAGCGGCCACGCCCATGCACCCCCCACCCCCTTCTTGTTGCCTGTCTAGTTTCAAAGCAAATCCCCTCACACATACACACACATACGCTGCACAATAACTTAATCCGTAAATTTTATTTTTTAAAAATCCGTAAAACCGTTCACAGGATTTCACGTGCGCTCGCGGACCATAAATTGAAATCCAACCCAAGCCCCCTCCTCCGCCCCCCACCCCGTGCTCCCCCTTGCACTCGCACGTGAACAACTCAAAACTCACACACAAATGAGCACCGAGTGGCTCAATCTGGAGTACGAGTTCGTTGGCTCCCTCCCTTCCATTCCTAGCACCACTCGCTGGTGACCTGCACGATATCCACATTTGTTCCGCCCAATCAAGGCAAATGCATAAATGAAAAACAAAAAAAAAAAAACACCCAGAAAAAAGTGAACCTAAGCATTAGATTACTGTGGAAAAATTCTTATTATAATCTAGCTTATGCATTAAGCATTCACATAAAAATATAAATTCCGATTATGTATTTTTAGTTGAATTTTACACTACTTCAAAATCGACTAAGTTCCATGATGATATTTACGGAATTTATGTGCTCATTTTAAATAAACATATTTATATATGCCAATTTTGTAACACAATGCAATTTTTCAATTGTTGCCTTATTGTTGTATTACTTTTAATAATTATAAAATGTACATTAAATACATAGAAGCACAATGAGTGGAATACAAAAACAAATATTATAATTTATAATAGTTCAAATGCCAATTATAATATTATTATTAACACATGCAGAACTTTAGAAAAAAATATAGGCATAAAATAAAAGTCTGATAAATTATCAAATATGGTTACTAAAAAAAAAACGGTTCTTATAATTAAAAAGGCTTATTCTCATTTTGTTAAATAAAATGTATAATTATATTATTATATTTTAAATTATATTTTTAGCTAGAAAACCTTTTTGAAAATGATATTCGCTATCACTACGGGAACGTAGCTCAGCTGGAAGATATTTAACTTGCAAATCAATCACATTTAATTGATAAATTTTTTTAAATTATTAAATCTTTGTACATTTGACAACTGGAAATACTAATGTTTAATATAAGCAGCAAAAAAGCGAATATTACAATTCTGTGTGTATACATATAAAATACAGACAACATAGAAATTATAATTTTTATTTTAAATTTTGGTAGATAAGAATAATAGGAATAAGGAAATACCAAAAGATTTAGAAATATACTTTTTGATGAATAAAGTCAGTTACTATAAGCACCACAGATAAAGTGAATTTTTGCAATACAGTTCGATTTAATTTTTTTAATGAGCATAATTATTGTTGAAAATGTGTTTTTAATTGATGATTTATTCGGAAGTTCAATGACAGCTCGTTATTGCAAATTAATACAAATTGTTGATGAATTTTAATTTAATTCAATACACGTACTGATTTTAAGCTTAACTTAGGTATAATTTAAGAAGCGTTCACTTCGAAAAATATTTTATATATTACTAAAAGTTATTTATGATAAATATTAAATAATCAAATTATTTAAATAGTTTTAATGACTATGTAAGACTACTGAGTCTTGGTTGAGATTGGTTCCTTACTTTCCGTAGCTCGCAAATTTTACGTATTTAATTTGTATTTTAATCACCTTTCACGCACAATTTATGTCAAGCACTTCGAAGTTGTCCCACTGTGCAACTTGGCAATGAGATTTAAAATTTATTGAATAACCGTTCGTAGCCACAAATTTACGGCAAAAATAACCTGAGTAGCTGGCTGGCTGGCTGGGTTGGGCTATTCTGATTATGCTGATGCACCCCGGCCCCTTTTTTGGCCAAAGGAGCTGCTGCGTCAACGAAAACCAAAAACAACCCATCCGTTTGGGGGCATGCACGTAGCAGTATTTTAAAGAAAGAAAAAACAAAAAAAAAATAAAACAAAATTTCGACAACCATTTTGTTGGCATTTTATCCCTTTCACGAATTTGATGCGTTTCATTTGATTATTTTGCGTGCGTGCTGGGAGCGAGGAGCATACCAAAAAAACAAAAAACCCATTTCACGCCAAGCAACCACAAGTGGCTCCAGGCCAACCAGACCAGCCAGACCAGCCCAGGCATCCTGGCACCCAAGCAGACAGGCAGCCAGGCATCCAAGCAGCCAAGCATCCACTTGAGATTGCAGCTCCGCTTCGGACCGCGTTTCGCTTCGTTGCTTGTAATAACACGCTTTGATAACTTTCATGGCCCATAGCCATACTGCTCCTGCTTCTGATGCGGCAATCCTTGTCCCTCATTCCATAGCCCATGCCATGGCCAGCAGCATTCGTTCATTCCACAGCGATTGCTGGCTGGCTGGCTGGCTGGCTGGCTGGCTCCATCAATCTGCGTCCCCTCCGACAGATTAGCTTCGTTAAACTTTATTTTAAATTTATGCTCCAGCTCCAATTTCAAATTCTAGTCGGTATTCATGGCATGTATCGCTCCGCTTATCCTTTCGTTGCTCGTTGCTCGTTGCCTGTTTGCCTCTCAATATCCATTTTGTTTGGTTAATGAACACGAAAATTGCACCCCTCACTTTGAGGCACCTTCAACTGCCACAAGACGCCATTTTGACACTGGGGCGACTCCATTAGTTGGACAAATATTAAGTGCGACGCTTAAGATTAAAGTTTTTATTCAATTCTCGCATTTAATTTGCAATTTGCATCTGTGCACAAAATTGCGATAAAGGCAAAATGTAAATGCAAATTTTTTGCACAGAAGGCGGCCAGCAAATAACAACTAAACAAACTCAAACACACACACACTCGCACACACACACATGCATAAACAATTACCATATAATCGGATATTTATTGGCCCTGCATGCGACAATTGTCCGTCCCGTCCGTCCCGTCCCATTCCGTCCGTATTTTTCAGCTGCTTCAGTTGCGTTTTATCGGCGCGCTTTTGCGATTTTTATGGTTTTATAATGCACGCCGCTGATTATCGCGCATGATATGCGAATTAAATTTTTACAATTTGCAAATGCAAATACACAAACAAGCCCAAATATAAATACGCTAAGAGACAGAGAAAGATAGAGAGAGAGAGAGAAAGAGAGAGAGAAATAGGGAGCTGGTTCTGTCGTCATTGGCTCTTTGGGACCTGTCGCCATCATCCATTTTAATGAGGTAGTAGACGGGGAAAACGAGCGCGCTCCAAAACGAATTTCAATAATGATTCAATCTTAATTTGAATGCTCGACTGCATCCGAGACAACTCAGTCGACGCGCTCTTAATAAAGGTTTAATGCAATCATCAATGCGATTGCCCCTAAGCGCTCTATTACCAAGTTCGGTTGGTTCAAGAGCCTCACATTAATTACTGTCCCCCCCTGCACCCTTTCTTTTATTGGGGGGAACGGGGTTGTGTGCTATCTGACTCACGAATAACAAAATGAGGCGCAAACCGAAAAACTTGCAGCTCTTTGGCTCAACAGTTGTTCAATGATAATTCAAAATTTAAATCTATTTATAAAATTAAATAAAATATTAACTAAAAATTGCTGAATAATTCTTTTGCATAGCTAATTGAAGTTTAAAAAATTTAATTTCTGCTAAATTAAAGACTCATTTAAATGCTTCTGCAACTGCAACTGCAACTGTCGAGTTTTTGAAGTTTCAATTTCTTAATTATCTCTTGTGAGATTTGTTCTTATAAAAACACTTTTTGATGAATTCTGTCACATAATAATTTGTTAATCAAACTCACTAGTAACAAGTTTAAATTTGTATTAGTTTATAGTTTTTGTTTGGTATTTCGACTTTTAGAATTTACAATGAGTTCTGAAATGAACAGATTAGTGGAATGTAGTACATAAAAATCTTTGACGTATCCAAGATTATTTGTTACATCTCATTTTTTGAATATTTACTACGAATTTGTGTTGGTTAGCAAATTTTTAAATGCAGCCTCGACTCTGGCACTCCAAACAAGCAAATGAATAAAGTGAAATTGTGCTAAAGTACCAAACTCACAGAGAATATATATTTCTGATCCGCATCACCGACAAATAGTTTATATAGCAGTCTCTCAGTCACTAAGAGAAAACATTTTGATTTAAAGTTTAATAATAAGTTTAATAAAAAAAAGTTTCTGTTTATATATTCATATAAACATTATATTATTAAACATATTATTATATATGCAGATTAAAGTAGGTGTCAGATAATATTTTTTTTTTTTGTAATTTTGGCGAGTAATTAGGAGTTCTTTGAAGTTTAAACTAGTGTTTTAATATTAATTATTATTATTATTAAAAAAATGATTATTATTTTAGTGTGTATAAACTAAAATCTTTGGAAAGGCGTTGCGCAATTGTTTTATTATACAAAGACTTATAAAAAGTATTCAAACGAGTCTAATGGAGCCTAAAAAATCCATATTCTAAAAAATTTGTAATCTTCAAATTTTTTGTAAATTTGATAAACAATGAAAAAATGGTATTCACTACTGTTATTTTAAAACACCTTGTCAACGTGTCGATTTTAATCTCTAAGATGTGAGCGACTCGTAGTTCATAAATATTTAACAGGGTATCTACAAATCAAACCCTCTTGACTGAAAAGTTCTTACTTGCTCGCAATATGTTTGTTAAAAACATAAAGTTTAACGACTTGGTAATCGTGCTTTCGTCTTTCATTGGCGCCATTTTACACAATGTTATTTTGGATCCGGATCCACTTAGGATGAGACAAAGGAATCTTTACAGCACTCGACACTCCTCGCGCCTCGCATTAGCACATCTGACTGTAATATTTTTTGTTATTGATATACATAAAGAAGAGCTATATGGATGTATTCAGTAGAAATCAATTCGATATTCAGAGCACAGCAAAAATTCTCAATATGTTCCGGTTTTTCTTCGATTTTTTTTCTTTTTCTTTTTCAATTTACATTGTCGAACATCGAGCAAAGAACGTGTCTCGCGCATTTTATTTATGAGAAACAGAACTCAACTGAAAGTTATGGATACATATAGAAAAAAATATGTTCAGATTGGGAATGCACACATGTGCTCGCAAATAAAAAAAAAACACTATGTACATAATATGTATGTACATACCATTCATACTTGCCAAGTATCTGAATAAAATTCGAATTCTGTGTTCTTACTTTCTGAGCGGTTTACAGCAGAACCAAAATTAAATTGCTTACAAAATAAGCAAATGGCAAAAACGCAAGTAAATCGAAGGAATTCGCAAAGATATCGCTGAAAAATATTATTATTGTAAGTAAATATTCAAATATGCGACATGCATAAGAATTAAGAAAAAATCGAATATATATAAAACGGAAAAATACTTATATATATATTGAATATATATTTATATATTGTATATATAAGCACTTTTCAGTTGTACTATAATCTCACAACCTAAATTTTACTGTCTCTGCTAATGCAATTTATAATTTATTTATAATTTATTTGGCTGTGGGCGACACATTTCCCAATTGTGAAACATTCCATTATAATTCTAATTTTGTAACTATAGTTTAACAAAATGCAATTTTTGCAACTGTTGCCTAATTGTTGTATTACTTTTAATAATTATGTAATGTACATTAAATACATAAAAACGCAATGAGTGGAATACCAAAACCCATTTTATAATTTATAATAGTTCAAATGCTAATTATAAAATTATTGTCAACGAAACGACAACGATACTCCAATTATTTATTTTCAAAAACTTACTTCAATGTTTGAGAAGAAAACTGACAGCATCAATTCAACTTGTTTGAATTTGCTTTTGCCATTTCATAAAAGTTGTACAACTGGTTTTATTAACTTGTTAATTTAAATTATTAAGCTGAGCAAATAAACAAATATATATTAAGATTATAAATAAAACCATTATTTATGTTTTGTTTGATTAAATTTCTCTTTTTTTGCATTTGTTAATAAAGTAATTAAGAAGTCTTGAATACAAAATTTGGCATATATATTTATATATTTTTTAGTCACAATATCTTTGAGCTAATTGTGAATATTTATGAATGTTTAAGCAATCTTAAATGAAAATATTATTGAGCAAACAACTCTCCATTAATTTATATAAGAATTCTGCTCAGTCCAATTCATCCTTTTGGGAATGGATTCGCCGGAACGGAATGTGTCACAGAAGAAAAATAGCAATGAACATTTCCAGAGAGTTCTTTACATGTAAACAACGACAATAACATGCCTTATGACTGGGGGAAGTCTCTTGGATTGGGGATTGGCACTCTGACGGGATGGGGTGGGATGTGTTGAGATGCGATGCGATGCGATGCGATGGGTGGGTGGGGTGGGTGTCTAGTGGGTGTGTGACAGCTTGTGGCAGCAACAGCAGCCAACGTCAACATCATCGTTGGCAAATGTTGAAAATAACAAATTTTTATACTTGTTTTTGGCCTGGCTTATATATTTGTGTTTTATTTTTTCACAGCGCTGCAAAATGTGCGACTGTGTGTGGGATGTCGTTGTGGGTATGGCGGGGAGGGTATGAGGAGGGGAGTGTGGGGTCTGATAGTGCGCCAGTCGGGCGTTGCTGTCATTTCGCATGCCCTGAGTTATTCCAAGATATTAGTCATAAAACGAGCACACAAATATATATATAAATTCATTTGAACGTGCCGCGCCCCTTTCCCCGCACCACCCCGCCCCTCCTCTTCCGCTAGCTACACACCTCAGTTGTACAGTTATGAGGATGGCCACCAGGTCGTGCCGTTTTTATATGTACGATGTAGTGCGTCCGCGTCCATGAAACTGGAAACCTAATTTTCTATGGTAATCCCAGGCAGCAAAAAGCTAAGGTTCACTTACCGAATGACACTGGATTTTGGTCCATCCCTCCTCCTCCCCCCACCCCTCACTACCCTGCATACAAACATAAATTATGCAGATCCTGCAAACGTGCTTAGATGACATTTTTCTTGAGGTGACTCCCCCCCCACCCCTCGCACTTGGGTAATACACATTCACATATGTGTGTGTGTGTGTTTGCATGTAGATACATGTGTAAAAGAGAACACACACACACATGCTGTATATGCTGTGTGTGCACTCTGGAAAAAAAGGCGCAGACATTTAGAAATTTTGTTGGCGATAATTTTTGCTTACCATATTATTCAGAATGTTTGAACTATATCTATAACCATACATAATTTCTGGGCATATTTGAAAATATATATAGAAAATATATATTTAATTTCCAGTGTGTTTTTTCTATAAAACAATACTTTTATTAGCACTTTTTGTAATTTATGTTATTTATATAATTATATTTATATGTTATATGTTATTATTAAAAATTATAATTTAAAATTTTATCATATAAAAACATTTTATATAGTTTATAAATTAATATTATTTAATTTTCAATTTTCAATTACTTATAATTTTAAGTGTAAACGATTTGATAAACTTCCAAGTCCAAGAATGACGAGTTTTTGAGTGTTTCTCTTTTTTTTTTGTAAAATTTTAAATAATTTTTTATTATAATTAGCAAAAAAAAAAAAGATTATTTTTGCCACACCTTTATAATTATTCGAAAGTTTTTATTTATATTTTCTAATACAGAAATCGTTTTAGTTGACAGGACAATTTATTAAAATGTTAGACTCTTTTTCTGAGTGTACACACACACACACACATTCTGTATATGCTATGTGTGTGTGTGTGTGTGACTACGTGAAACGTATAAAATTGTTGCTAAAAACGTTGGCTTCGTTTATGTAACTCTACTTGACAAGACACACACAGAAATGTGTAAAAACAGCTAAGAGGCAACTGCTTAACAAGTTTCTGGCACAAATAGCGAAAAATGGATGAAATGTGGCTGGCCAGCCAACCGGATTCGAAATGGTGTGGCACAGCCAGTCTTGTGTGTGGTGCTGCAATGGTGCTCCATCCACGCCTGGTTTATATGCGCTGCTGGCGGCTGCCAGCGTGTCCAGTCATTTGGCTTATCCTTGATGAAACTAATCCCAAACTTCGCCATTTTTATATGCATGTACTTCTGTGCGCAGCACACAAAAACTTTTGGCCAATCTTTTTACGACTTCATTTGCTTCAGTTGATAGTTGACAGTGCTGCTCCTGCTTCCTGGCGCTTGGAGTAGGAGGAGCAGCAGCAGCAGCAGCAGCACGAAAAGTAATAAGTCACCGAGTCACGACAAAATCCACCCACTTCCTCTCCCCTCTCAAACGACAGGGATCCAATCATTCCCCCCTCTTTGCCTGTGCATTCGTTGCCAGCTTTTGGCTTGCACTGCGCAGCGTCTTACCAGATTCATTAGACGATTAAATACAGGCTAAGCCACAATTAATTTGTTCATTTTCATTTTCTCTGTAGATGCCTGTTATTATAAGTTAAATATTATATTTTCAAAAAGTATAAACTTAAATTAAATAAAATAAAAGTTACAATGCTGTCGTCAGATATATTTTGCTTAGCCAAAGTCTGATTTTGGTGTAACTGCTGGAAAATAAGACAAAAAAAAGAATAAGGATTACAAATATTTTTATAACTTTATAAATGAACTTATAAATGTATTTATTATAAAAGAAATTGAGTTTATAATGAAATACCCAATTAAACTTAACGTTAAATAAATTAGCAATACTAATTTATTGCTGGGAAATATCTGTGTCTACTTTTTAATGTATAACTCTTTATCTCTCTTTCTCTTTCTCTTTTTCTCATCCCATCTCATCATTTTTTAGCAGATAGATAGCATAGATATCCCATATCTAATGTTTTGAATTTTTATTTTTATTTTATATAATTTAATTTGTTACTTTTGTCTTAAGTTTGTTAATATCGAAATCCGTTTTAAAACTGCTGACAACTTTTCATCTACATTAAATAATTCCCCTAATAGAAAAATCAAACTTAAATAAAATTTTGTAAAATGATTTTTATAAAATTAATAATATTATTTGTAATATTCCGATTTTAAACTAAACTTTTGTTATGCTGTGGAGTGTTGAATAGCAAACTGATTTGAACATTCGATACACAGCTGAAAATGATTTCATTCGTGCCCCACCTAAAATTTAACTAAATCTTTTTTATATGCGCCTTAGCCAAGTGGCGCCTCCGGCACTGACTCAGCCCTGCTGCTCCTCCAGGCAGCGCGCCACACACACAGCTCCTGTTGTCAGTTGTTGCAATTTTGCGAGCTGGTTGCATTTCCAGTTTTTGTGGCCACGACGCTTAAGGCGCGGACGAGGGCCATCGTAAAAGGCTAAGATCGCTGTCCGCGCTGCTGGAGCCAAGCAGAATTCGGGTTATTGGGCACAGCCATTCCAAGCTCGAAGTTGCCCCAGCGAAATACTGAAAAAACAAAGCAGAAGCAGCAGTAGCAAAAATTAGATCTCAAGATGTTGCACTGGAAAATATTTGTAATGAAAACACAATTAAACAAAATGCCAGAAAATACTCAAATTACTGACAATCTGCTGTGCTTGGGTTTAGGCTCTGAACTTTGTCATTTCTGATAAAATTGTCACAGTCACAATAAACCCAAAGTTTTTGGTTGCAAGCAGCACTTAAGAGTTCCTTAATTGATGCCTCCTGCAGGATAATCGTATGTGGCAGCCGCATTTGTCTCTGTGTATTTGCATGTGCGCCATTTTTGTGTGGGGCACTCCTCGTGTGGGGCACTCCTCGTATCGTAAACTTTTCTTATGTGAGTTTCTAGTTGTTTGCTTAACATCAAGAATCCTTGGAGAGGAATTCGTGGCGAACGACAAGCCAACAAAAAAAGTTCAAAACTATTTGAATCTCCACGACGACGAACGAGCAATAAAAACGACCACCCACAAAATAAGAGGAGACCAACCAAAATATATTTCCAGCAAGTATGCCACATAATAAGCTGAACTTGCAACTGAAGAGGGGCAGCAGCTTCATAATTAAGTCAACTTCAGCAGCAGACAGCAATCAATCGAATATATTTTTTTTTTGCATAAATTGAAAATGAAAAATCATAGAATTTTCCACAAAGAAAAGGAAAAAGAAAAATAAAAATAATTTGGTTTTGGTTTTCTAATTGAAACATTGCTGGGTGTTTTGTAAATGTGGCAGCCATAAAATATAGCTGTGTGTGTGTGTGTTGTTATTGGCCGCATAGCACAAACAACAGTTTCGTTGCAGTAAATAAATTGAAACGAATTCAATTGGCAGCGGAATGTTTACAAGTGAAACGGGCAACCCACGTCAAAAGACACAAATACAAAAACAAATAAACAGCGGACGACCAGGAATGGAGCCGGGACATGGAAATGGATAAGAACATGCTGTTGACAAGCGAAAGATAAACAAATTCAGACAACTTGAACTCAACCTGCAACTTCTTTGGTTATCAATGGTAGCCATTGGCGCACCAATGTTCCCCCCCCCAATCCCCCAAATACCCGTTGCCCATCCAGGCCAGAGCCAGTCCAGAGGCAAGGCGTCAGTGCCATCACAAATGTCATTGGCGTAATAAGCTGTTTGTTTTAACGGCGCTCGTCTCTGGCCTGAACCATAGACGTTTCGGCGCATAAACAAAAATAATGACTCAGAGCCAGCCAGGCCAGGCCATGCCTGAGCAGCCGGCACTGTGCCTGGGTCTGGTCGTCAACGGGCAGTTGGAACGTCGAGCGAAAACAACATGCCATCATAAATTGGGCTTGCGTATTTATTTATAATAATTTATTTCAATAACAACGACAGCCATTCATCTCCAACTCCAACTCCACTCCAACTACAACTCAGTTCAGACCCATTCCCATTCCCTTTCCCATTCCCCCATCTCGAATCCATCCCGTGCCATATCCAAGCAGCTCTGGCCGGGCCCCATTCGGTTTCGTTGTTGTTGTTGTTTCTCTCCATCAACTGGCAATTCAAATATTTGTACAGTTTTTGTTGTCGCTGGGCGACTGCATAAATATATTCGAATTTCAATTTATGGGGGAAAAACTCGAGTATTTGTGGACCGGCATAATTTAACATTTTTCTCTCGATTGGTTTATTTTATTCAATTCTTTTATTTGGGGGGAAAAGTGTTTTTAGATCTCGAATGCATATTTCTAAACAAAATAACGGGGTTTTCCATAAAGAATACTTCCAAGTGGTTTTTTAGAAACTGAG
This sequence comes from Drosophila melanosoma, assembly GCA_035042045.1. Lineage (NCBI taxonomy): Eukaryota > Metazoa > Arthropoda > Insecta > Diptera > Drosophilidae > Drosophila > Drosophila melanosoma. Next base: position 697,147 of record JAWNLY010000078.1, on the reverse strand, counting down.
TTGAACTCAATTGAATCGCTTTTTTAAGCTGGAAAAGATAATATTCCCCAGCAGAAGTCGCAGCTTGACTGACTACATTAAAACTAAACTTTGATTTTGATCAGGTTGGTATAGTTTTGTAGAAATAAATGTACAGCTGTGAAAAAAACAAATAATATCACAATTTCTAATTTATTAGTTTAATGAACTTGGAAATAAGTTTTTAGAAGTGGAAGACCCATAAAATGAGGGAATGGGAAAATCCATAATTTTGTTCATCGTTTTCAGCATACTTAAGAAATTTTATAAAGAACTAGGAAAACAAGCAGCAGTTTTTAAATGTAAACTTTTAATTGTGCAAGTTAGAAATAATTAAATATTTCTTTAGTTGCATTCTGTTATTCATTTTAGATTATTTTAAAAATTTATATATTTTATATATATATATATATATATATATATATATATATAAAATATATAATATATATATATATATATATATAAATATTTAAATAATTCATTACTTACATTCTGTTATTAATATATGATTATTTTTATATATTTTGTATTTAGTTGCGTTGCTTTTAATTTCATTTATAATTTTGAATTAACTTAGTCCTGGCATAGTTTTAAGAGAATTATGGTTCAGAACAGACAATATATAAATTTTGATTATATTTATATATCAATTTTTAATTATATTCTTGATTTATCAGCATCAAAAGAAGAATCAATCATATCATGTTCAAACTGTATTCTGTGAAAACTTGTATCTATATTAAATTTGAATTAAAATTTGAATCTTTTGCTTCAGACAGTTCAACTGTGAATAATATATGGATTTAGAACTATCGATAAAATATGTGAGTAACCCAAGTTTAGTTCTCTTCTGCGAATACCATTAAAAATGTATTCATTGCTCGCATAAGTGGCAAATTTTTGGAACGAATTTGCAAGACTTCAAATATTAATCCGCAAAAAAAAGAAGGAATCAGCGTCTACCTTTTAAAATTTCAATTCCATCGCCGTATGGAAGACTAATAACAACAAAGTCGCCATTTCCCCATCCCCCGCCCCTGCTTAACAACATTTTTTAGCCCTTATTCAGCTACAGCTTTGACATGGCTCTGCAATTTTTTTTTCTTCTTTATAACGCGAAATGAAAATTCTTGCCAAACAGCAGGAAAAAAGCAGTTGCCCCCCTCCTCCCCCACTGCTCTTGTCCACAAACTTAACGCTGCTTCGTGTTTTTGTGCAAGTCATTCACAGAATAGAATTCTTGATTAAATTGGAGTACATTTCGTGTTTCCAACCACCCACCCCCTACCCTCCCCAAACTCTGCCAATCCTGACCCAGCCTTAGCAATGGCGGCTTACGAGCAACGACACCAGTTGCCAACCTCTCATTTACCTAGCACGGTGGCTGTTCAGGTGGGCGGCTCCCAGCTCCCAGCTCCCAGCTCCCGGCTCCCGAATCGAGCATATAAAACAGAGACGGTCCGCAAGGGGAGGGAAGGGTCTGCTTGCTGTTTGAAGAATATTTGCTGCATATTCAAGCGGCTGTCTGGCGAAGGAGTGGTCGGGGGAGTGGGCAGGGGAGTGGGCGGGCTCCACACGACTTACTAAACTCGTCAACGAAATTCAGCACCAAATATTCTCGTACCTGAGTTTTTTGCGGAAACATGCGAAACTTATTTTGCAAGTTTTATGATGCACGAGCAGCCAACAGCAGCTTTTATTTTTTTCCCTCGTATATTTTGCTTGCTTTATTTATTTTTTTTTTTTTTGCTTTTTTCAGTTTTTCACATCTTGCTCTTTTGCTGAAAATTACAGTCTCGAAGACCCCTCAGCTAAAAAACATAAGTCCAAAATGACTGCCATTTGCGACTGAAAAATTTCGAGTGAACTTTAACTTTTACATTTTTCTTTGAAGTTGCAAAAACAATTAGCTGAGTCTTGCGTGATTTTGCCTTATTATTATTTAGTTAGTGCACTGCCAGCCCAAAAAAAAAACCCAACTGGTGCCACATTGCATGGCAAGATGCCATCGTTTCCTCTGTTGCTGGGGGATGAGTTGATGCGAATCCGAGCATGAAATAGAATTTCAAACGTTACTTGGAGAAAGGCTGGCTTAACACAAACCCATTTAATGGATTAATTGGGATCAGGTCGCCAGGCGCGAACTCGATGCAAATACACTCGATTTGAATATACAAATAAAAGGGGTTTATCAGCCTCCAAAGTGGCTACAGCTTAAACATAAATTTGCAAATGCCAAAAGATATATTTTTAAAAAAAGAAACAAAGACAAAAATTATAATGTGCACATCGAACAATCGAAAAGGCAACAAAAAGCAGGCACGAGCACATGCGGCTGGCTAATGGATTTATTTTTCGTATATATATATATATATATATATATATATATATATATATTATTTTTATATTTATTTTTTTTGTTTCTCTGAGCGAGTTACGCGACTGGAAGCCATCGCACCAAATACACAGCGGGAACGACCTCGAAGTGTCTGAGGCAGAGGCAGAGACAGAGGCAGCCGCAGCGGCACAAAAGGCAGTTTTGTTCTGGTCATTAATAGTTTTATTGGGCGCGTCGAGAGAAATCCTTTTTGGCCTTTTCGAGGTCGCTCCAGTTATGAATGTGTGGGCATTAAGAAATATTACATTTGAATCTCAAACAATCGCTCGAAGGTCGCGCGGCAGCACTAAATTTTTATCAGACTGCTCTCATTTTCATTTGAAACGCACCAGTTTTGCCCCTTTTGCTGCTTTTTACAATCGACATTATGAAAGCCTTGAAATATGAAATATAATTATCGTTGACAACTGACAGCCCTTTTTCACATTTTTTTTTTTTTTTGCTTTACAATGTACAGTGAAATTTGAACTATTTTGAGTGTCCTTGTTCAATATTGGCTTGCACAAGAGATTTCTGTCTGTTTCATGCCTTATCTAAACAGTCTACGTGTATTTATGCTGAACAGTCTTGAACTTCGAGCTCATCATCATAAAATAAGCCAGAGACATACAACTAAAGTAGAGCCATTTAACACAATCCCAAAAAAACCCAGCATCGATAATACATATCAATGAAATACGAAAATTCCCAGAAAAAGCACTGCTGCCTGTTTACGGGTCAAAAGGCATCATCACTTTTGAAACGAAAAACTAATTCGTCGTTTGTGAGTTTAATATCACACTTCAAAAAATCGTCATGCAATTTAAGAAAAAATTTCGATAACAAATAATTTCTATATGTATAAAAAAAACATTTTCTTAAAACAAGAAAGGCTTGACCTTAATTTACAATCTGTTATATATTTTTTATAGCTTTATAATAAAAAAACATAACTAGACACAAACGCCATGAAAATTTGATATATTTTTCCCACATTTTAGAAAAATCTACTCTGAAATTAAAAAATAAAAACCTTCTTTTTAAAAATGAAAAAACCGTTGATTTTAGAAAATTTACTTATCGAATGCCGCATTTCTTTTAGTATCTTTCTGAGTGCCCTTCTTGTTCCCACAGTGAGTAATAATTGAGCGTCAATTCTCTAAACGTAATTAAATAAAGTATTTATCGAAATTCTGGATATATTTGCATACATCGACATATTTATTTATTCGCTGAAATAAGTATAAATTTTGAAAAATGTGCAGCTTGCTCCACTGTGCAACGTTGCTTGATTTTGGTCACGTTTTTGCTACTTGGCCCAGCATTAGCCGATGAGATAAACGATTACCAATAAAACACAACACTGCCAGTGAGCCGGAAACACTATTCCTCCCACCTTTTCCAGAGGCTTTTTGGTTGGGCTACATACGAATCTTCTCGGCTCCCAACAACCAACATTGTTGGACAGTCTCTGGGCCGGGTCCGCGATGTTATCCGGATCTCTACTAGCCCGGGTTGTGATGGATGGTAGATGGAGGGGATGACGCTCGATGAGGCATTAAATTGTATTAAAATGCGCAACGCACAAGCGCACGCCTCCATCCTATGACCCTCCATCCCTCCATCCCTCCATCCCTCCGCCCCTTCACCACGTGAGGGACTTACTTATAATGCTCCCAGGCGGCTGCAAAACTTTGACTGCCTTGACTTTGCCTAAGCGGCGGCATTTATTTGTAGCTCATTCTCTCGTTTGCCAACGGTGTGTGCTTTTGTGTGTGTGTGTGTGTGTGTGTGTGGGGGGAGTGGTGGGAGGGCTGTACGCTGACTCTGGGGAGGTGACTTTTTCCGTAGGTGGTGCCAGTGCAAACGGTATTTTATTTATTTTTATTGCCAAATGTCAACGAGGCAATTCTTTCTTTGTTCGTCAGCATCAACATCAGCATCTCTGAGATATATCAGGAATTGAGTTTGCTTTCGTGATTGCGTTAGTATCCCAAATGAAAATCGAATTGAAAGTTTTCATTTTCATTCGATTCCTTTCATTTCGTTTCGCTCACGAACAGTCAGTAAATTAATTTTCATTTTAAGGGCATAGTTTGTCTACATTTAAGCACAGTATATGCATATATTTAGAATTTAATCAAATTAAGTAGACGGTATTTTAAAATGTATCGAGTTTGGAATTGGAACAAATAACGGCATTCCTAGGCAGGCAGACGATTACATTAATTTTTTCTATGACAACTATTTGATATATTAGTCCAATATTTTTAATTTGTATTGTTCATATTCGTCTTCATATAACTAATTTGAATATTTTTGTAAGCAAATAAAAAATTCATAAGAGAAACCATGTATTATAAAATGACAAAACCAATGTATGGGTAAAAATGATAGCGCACAATGCAACACCCCATAAATTTCAATGATTATACTTCATAATTCCCATTTTAAATTATTGTTATCTCCGTTTGTAGACAAGATCACTAATAAAAGAATCTTAGCTACGTTCAAAATAGAGTTATCAGATGTTTTTGCAGTTTATGTATTTATATTATTATAATAAAGGTTATAAGATATTGACGAAGATATCTCGAATAATTTAAATATAAACTTAAGCAGCTTCGACTATGTATTCTTCCTCTAATATGCAAAGTAATCGCTCGGTTTATTTGAAACAAATCTGTATTTTGCAGCATGTTTACCGAAATTATTAAAGCATTTTAAAAAATAAACAAAAAAACAAATATTTATAGCTGTTGACATGTTGGCAATAAAATGAACAGCATCGGAATCCCGTGGGAACAATCTTTCGTTTTTTAATTTATAAATAAATTTGCATGAGAGCAGGTGCAGCCGGTTGAGTAAACATCGTCGTGACTTAATAATAAAAGCTTCTATTTAAACATTTGAACTCCATTCTGCTGTTATATGTTTTCTGTTTTCTTATTGATTATAATAAAGTATAGTCTGTATATTATATCGTGTGGGCGCAGCTCACATTAGGAATTTATTTATATGAGATGGAAAGACTTCAGCTATTATTATGCGTTGATGCACTGGCTAAAATGACTCACACACTGGTTTTATTTATACATATTTTGTAAATGTTTGTATTTTAAATTCATTGCATTGATTTATTTTTGATTGCTACAGCAAGATAGAATCCAAGATTGCTTAAATTATTTCTTGAATGCAAATATTGCTCTTATTTACATGCAGAATAAGTACATACAAAATGTTATTGCATTTAAGTCTTTTGGGTTTTGTTAATTACAATTGCTTATAATATGTTGTTTTTTCTTTTAGCACACAGCTACAAAATGCCGTCGGAAGAGACCAATGGCAAAGTCCGAAACAGCTCCGCGCTTAAAATGAGAGTATAGACGATGGCAAAGGAGAGCGCCGACGCTACAAATGGAAGATATAGAGAGAGAGAGTGCGCGTTGTCATGACAACGGCTGCGGCGGCAGCCATCTTGGATATGAGAGAGAGAGAGCCGCCATGCAGCGGCCATGCTGTTGGCCAACGGCACTCACACGCTGCGCCGGCTATTGTGTAGTTCTGTGACGTGACTGAAATACCGCAGCAGGTAAATCCGTTGTTTCTTGTTTTGTCTGTGCAGCGATTTTGCTGCCGCAGTACAGCAGTAACGACGTTCGCGGCGACCGCTTAACGAATGCGCGTGCGTTGCGCCCGGACCGCGACCTCGTCGGTTGGAAGCTGCGACCGCGGCAGCGGCAGCGGCATCGGCAGCGAAGCAACTATGCAAGGTATGTATGCATATGTGTATGTGTAATAGAATGAGAACAAATAGTTTATGGGAAGAAGTGCTCTGCTCTGTTCTGTCCTCTGTCAGTGGCATTTGTCGGGGGTAAAATGATCAGTGCAAGTGCGAATGTAAGTTAGAAAGGGATACATGTATATACAAATATGTATGTGTGTACTTAACTAGGGTTGCTATCGAGTACACAAACCAGTTTGGTTTTGTCCTTGCTAAGTTCATTTCATAAAGTTCAGAAGTATTCCAATACGATTTTGAACTAATACTCTCAATTAGAAGCTAGTTAACCTCTGTTCAATAGGCTTATTTTTTTCCGTTATTAATCGACTTGAAATTTTTTTTATTTTTTTTCGTTGTTAACTTAGATATATATTAGAATATAAGTATATTTTTAAATATGCATTTTGTTCACAATAATTTTATTTATTTTTGTTTTACTCTGTTTTTCAAATGCACAGCAACACATTTTTAAAATAGAAATGCGCTCGCACACCAATACACTCAACATTTGCTTGTGTATTAGTACTGGCGCTCTTCGCTAGTCAACTGTGCATGTGTGCGTGCGCGCTCTCTTAAAGAGTACTCTCTTAAAATGCGCTCTCTTTAGAGCGCCGAACTGCATTAGTATTAGTGTATGCTCTTTGCCGTTCCTTCGGTGCTCTTAAATGCCACTCTCTGCAATCGATGCACCTGTTCAATTCTCTTTCTTAGCGATGTCTCTGTTTGTTTTGGTTGTTGCCACGCTCTTTACTCTTTGTGGTCTTTTTTTTGTGTGTGTTTTTTTTTATGACTGCTGCCGCTATTTGCTTATTGGACGCAGTTGGTCTGACTTGTGTATGGGAATGGGTAGCCGCGGCGCAGCTTGAAATCTTGTTAGAATTTATGAGAATCTCAAAGTCCTGCGCAAGTTTCTCGGCTTTGGGTAGATGCAATTTCCTTTTTTTACGATTTGCCTCGCATTCATTGCATTCTTTTCGCTTCGGTTCGCTTTCACAACTTTTCCCACGTGCCCCCCCACCCAACCCCCTATCATCAACACGACTCTCCCACAACCCTTAGAATGGTCCTTGTTTCTTGCATAGGAAAATATAATGCGCTTTTCTCCCACTCCCCCCCCTCACTTTTGGCAACAATGTTGACAGCCGATGCAATTTTTGTTGCTGTTGCTGCTGCTGCTGCTGTTGCTGTGTGGGTGATTGGGAACAATGCCCTGGTGCTGCCACCAGTGCTACTGCTGCAGCCAGTGCTGATAAGAATGATTGGCACAATTGCAGCAGCAACACCAACTGCAAACAATGCATTTGAGCAATGAGTATGAGAGCATCAGCAGCTGCCTGAAAGCAGATGCATTTTTCTCACTGAATCTAATTGGATTCACACTGCTCAATGGTTTGAGTCTGCGCTAAGTCAATTGATTTTGTAGAAATTAAAGACTCAAAATTTGTGATAATTCAAGTTTCGAGCAGCTTCATTGGCTAAGATTAAATGTTTGTTTATCAGCATATGTATATACAAATATATATATATATATATATACGTATGTATTTAGACAATTACATAAGTATTTTGTACACTGTTTGTTTGTTATGGAAACAATGCGTTTGTTGTTTGTTTTATAAAAATAGTTTGTTTACTTTGCACATTTGAGTAAGTGTTCCATTTGTGCCTTTTCAGTTGCAACTATAACTTAAATAAATACCAATTACCAAACACACACAATGTTAGATGTGTGTTTGATATACAAAAAGGAGATTTTAGAGGGAAAATTCTAACAAAGGCCAGGAAAATAAATGATGCATGACAAACTTTAAAATACGTAAAATATTTGTTTGTACTTTTAATTATATTAATTATGTCATATTTTATTTTTAATTTTATTTATTTATATTTTAATAATATTTTTATTTAATGAGCTATTAAAATTCAAAAATAAATAATAAAATGATGAGTTCTACTTAATGTTGATACAAATGTATACACCTCGAACTATATTTACATTTAAATCTATTTGCAATTGACTTTGGTTATAAATGTTAAAATATTTTATAATAAAAATAGTAAATTATTAACTCTATTAAATTCAAAATAAATTATTATTTATACTTAATATTGATACAAATGGATATACCCTGAACTTTATTTAAACTGGATTCTATTTGCAATTGACTTTGATTATAAATGTTAAAATATTTTATAATAAAAATAGTAAATTATTAACTCTACTAAATGACTTTTAAAATAACTAAAAATTAATTATTATTTATACTTTATGTTAATGCAAATGGATACACCTTGAACTTTATTTAAACTGGATTCTTTTTGCAATTGACTCTGATATAAAATGTTAAAAAAATTATAATAAATAATAAATTACTAAATTATTAATTATATTAAATTATTTAAAATAATGCAAAATAAATTATAAATAATTAAATTAATGTTGCTAGAATTCGTGCACCACCGAACAAATTTACCCTGTAGCCCAGTAAAAACTGACATTGCCAATAAATGTTAAAAGAATTTAAAATAAATAATTTTTTTTTAGTTCCATTTAATGTTGCACTGATTTTATTTACACTTGAGCCACAGACACAATTGACTCTGGCCATAAAATAGGAAAAAAAAATGTGCGTTGAATAAACAGAATTAGAATTTTAACACCAAAATCAAACTGTAAATTGTTGTCTGTAAAATATTTGTGAGTAAAGACATAAATCCTTGCAGTGCTAAGCAACTTCCCCCTTGGTCTGGTGCCCTGATCTGGACAGGGATTTTGACTGGTTGCTTTCGACTCTGGTTTCTGTGGACTGAACGGACGTCATAATCGTTTCAGTGACAAAGCATAAAATTTGAGTTTTACGATTTAACTGGGCTATAAAGCAGCCAATTAGTGTCAGTCAGCAGAAGGCAAAACCAAAGACGAGCCCAAGGTGATGGTGGGAAGGGTGGGGTGGCCATTGCATTTGTATCCGGAAGGTGGACAGCGGGGACAGGGGGGCACAGACAAGTGGCAATGGGACTTAGCTGCTGCCTTGGGGGCAATCCACTCTCCGTTTGTGGATTGAGTTGTTTGTGAGAAGTGCATTTAATTGTTTTATGATCATTTTGACAGCTCATTAAAAGTATTGAGACCCCTCCCCACCCTCCCCATAAAATTCCAGTGGCTGTGCTTAATTTTTGGGCTTATAAGCACATGACTTGCCCAGATTGCGTTTTCCGTTCAAGTGGCTTTTTAAGGAGCTGCCTAATATACGACTTTTCCGACACACGCAACAAGCACGAGCCCAGAGCCCGCAGCTCATACCTTCCTCCTCAAACCCACACACCTCCCACCCCCCCGCCAGTACAAGTGGGAGAACAGCAGCAGCAGCAGCAGCAGCGAGTCATAAAAATGATGACAATTTTGTTTTATTTTTTATGACATTGCGTCGCCTGCGTCGCCTGCGGTCTACACCACGGTACAGGTGGCTCTGGGCACTGGAGGTGTGTGGACAACAAACAAATGCTGAATATGCCACGCCTCCTCTCCTCTCCTCTGTTGTTGTCGTTGCTGCTGTTGTTCCTGTTGTAAATCATCATGTCAACTGTTGCTTCTGTTTGACAGTTGTTGTGCAATCAATGGGAACTCCCTGCCTACAATGGGAAAAAAGCAATGAAAAAATTAACAATTATTTTTATTACTATTTTATCTTATTCATAAACAAGTTTGAGCTAAAATATATACAAATTCAACTGCATAGTAAACTAATTATGTTAATCAACTCAAAACTAATTACAAATCTTTCTCCTAAGTTTGTCAATTGCAACATAATTGCAATTATCTGTTATATTTTTGATATGTTGACTCATATCTCGTAGATGCACTCAGATCAGAAATTGGTTAGTCTCCTTTCAATAAATATCGAACTCAAATGTAGAACAATTTTCTTGTTTTTTAAATAAAATAAAATAAAAATAAAGGATTTCACTAAATCAACTATCCCAAAAAAAATGCATATATTTTTTTTGCATTTATATTCAGAAAAAGTAGAAATGCCAAAGCCTAGCATTTCGAAGTATCTCGTTTTCAAATCTCATGTTTCCAAACGAAGTTATTATTTCTAAATTATGTCAAAAGTGTTTGTATATATTAAATCTCAAAATACGCCAATGTTTCATAATTAATATATGTAATATAATATATATATATATATACAATTAATATATATATAATATAATATAATATAATATAATATAAAATAATATAATTTAATAATTATTATATATATCACAGACTTAGACAATTTTAATATATATTATAAATTAAAATACAGCAACAAATAAAGAAAAAATTGTTAATTTAAAATGATGATTAGATGCATAAAATCCCTCAAAACAAGAAAGATATTCGCATTCGTGTGAAGATGAGTTATTGGCTGAAAAGGTGGCACAATAGATTTATTAGGTGGCAGCACATAATAACAATAATAATAATAATAATAATAATAATCATTTATTCATTTGTGCACGTAATAAGTCAATTTAGTATTTCTAATCAATATGCAAAATTAGCTTTGAGTTGATTCTGGCTATCTACGGCAACTTTGCAATTCTCGCGACGCACTTGCGATCAATTTGAATTGCAATTGAAATCGATTGAGGATGCCGCCATGGAGCCAAATACATCATTCAATCAATCTAATTAAACAAATCGTGACCAATATTGGCATATTATTGGCAACGTCGACAGAGTCGTCTGTGATGAGGCACCGACTGCTGGCGGCGCTGGCAACCACTTGACAACATTGCTGCATGGTTGCGCCTCAAACTTGTGTCTTGCCCCTTTCAGGCATAAGTCTCGTGCTGCCTTGGGAATAAATAAAATGGCTTGCAAGACGCAATGTGAATGTGCAAGAAACAAGCAAACAAAAAACAGAAGCAACAAAAACAACAACAACAGCAACAACAACAATAACAACAATAACAACAACAGCAACAACAACCACAGAATTCTTACGCTAAAGCTGAAAGGGCCCCAGCCAGGTGAATTGAGTAAACAAAAATGAGAAATGTCCGCTGATTGATATTATCCGGTGTTAACGCACCGACTTCCCCCCTCCTCGCACCCCTGACCCAAGACCCACAGAATAATGCACACCCACACATACAGACAGAGAGAGGGAGACTTCCATGGCAGACAGCCAGAATGGTAATCGGTAATCGAGAAATGGATTTCCATTTATCATTTCCGCTGCGGCCATATTTCATTTGTGCTGTCAACATGATTTTTAGCCGCAACTCAAAGGCATTTCTTATGTGTAGTAGATATATATATATATATCTATATATAAAGTAGATATTTATATATATATATATATATATATCTGGTGAACATTCTATCAACATATGTCCAGTGCTGCCATAAAGAAAAATAAAGTTTTTTGTTGTTTAAAATAACGTTTTTAATATTTAATATAATTTCATTTGTACATTTGATTAAAAAATATATTCGGAATATTTTATACATATTTAATAAAATAAATATATTATGCACTATTAGTTGTAATTCTCATATTAAAATGGTTTTTGTATTTTTAAACTCATTGACGTAAATTGTTTTATTATTAGGTATTAAAATTATAAATAACATTCTAAAAAAAATGGTATTTATTTATTATAATATAAAATTTGTTTTGTTCCCGTTCTGTCGCGAAATATAATATATAAAAAATATATATTTTACATTATTGAATAAAACATGTATTTACTTTATCAATTATACTTTTAAAAACCATTTTTATTTAATAAAATATAAGTAAATTTAATTTTATTTAGTCCATCAGATCGTACAGAATCGACAGCTATATGTGCCTTTCCAATTAAGAATTTCAATATTCTGTGCAGAGATCGACTTATTTGAATTGCCTTTTTTAATTTTATTACCTGGCAAATTATTGTCTGATCTTCCTATTTGCTGCTGATAAAAGAAAAAAAGGTTAATTTAATTAAACCATTTGCCAAAATAAAAATTAATAGTTGTTTTTAGCTATATTTTTATGTATTATTTTTTCTACTTTTATTGTCAAATTGTTGTATTTTTTTAACTTTTTCTCTTTGATTTATTTCCATTTGCCACAGAAATCAAAAGAACAAAAAGTAATTAATTTTATTTTGTATACAATCAAAAATCAACATTTAACCAGGGCTGTCCAAACGAAAAAAAATAGTAATTGTTTTTTTTTAGCTTTTCTCATGCACTTTTTTTACTTGTCAAATTGTTGTCCTGTATCCGCATTTCGAATTAGTTTTTGTCTTTGATTTTTTTTACCACTTGCTGCTTAAATGAAAAGAACAAAAAATAAATAATGTAATTTTGTTAAAAGCTTTGAAGTTCGCCGTGCATGTTTCGTATTCTGGTTGCATTCTCTATTTTTTCCATTTGCTTTGATAAAATTAAATATTTTTACGAGACTCAAAGTTTTGAGAAAGTGAGGGGAATGTAAACGAGAATTGGAAAACTTAAAATATATATTCGATGCGACGAAACGTATCTATCTGTGTATGTATGTATGTATGTATGTATGTGTGTATGTATGTATGTTTGTATGTATGTACGTATGTATGTATGTATGTTTGTGTATATATGTATGTTAGCATTTATCTATAGTGGAATGGGAATGCGTGTGTATCTGAGAAATGTCTAAAAGCGATTTACTTTAGTTTTCCATTTCGGTTTCTGGCGTTTTGCCTTTTCCTATGTCTTTTTCCTTTCCAATTTTATTTTGGTTGAGTTTCCATTTTGCTCATTGCCAGTAGAAAAAAAAAAACGACAACAAAGGCAAAGCTATCATCACCATTCCATTATCAACACGGACATGTCCCATTGTTGTTGATATTTTGCTTGATATTTTTGCCAATGTCTGTTGTCGTCATTCAATCCTGACCCTTCCCCCAAACCCCAATCAATTCAATGTTGTAAGACACGTATTCTGACTTGAACAGATATATATATATATATATATTATATATTTCCTATTTGTGTAGTTGAACTTTTCATTCATTCACGGCTCGTACTCAACTTGTGTTTTTCGTTTCGCATCATAATTTTGCGCTCAACAGCGTCAAAAACAACGACAATGCCAAAAAATGGAGTTCTCAGAATTCCACATGGGACAACCAAAAAACACAAACCCAAAAAAAACACAAACAAAAAAAAATAAATAGTAATAATACTAAAAGTCATAACAGATTCCCAGTGCTTCCTAGTGCCAATCACTCCAACTGCAGATGTGCCAACCTGGAACCCAACCACCCAGAACACCCACAGAGTTGGTACTTAGTTTGTGCCTGGGCTCGAACTGTAAATAAAGCTCGCATCAAATTGCTGCAAGGGGCAGATAATGAAAGGGAAATCACTCATGTAGCAAGTGGCAAGTAGCAACTAGCTCAGTGGCAACTATCTACTTCTGCTCAATTAGGCTGTGTCTTTTTATTGCGCTTCATCCAATGCATTTTAAACCTGCAAATTCACATTAATTCACTGATTTGGTTAAATTCCAGTTTACGTTTTAACATTGCGAGTGAATTTATTCTAAATTCTAAATTCGATCTCTGCACAGCATAGTGAAATTCTTAATTGGAAAGGCTGATATAACTGTAGATTCTGATGGACTGATATATATTTTACTTATATTTTATTAAATATTAATTGGTTGGTAAAAATATAATTAATAAAGTAAATACATGTTTAATCAATAATGTTAAATATATATTTTTTGTATATTATAATTTGCCACAGAACTGTATCAAATTCTATAGTATAATAAATAAATACAATTTTTTCTCAGAATGTTATTTATAAATTTCATACCTATATTTGTAAAATGTGCAATATAGTCAAAATATATATTAAAACAGTTTACGTCAATGAGTTTAAAAATATATAAAGCCATTTTAATATGTAAAAAAAAATGTAAACAACCATAAATTATAAAAAATAATTATAAATTATGCCGAACATTTTTTTTGTTAATTTCAATCAATTGTAATGTAAACGTTATTTTCTTTAAATTATATATTAAATAATGCAAACATTTTGAACTTAAAAAAATATATAAATTCTTAAAATTATATTCAATAATGCAAACATTTTGAATTCAGAAAAATATATGTGTATATATATGTGTGTGTATGTATGAATATATCGGAATATATATAGATTTATTTATGGCTATTATGGCCAAATGAAATTTAAAAAGTACGCATTTATTTATTAATTTGCGCTGTGGATATTTTGACAGACTTGAGTGTGCCAGAAGTATTTAATTTAACATAAAATATTTTAAAGACATACCAAAACAATACAAAAAACAGCAGCTACTCGGCAAACGATAAAGATATTATTGAAAATTATTGGTTGAATTAATGTGAATATTCCGACTGCTATTTAAATGAATTAATTCCCAAACTAATTATTGCACAAATGGAGCAGCTGGCTTTGCCCGCTCAGACACTCTCCGGTTAAATGAAGGGACAATTTTATCTGCAGGCGAAACTGGCTGCTGGCAAGGAGTGCGAGAGAGGAAGAGGGAGAGGGAGAAAGGACGCATATCTAAATGACATAAAAAAAAACTGCAGAGACGCAGCCCTAGAGAAATGAGAAGTGCATAAAACCAAGTGAGGCAGCAACATTTCAGTGGCAGCCATAGCCGATGCTGACAACGATGCTTGCAACGCAGTTTAATAATGCCGTCTCACTCTAACACTCGTTTCTATGCATGTGTGTGTGTGTGTGTGCGAGTGTGTGTATGCTGCATGGGGACATTTAACGAAATGCACAGATGCATTTTGGTTTATTCCCACATTGGTAGTCATCGTGACAGCATGTGTACACACACACACACACACACACGCCCACACACACAAATACACAGACACCAATACACATACAGAAACATGGCGTTATTCTTGTTTATTTATCTTTTATTTATGTATTTAATGTCGACTAACATCAGTCGACACAGAAAAATATCAAAAAGTAAACAACCCAAATTAAATATCAAAAATACAAAGAAAAAATATAATATGGAATAAAATTAACAAAATAACAACATTATTATACGAAAATTACATTTTTAGTCTAGTTTATAATATGACCTAATATTTTGATTTCTAAAAATTTAATTTATAATTGATTATATATAGAAGTTAATAAACTGCAGCAGCCATTGACAATAATAATATAAATTTCTTTTAACCGACTTTTAAACTTTTGACCTATACATATATATTCTATATTCTATATTTTATATCCCATATTCTACATATTCTATATTCTAAATACAATATGTGTGCACTGTCTGTGAATGTATATGAATTTTGTAGATTAAGGAAAAAACCTGCTCATGCGCACTTCAAATCCAAAATTATAGTTTGTAGTTGGTGTTTTTTTGGGTTGATAACTGAAGAGGAGAATGGGGTAGTTTTTTTTTAGGCTCAAAGAAATAACATTTAAATTTATAAGCCCAAGTGAAATTTTATGTACGCATTTAATTGGAATGACTAAACGTATTATATATATATATTTTAGTTAAGAGATGTTTACCAATCGCAATTATCAGTTGCGAGTAAAATAAATAAAATAAATACACCCACTGATTAATATATGTACAAATAACATTTTGTATATATGTATTTTATCTGAATAAATAAAATAATTGACTCACATTCAATTGTCAAGTTAGGTTTAAAAGCTCAAATTTGACTGAGACTAAGAAATAATAAATAATTTAAGCCCGACTTTATATTTTAAAAACATTTTTTTTGTCATTTTTTCTATCGTTATCAAGATTATTTTCCAAGATTAATAGAGAATTTGTTAATATGTTCTGATGGTAAAAAACATTAATTAAGAAGGAAACTAAAAGTTAAAGTTTTAAGATCCAGTGTTAAATTATCATCCGTTTAAAGTAAAGACTGACAATTTCACAATAAACTTCAGTATTAACCAAATAAAATATATACGAATTTAGTCAGCTTTTATACTAAATTGCACCTCGATATCATGATTGTAATAAGGATTATAATATATAATTTGTGCGACGTATTCAGAGCATTATATTTTATGTATTTAAGTTATAATTCCGCTTTTTAAACTTGAGTTTTCGATAAAGACATTATTAAGAGAAGCTTCTAATAACGATGCAATTTGAATTTTATAAAAAAATATTACTTTCCTTAAGGATTTAAATTATTGCAGTCACAAAATAAAAAATCACATATGAATTGCATTAGCAGAATTCGAATAATAATTTTATTTGCATAACTCGTTTTGGCTCGATTTGGCCAGCTAAGCGGCTTATACCGTTTAATATGGCAGAATTAATTTGCAACAGCTCTCCTCCTCCTCCATTTGTGTTGCAAGACGACCGACCACATGCAACGCCATCGGAGGCAGCTTTTCGAGCAACTCCATTGGCATCCGCCACTTGGGGTTTGTTGATCTCGTGGATTCCATAACTTTAACGATTACGATCTGATCTGGGGAAGCAGTCGGATTTTCTCTGGCAATTGGTCAGCCGACTGCATTTGGCAAATAGACGGCAATAAATTGTCATAACAAAGAGAGTCTGTCTGGTAAAAGATGAGACACATCCATATGCAGCTGGTGAGTGCACAAATATTTGTGCAGTCCGGCAGCATGTGGTCCATGGCATACACATGTGCCTCTTAACCCTTTCGAGGCGGCAAATTGCAGCTAGAAAATTGCATTTTTATGGCTCTGTCATAAATGCGCGGTTCGAACTTTCACTTTTCCATCACGACTAACAAAGGCAGAGGACGGCGTCGTCGTGGTTCCTGGAACATTAGAAACGCTTCATTTTTTGACAAGAATTCTAGGTTTTGTTTTTGTTTTTGCTTTTTGTTTGAAATTGTATTTGGAGCGTCAAGCGAAAAACCCTTTTGCGACTGCTGTGCGCCGCCGGAGTCTGACCCGAAGTTCTACTTCCGCAGCGGGGGATGGGGTTGAGGGTTGTGTTGAAAACCAATTTGATATGCTCCCTGATATGTCAGACAAATTCTAAACATACCTTGAATGTGCTGCAATTTAAATTTTCAAATTTAGTATGGGTCTTACTTGCCTACCTTCGGTTTTATTTACAACACTTTAAAACACAAAGGGTAAAATGACACCTGAAATTTTTGTTTATTTTTCTCTTTCTAATAAAACGTTTGTAATCTGAAATATGAAATTTCGTACTGACAGAATATAATTTGAAAATTATTAATATGTAAATAAACAACATAGATTTTTGCAAGATTCGGTTTATGGGATTAAAATATTAAATATATATAATAAATCATATTTCATAGTAACCAACACTCGAGAAATATGTTATTATGTGAAAGTCTTCCAACTTTTATATTAACAAGTTAATTTTTGTTGGTTTTTTTTTACTTAAAAAGTTGTATTGCAGCTATTCCTGGCTAAGGCAACACATTCTGTTCTGATGTGCTTATTGAGTAATTATCACAAAATCGACAGCGTTTGCTAATAACTAAAACTGGTTTCATCCAGAGATTTCCTTGATTTTTCCTATGGCTTTTACCTGCTTTAATCGTTGTTTTTATTAAAGCTACATAAAAAGGCAAGTGGCTTGTCTAAGGTATTATGGCTCTAACCAGATCAATTGGCTATTTTTCTTATCTAAAAATCTGGCTATCGTAAAGTATGAATTATCCAACTAATATTTTGTTATTTATTAATTCATTTAAGGGAATTATAAAGTCGGCTTTCTTTGTTGTAGATATTTGCCATAATTGTTATGCTTTAAGTTAGCTATTTAATATAATTAATAATGTACTTCAATTTACAATACTTTTAAAGAATGTGAAATAGAAAAATTGGATATATATTTTATGCTTATTCACATTCGTTTTTAATAAATTTTCATTCACATTAAAAGAACATTTTTTGTCCAAACTACAGCTCTTTCAATGCTTACTGAATATTTCTTCATAAAAATGTTGTATTTGGTTCGCCGCTGAGACTTCCATTTGGATGGCAACATTCATTAATTTATCTGTGAATTAGTAAATTTAACAAATCAATGGCTAAGGCAAAGTGAGTAGAGGAAAAAAGTTTTCTTGGCCTGTTAATCTACTGAAAATGGAAAATATTAATGAGAAAAAGTTTGGCGGCGCTCAAAGAGCTTTTATGGCATTTCTATATAGCCAAAGATACACAAACCAGCTAAGAGAAACGGGATAAGTCTGTCTCTGGCCAGATACGAAAATGGATGTCTTCCTCATTATGAAAATGGAACAAATTTGGGAGCGAAACTACTAAGTGCTCTGGAGCTGGAGCTGTAGCAAGGGGAGCAGGGGTCCACACAGGAGCAGACCAAACCCGGCACAATCATGTTCGACTAGTCATGTAACAGTTATTCGGTTATAACAGAAAAGCTTTTGGCCCGGCACTGTCTGAAATATGCTTAGCCAGAATTTATGCACACGACCATCTTCCACTTGGGAATATGAGGCTGCCACTGAGTGTGTCGAGACTAGATATATATATATATATATATATATATTTATGTATATAGATATGTATGACCAACAACAAGAACAGCGAGGAAAAAAAAAACACAATAGAACTAATAAAAAATAAAAGCACACCAAAGATTCAATACTCTACAACTGCTCACATGCAAACTTCAAATATTTCAAATGTAGCTTAAAATTAATAATGATAACTTTTGTAGTTAATTTTTTGAATATACTTTTTAATATGCATAATAATTGGTTGAAATATTGGAATTTTTCTGTGTCGACTAAGCCAACATTTTAAATGTGTATATATATAAAATATATAAATACAAATAAAATTTATATATATAAAATATATAAATACATATTAAATGTTTGATGCATTTAATAAGCAAATCAAATCAGAACAGAAATTAATATTAATATATCCCGATTATTGCTGCTGATCAAGAATATATATACCGTTTATTAAATCGCAGATTTTTTTAAGAAAGATTCACATTTAATCAAGTACAATAGTCGCAAGTAAAACCAGCTTTTAGATACCCTGTACTGTATTTTTATTATTATTGCTGTAGAGACTGAACACTGTAACTAACAGTAAATTCGTTATAATACTTATACAATATAATATAATATATAATATAATACAAGTCCAAATCTGGACTCTGACTAATGCCTAATGGGAATCGTACGAAGTATTTGAAAAATTAATTCTGCATTGAGTCGGGTATGAATTGATTGGGCCTTCGCTCTATGTTCCGAATATATTTAATATAAAATGAATTATTCGATATTAATATTGAAATTATAATTATTATGAACTGAGTAAGGTTTACCTATATATCTACATACAAATTCAGTCGTTGAGCTCAAATATTGTCAGAGATCAGATGCGGGACACACCCAAAAAAAACCATCTGTTTTGGTCTGATAAAAAATATATGTTTACATAGATTTGCACAGCTTCGTGATACCCTTTTAGACAGTTTTAATGGGTACATGGTATAAAAATGATGACGTCGTTGAATGACAATAGTGGGGGAGGAGGGGGGGAGGAGGAAAAGTACACACATATTTAGATGGATGAATGCTCTTGAAGCGTCGAGCTTCTCAATGGGTTGTTCGCGTTTGTTGTGCACCAGAATCGGATGGTTACGTGGATAAACAAAAAAACAAAACCAAAGAAAAAAAATATAGACAAACAAACGAGCACTCAACGGGATGGGGATGGGAATGGGAGTGCGGATGGGGATGGGGAGGGGGACGTGTTTGGCGATGGCTACTGGGCGGACAATGAAATGGAACGGGTGATGGAGGCAACTCCCAGTCACACGACTCATAAAAGAGCGCACGAACATGTGTGGAAGGATGTGGAGTGTGTGAATGGGGGGTGTGGGTGTGTGGCTGTGTGTGTGTGGGGGGGGGGGGTCGACAAGTGTGTGGCCAACGCAACACATCCCGGCGACATAATCGAGTAAGCGACAAGTAATGAAGCGCACGGAAGGACGGCAGAGCAGGAGTGTGGCACACACACACACAACTGGACCCAATGGGATACAAATGCATCAGCGACGCACTCTGCCCACACTTTGTCCACATCGATATAAATATTCTTGCCTCATGTGTTGGGGTTTCTGGAGTGCCAAACCAACTATAAATTGATGGCATATTATTTTATTCTTTTCTCTTTTCGCAAACAAGAAAGCCCACTTCTGGGAAAAGAGGCGCGGAATGGATTGTGGTTGTGGAATATTTAAATAAAATGATAAGCGTGAAATTATAATGAGGAGCGTGTTCCGGCATTAATCGGATTGGGCCTTTTGCTCTATGTTCCGCATATATTTAAGTTTAATGGCGATTTTCGGCGCAGACCATGCGTGGTATTTGAATGAAATTGTTTTTTTTTTTTTTTTTTTTTTGAGTGCTTCGATTGAATATAACAATTTGTGTTCCAACTTATCCATATGTAAATATGGCTCACATTCAAGGTTAAATTACCATGTGCGAAACAGTGTTTCCAGGAATTTGCATTTATATTCAGTAAAGTTGTCATTTGCTCAGTTTATCACTTTTATGCTTTTGCATTTAAACAACCTACTGAAATAAATGCTGTAGATTTTAATAGTTTACCATTAATTCAATGAAGAGCTATAATTATATTTGATTTATTTAATGTCAATTGTCGAGTTATTTCAACAGTTTCCTAGAAAACAATTTAAAACGGCTTTACGAAATATTTCGATTTTGATATTAGGCAAATTTTATTAAATATTAGATGACATTTATTAAATATTATTTGGCATGGATTATACTTACTACAGGCAGAAAAATAAGTTATTAGTATAAAATCCATCGCTGCAATATAGAAAAACTTAACTCGTAAATATTATTTTTACCATATTTTTTTATGATGTCATTTCAAGCTTTTTTGTATACAAATAACGTATGAAATGAAACAACTATCAATGGAATTATTTGTATTTTTTTATTTCATTTTTATTAAATAATATATCAATAAGTTTATTATAATCCATGGGGATTTTTTTTTAAATTTATATATATATATATATATATATAAATATAAAGACGATCAACTGAAATAAACTTTTTAATTAATTGTCTTGTTCTCCATACGATTTCAGGTGGATTATTTTTTACAGGGACCCCCCGAAGACACCAAACGTTACACGACATGTGTTGCAGGTGAGTCTGTAAGTATATAAAAATATGTATATATATGTATTCATGTATGTATGTATGCATAAGCAAAATAAAAACAATAAATGGCAACGGGCGAACTATCAATTTGAGCTGTGGCGCAGGTGCATCCAGCAGATACAAAACCAGATCCTGGTCTGGGCTTCTCCAAATTCTTATTTTCTTATTCCTTTCGTTTTTTTTTTATTTGCCAACATGATTTTTTGCCAAATTGCAATCGAGGCAATAGCAATGCGTGTGGCATATGAAATAGTTGAGCCGTGTTTTCTGTACCTTTTGCCATTTATTTTTCACATTTGCCCGCCCAAAATGCGGACCCGATATGAAAAAAAGGCAAAAGTTGATCAAATAAATGGCGAAATTTCCATATTCCGGCGATAAGCACAGGAACGTGTACTCCTATGCCCAGCCTCAGCCCAAAAGATTTTCATCAATCGGGGATAGGCCAGCGAAGTAACAAACTGTGCGAATCTTCAGCTTAGGGTGGTTGCTGCCACAAGTGTGGCATGGCTTGTTGCCCCCCTTCCGATGCCCCTCATCCCAACCCAGTGGATTACGATGGCGGCAGGTACAACCCCCATCGCTTAGCTAAGTAAATGGGTTGGCTGACGAACGTGACTCGCAGCGCCCTTGGTTCAATAACGCAGCATCCATCTTCTGCCCCCATCCTCATCCAAACTCAAGGTGGGAGTTGAGGCAACATGTGTAGCACAATGGAATCTGTTCTGTGCTCAGCAGTCAAATTGAACATTTAAATTGTATTTTTGCTTATTGTTTAAAATAAACATTTTTTTATTTATTTGTAATTGGTGCACAAAAATGCGAGTTTTTTTCTTAAATAAATATATATAGAAGACCAAAAATTATATTGATCATGTTTTTTATATAAAATTTAATTTTTGTCAATTTAATCGGTGCAAAATTTAAAATCATATTTAAATTATTTTATAAATAACAACAAATTAATTAAATTAGTAATTTATTTATTTACTTTTTACTCTGTTTATCAAAGTAGTTTTTTTTTCTTATTTTTATTGAAGACTCGAATACGAATTTAGCTTGAGAAAACTCAACTTAATTTTCGCTTTTGTTCCATTGTCGACATTTAAATTGGGGCATGCAGCTTGTGCCAAAGCTCGTCACGATCTGTGGCAGGGCAACTAATGAAGAATATGTGTAATTAGTTGTGGTTACGTAAGACAACCGTTTAAGCTCTGCCCAGCTCATTGCTATTGGCATTGTCAATGCCATTGTCACTCTGCTCCGGCTCCAGCTACGGCTCCAGCTTCGGATCTGGCTACGGTTTGCCTTTGTATCAATGAACGGAGACAACCCCAGAAATTTAATAAGCACGCAAAGAACACGGAAGTAAATTATCCCGTCAGTCAATTATGTGTGCTGCTTCCCCTTCCCCTCTCCTTCCACGCTCTTAGGCGCACGCTCCAATTTCAACTTCAGCTGTGGTTTGGCAGTGTCTGCCTCTGCCCCTTGTTGCAAGTGTGTCTCAATATGGACGGTTGGTTAAATACTTCGTTTATTTGCTTGCCTGTTTTGCTTGCGTGTTTTCTTCCGCTTTCCACTCCGTTTTCATTGTTGGTTGCTTTATTTCAGGTCGCAATTTACCAATGTTTTTGCTTTTAATTAAACATTTTCCGTTTTTGCCTGTTTTCAACGTTTACCTTCGTCGGAGATAAAACTAACAATAAATATGCCTCAGGCTGTAAACTTGGCTAACTTCTTTCTTCATATTGTTATTGTTAGCTGCCTTCTTGCTATAAATATCAATTAATTTAAGCAAACTTAAGTGCGAATTTAAATCGCTTTAATTTTAAACTCAATTTGATTACAGCTCAAAGTTATTTTACACTTCGATTTGAAGCACTTAATACGATATTTTTCTTAGTAAAGTAAAAACATTAAGTCGATGAGGGAACATTTATTAAGATGAAATTTCAACAATTGTAATGCCGTAAATACGAGTATTTGCTCCTTGTTGAAAATCTACTTTTTCTTTTTTTTTATTTCAACAATTCAGAATTATGCGTTATCCACAAAATCCAGAATGAAAAAAAGACACGATCAATTCTACTCCTGTGATTCCCCTAATGTATTGCAAATAAATTGTTTAGCTAAATTTGTATATATCTTAATTTTCATGTATATTAATAATTCATAATTTGACTTAATTTTTTAGGAATACATTTTGTAAAAGTGATGTAACAAACTCGTTCTACCTTTGATATCCTTTTTCTTCGACTTGGTCAATTAAGATTTAAGTTAATTATATAATTAAGCGTAAATATATAGCTACTCTTTGAGTTGCAAAAATAAATCAAACAATTTCTGGCATTTCCAACCCTCATAAATATTATTAATATATTAATATAAAGAGCAATAATCGCTTGAATATATCCATATCATAATATCTCGCACATCATTTGCATAAATCAGTTTTTTTTTTATACTAAACAGTTTGGTAAAATTGTAAAAATGAATGAAAAGATTGATTCTCATTTGACTTTGTAAGCTAGTTTAAAACATAAATATTTAATTTCCTTTTGCTTCACAAATTGTTTGCAAATTGAGGTCAAAGACATCTAATTTCATTCAAATCGATTTTTGTTTACAATTTCCAAATAGTTTTTTGTTTATGCGACTTGCAGCTCCCACAACGCTCGTAAAAATCTGCAGAAGTTTGGATAAACATTAATAAACTGATGTAATTATGTGTTTGTGTACATTATTACATACATAATTACGCATTTATGTAACACAGGCAGCAATGAACTTGAAACTATATATATATATTTATATATGTAGTTTCGGGCCTGACACGTTAAAAATTGATCAAGTGTAAAATCAAAATGAAATTGAAATTTTTTATATAAAACAAGCTTTTTTATAATAAGTTTTACAGGCGTCTTTTCTGCCTAAGCAATTTTATCTTATTGATAGTTACTTAATATAATTAGCATAATATAATTTAGTAAATAACTTAAATTTACTTGTCTTTCACTAAATAATTCTATGTTTTAAACAATATATTCAATAATTCTAAAATCGTATTAATATATATTTGTTATTTTATTATATTATGTCTTAAATATGAATAATTATAGCAATTTATTATACGCTCCGCAAGAGTGTGTAATCGTCGACATTTTTCTGGTTTTTTTGTTTTACGCGTCGAGTTCATTTGAAATTTTAATCAGAACCTTGAGCAGCCAATTGCAAAGCTGAATAGAATTAATTTTACTAATTTCGCAGCACAATTTGCATGAGCCAAGTGCACCCCTCGGGAGGACAATTGGAACGGCCTAATTACATTAGAGATGCGCCATTTTAGACCCACCAAATTTCATCAGTTTGAAACAAGCAGACGCAACGGGGTCGAAGGGCTGCCCGGAGGGGGGGCCCCAATGAGCTTAAGTTCATTAAGGCACAGAAGGTGTTACCAATTACCCTTACCCCTTACCTCTTTATTTGCATGCCAAGTGTCCGAGCTGTGGACTTCAAGCAGAGCTGTCATAAAAATGAAATATTATTTAACAAGCAGAAGTAAACAAACATTTCCAAACTGACTGGATAAATTTGGAAAAAAAAATTTGATTTATTTTTGAAGGGCGCACACTCAGAAAAATAAGCGCTCTAAATTTTATAAATTATTAAAATTACTTTATTATTAAAATTAAACTTTTTTAAATATATTATATAAAGTTTGGGAGACAGTTAAAACGACAGATAGTATCTAATTTGAATTAAACTTATTCAATTAAAATATAATTAATTTTTATTATTATTTAGAAAGTAATAAAATAATACTGCTTCCATTTCGAGTTTTTAAAATCACATTTCTTGATAATAGAAATAGGAAAAAAAAAACATTTTATTGCGATTGTCCAATTTATTCAAGCCTTTTGTTTCTTATATTTGGAAATAATTTGCAAAAAAACCTTCTAGTTTTCTTAGTAATTTTGTTATTTTTTTGGGTGCAGACCAAAAAAAAACTTTGGCTTCCGCCTATGCCTAAACAGTCAGATAGGCAAAATAAATTTGTGCGTGAACAACCACTGTAATTTTGTTAGGGCATCTCCACCAAATGCGAGTATGTGCATCCCATTCACTCGCACTTGCAGTCGCACTGTTTGCGAGAGCGAGAGCACAGCACTTGCGCGGAATGCGTCGGCCATTGAAAAAGGCTAACAAGAGGCCATTACCCCGCCCTGCCCTTGGTGCACAAGGCAGCCCAGCACAGCACAGCCCAGCGCAGGCCAGTCCAAACGCAAATTATCGCATTGTATAAGTGCGGGGCAAAATTGCTAAGAACAGACAAACAGACAGACAGACGGACAGACAAAAAAACAGACAGACAGACTGACAGACAGACAGACAGACAAGGCTCAAAAGTCATGTTCATGCTTCTTATTATTGTACAAATTGTTTGGCCAATACTGTGATATTTAATTTATATTCTAGGCCAACAATGTTGCGAACGCATAAAAGTAAAACGCAATTTTTGTTTGTTTGCAACAGTGCCTGTGTGTGTGTGACTGTGTGTGTGTGTGTGCCTTAACAAGGAACACGCTACCAACAGGGTCGAAACAATTTATTTACGTTTTCAACATACAACAACTATTTTTGTGTGTTTTATTTTTAGGTGCGCCAAAAACTTAAATTGAATCTATTTTTTTTATTATTATTATTTCCTACACAATTTCTTGGAAACAAAAACTAATAAAAAGCAAAAACACCCCGCACAAAACAGGGATTATTCTTTGCACTTTGGCAAAGCGCAATTCTCAAGATAAGCTCAACTTCAAAGCTCACCATTAAATATGAATGATGACGCTTGTTGAGAGTCCAATTAAGCTTGCAACACTTAATGTGGCACGCAGATAGAGGATGCTAGAACTGAAGCGTATTTGCAACGTGCATTGAACTCGCCATTGAATGTAAATGAGTTGCAACGTGGCATACAAATGGCCAATTGCGTTTGGCAGCCAACTTGGCGTTGATTATGGCCAAAAACTTCTCGTCTCCAGAGGGCAGCGCAATATTTAAAAAAAAAAATGTTTATTACGATTTTTTGCATTTGAGGGCGAAAATGTGAAGTACTCTCTGTACCACAACTATCACTAGCCCACAGACTGCCGTCTTAGCCTAGTCTGAAATTGCGTGGCTTAGACAGAGCCACGAACTATGGGGAGCAATCGAGGAATTTATCAGGGGAGATTTATACCAAATGTTGGCAGATTGCCAAGCTGCAACTGCAAACTACAGACTACAGATGTAGATGTAGATGTAGATGTAGATGTAGTTGGAGATGTAGTTGGAGTAGCCAACATGATTCTTAGTGGATGCTGCTGCTGCTTTTCATACCCAGCACCCATTAAAAATTAATAGGAAGGGTTGCTCGATGATGTAACAGACAGAAATATATATATATATATATATCTATATACATTCTTGATCAGTATAAACAAGGCTATAATGTGTTAGTTTGTGCATAAACTTTGGTAACTACTCTGATTTTTTACAGGGTAGCTCATAGTCGCTCACTCTCTTATGGAACACTCATTCTTGTTTCTCTTATTTTATTTCTCTCATTTTTCTACATGTTGTTTTTTTACAATTCGTTGTCGAAACCAACGGATAGGAAAAGTTAACCCAGACATGTAGAAGATTGAACAGTGGAAATATATTGAGTAAAAAGTTAATCCCATTTTTGGATGATTCAGTGAATAAAAACAATATTAACATTCATATTAATATTTTATTATTTTATATATTATTATAATTATTTTATTAAATATGATGCACATATATACCAGAAGAAAAGGTCGTTTTTTTAATGGAATAAACTAGGAAATCTCATTGGTCATAAAATAAATATTAAGACAAAAATTAAAAAATGCATAACATATTTTTAAATAGATTTTTATTAAACAAAAAGTATGATTTAAATGGAAAATTATATGTCTGCTTTGGCAAACTATACTAAACACAGACTAGAACAAATAAATAATTATTAAATAAAATTAATATAATTAATTTTATACTAAAAACAAACTAAAACAGATAAACAATTATTAAATACAATTTATATATTTAATTTTATATTTTTTGTCATAGAATTATATTTTGTATTTGGCATAATTTTTGTGTTTGTCCCACGATGATCTGTTGCCACCATGGAGCCAATTTGCTGCGGTTCATCAATATGCTACACCACACACGTCCACATCAGCATCCATCTGTCTACCCAACTAAATGGCCAGGCACCAGGCACCAACTGGAGGCGTTTGTTTTGGCCCTAGTGTTGCCTCCATTCGGGGAGTGGGTGGGCGCAAAGTGGAGCCAAGACAGCGAGGAGATTAAGTGGCTACACATACACAATATATATATATATATACAATATATATATATTTATATAACTGTATATCCTACGAAGTTGGAAAAATATGTGTACAAATTTTAAAGAATCTGAATTTTCTTGGTTCGTGTTCATTGGTGCGCCGGCTGCTTTAGCTCTGCTCCGTCCTGTGATTTGTGAGCTCAATTATTGTACATTTCCTCGTCTTGCTGCTGTTTTCCATTTCCATTTCCATTTGGCTCTGGCCTCGGCACAAGCATCGCCATCGGGCACAGTCCCATCACCGACGCGGTTATTTTTTGTGGTTGTCACTTTGTTATTTATTCAGCGCCATGGCGGCCCGCCCATTGTGGACTAACTGGCTGACGCTGACGCTGTGGCTGACGCTGACGCTGAGGCTGAGGCTGTTCCAAGGTCTGATTCTGTTCGTATTAATGAGTTTGTTGTCAGCGTAAAGCTCCGTCCGTCGACATCGATCTGGCGTTCCTCGCATTTGGACGCTAATGAGTGCATGACATCCAATAAATTTAGTTTGCAGGGCTTTGCTTTTATCGCGCCACTTGCATAATTCACTCGCTCCGGGGTGCCAGAGTTGGAGCTGGAAATCTCAAGAGGGTATAGAGGTCAATAGAAATTTATGGGCCGCATTGTTAACACCACTGATTGCAAATTGCTTATGTCACTTTGGTGCTCCTAAGTAGTTTCACCCAAGGACATCGCTCCAAAGTCCTTGTCGGATTATTTCACAAACAAAAAAAAAATCCTCCTTCCTTTTAGCTTACTTATTCAAGACAGTTTTGGCCAGAGCTTGTTAACCAGCATTGGTTTTATTATATGTAAATCAGACATGGCTACAAATGGAGTTGTTTATATACGCCAGTTTATACAATTGTTTTATATTATTATTTTTTTATTTAAATTAATTGGCCCTATAGAAGAAAATATATTCTTAGATTTTTCCGTGTTGGAATATAAATCTATTCAGTTCATCACATTTTTATGGGATATTATGTTTCTTAAATTACTCAAGACATTCATATTTCCCGCACAATACAAATTATTATTTTTATTAATTTAAGTGCTACACATTTGAGAATTTTTATTTTACCAGAATTGGTTACATGTATCTGAAAGGATAATTTATATAAAAATATCTGCAAACGCATAGCAAAATTAAGATCAAGATTTATACGCACTCTACAAATGTATAAAAGGTTTAATTATTATTATTGAGTTTTAGAGGATTGAGTTAAAATTTTAAAAAATTATGTAGTCTAAATATTTTGGAAACTCAAATGTTTATATATTATACCTTAAGTTTCTGCGGCAAAGAAATTGACCTATGCAAAGTATATTTTTTATAGCTTTTAAACTGAGAAAGTAATTTACAGACAGTCAGACATGCCTATATGTAATATATTTTGAATATATAATATATATAGTAAATAATACAGTTAGTACATAATAATAATATATATACTTCCTTGTCTCAGTGAGCCCAATTAATTAGTTTTTTGTAGTATAGATATTCTTTTAAATAACTAAGTTTAAACAATAATGTAGTTGTTCTTTTGTCTTACCATCTTTTCGTTCTTCTATTAGAATGCAAGTGTCAAGATATGGGACTAAAAAGGCCTAAGAATCAAATAAAAGTCTTATTTGCCATATGCTTATGGAGCTATTTGATGCCATAAATCATTCTGAAAAAAGGCCACAACTTAACATTTCATATGCTATGATATATATGATCTGTACATTATTGATCTAAAATAGATTTATTTATAGCATCTCTTAATTAATTGATGTTTTACTTTACATCTACAAAAGTATTATTTAAAAAACGATTTGCGCAATGAACGTTGGTTCTCTGAAGAAGATGCTTTTATGAGAAGGAGATCTCACATAATTTTTGACATATATATGATGAAGATTTGTGCGAATATCGACGTATGCGATGCGTACTTGGAAACAGGGCATTCCACACTTGAAAGTAGTTGCCTGAATCAGATAATATTGTCGTTGGTATCTCTAATTAGGTCCCATTCCACTTGGATTTATTTATCTTGACAATCTCTCAAAAGCCTAGCGGCTAAATTGTGAAACTCAGCCGCTGGCTGTGTGCGCTGGCATCCTTCTACTTGAATGTCTGCTGCTGCTGCTGCTGTTGCTGCTGCTGCTGCTGCTTCTGCTCTACCTGCGCCTCCAGAGTCCCATGAATAGTAGATAAAGATACAGTTCGGTAACTGCTGCATTTATCGTCGCCAGATGGCGCTGTGGTGTGTCAGCGCTGACGGGGAGGTCGCCTGCCTAATCAGGTTTATCTGGCTGTCGGCCATGTTGAATTTATCTGGCAAGCGAATGTATCTGAAGGCAGCCCAGTGACGGCAGGCAGTGCCTTCCCTTCTCGCACATGCGCTCGACTCAGTTGAGCTGCAGGCGTGGCAAAAACTCACTTGGCCAGCCAGTCTGCGCTGACTTCGCGACGTCGGCAGCGGCAGTGCCGTTCACAGCGGCGCGCACACCAATACACGCACAAGTCGGCGCGCCGCACACACACCAATGCAGGGCACAAATACAAGCACAGGCAAAAACCAGTTCTCTCTCCGCCACAGACACCCGCCCCTCTCCTTGCCTAACAGTGGTGTGCTCGTCCCTTGCCAGCGGCCATTGACCAAGGCGCGTGACTTCCATTATTTGCGTCTCCGTTGCCATGGCAGCTCTTTGGGATGGACGCTCGTGCAACGGGCACGGACATCCACCAGTGCATCATTTCCCACTGAACCGACAAACTATTAACTCTCATCGTTTGCATTATTTCAAAGGTACGCAAGTTTCCACAAAAGATTGCGCCCACCTCTTTGCAACAACACAAAATTTATATTTTGATAAAAAAATAAATATTTATATATACATTTTATAATATATATATGTTTGATTTTATCTATATATATATATTAGATCTGCGAAAAAGCAGATAGTCTGGCAAATTGCATTCAATTCCAATCAATGTCTGTCAATTGCCGCCGGCAAATCTTCGTCTTCAATTTTAATTTTATGCTAATTTTCGGTCTTCAAACTAATCTTTAATTAATGGACGGCAGCTAATTGCAACTTGTGGGGTCCATGGCTCAATGGGGCTTCATTATAGTCTGGCTCATTTGGTTTGAAGACGAGCTGATTGCATTGCCTAATTGAGACCATATATAATTAATTTCATGAATGAATTGTCTTAACTGGGCGATTCATTGGTTTCTTTAAATTGTGTTTTCATACGAAGCATTTCAGTGAACAATTTAAATTATTAAGCAAACATGCTACAAATTTGTCTTTATTTTTATTTTTATTTGTTGCTACAATATATATTTTGAACAACATATTTAAGTCAATTGGTAGCCCAAACTCATAAGATATTTCAATATTTTCAGCCTTTCATAATTTACTTTTAATATTGAACAAAATATTTAAATCAACTAAAATAACTGACTAACTGTACACAAATACATTTTATATTAATTTTAAATTATTTGCTACATTTATTTACAATTTGCACAACATTTTTAAATCAACTAAAATAACAAAAAAAAAAACACACAAATACATTTTATATTTATTTTAAATTATATGCTACAATTATTCACATTTTACACAAAACATTTAAATTTGATTAATTTAAATTCTGGTCTATGCAAAAATGACTTTAGCTAATTTTAAGATAAGCACAACTTAATTTGTCGTACAATTTAAGATAAACACAACTCAATTTGCATAACTGGAATGCAGATATTATTTTAATTTAAGCATTGCATAAAACTTGCTTTTTATTTACCTGAGTATTTCGCATTACTCAGCGAGGAACAGGCAGCAGCAGCAGAACGGCAGAATCGAAGGAAGTGTGTAGATTTTCTGCAGAGTTCCAGAACTAGTTGGAATCGTGTACGATGTGTCCCTTCGGCCAAAGATTAATATTTTAGTCACGTTAATTCACTTACGCTTAATTCTGGTATAAAATTCGTAACTTATTTTTGTGTGCATAATGCAAGCAAATTTATTGGAAAGTCGCAACCGATATCCGACTGTGCCAGCTGGCCAGGTTTGTGGCGAGCAGGTAAGTCCATTAACTGTTAGATTTATACTGATGCCAGGGGCTCATCGGACGCAGCAGCAGGAATGTCCGCTTATTTATGAACGCCATGTGGTGGCTCCTACTTGTGTCCCCCCATTGGAGTTGGCTGGCAAATGCCCGCTGTATGGCGCTTCATATGTGGACTGCTGCTGAAAGTTACGGCCAAGTTTGATTTAACTTTTGCCAATGTCCGTTGCCAGCTGCCACAAGCAGAACAAACTGTTGCAATTAAGCCGAGTTTTAACGAAAGTTTCCTTAGCCAAAGATGTCGCAATATGTGCAAAAGCTTGAGGCACGCAAATCGCTGCGAGAAGTTGGTGAATTTCATTAGACACCCGACCACAAGGAGACTGACACCGAGCAAAATCTGTTGTGGCCATAAAATGTTTTGCCAAAAAAATACTGGCCAACAACACTTTTGTCAACAAAATTAAACACAAACAACAGCTACGAAAACTAGTTTCAAAGTGGCTTTAAGCAATGCTTGTTTTTCGCCTTGTGGCGCCCCTTTGACATGCCCTGTTTATTTCGTTTCCATGCCATTACCAGACCCATGCCCAATTTATATATATATTCTGGCCTAGTCGCAGCGGCAATCATCAAAATATGAAAGCAAACAGACAACGTTCGAGCAAAATATAATCATTTTCATTTGGGCCCGTTGATTGTTTGTTTGCCTCCATTTCTGTGTACATCTAGGCGAGGTACTCCTCGGAGGTACTCCACCTGGTGTGCCATGTGTCGTGTTTTCTGCAACAAACACCGCCCATGCCACATGCGGAAGCCACATGCAACGGTTGGCCAGCCAGAAATTTAAATTCTTATTATAGTTTAGTTTAGCTTCGAAATACACTGTAAAAAAAATACGTTCATTTTAATAACAAAAACTTCAACTAGTCAACTATATAAAACTGAACTGGAATTTTTGGTTTCTTACACTGAAAAATAAAATGTTCAAACTTAAACAATTTATTTATAAGCAACTCAAATTATTTTCAAGGAAATTTTATATATTTGAAATTTTATAAATATACCAAAGATTTCTTAACTAATATTATTAATAATAATAATAACAACGTAAACAATTAGTATTTTTAATTTGGTTATTTTCTCAAATTAAGTAAAAAGTCATTTAATATAATATTTTACTTTTAAAATATAAATTCTAAAAAGAAAAATATAATATATATTTTCTACAGACTAAGAATTTAGAAAATTTTGTATATAATTTTTTTTTAAGACAGATTTGAAGTGATTAATATTTTGCTAAATATAATTAATTAACTCGTCTGTGACTCCTTAAATTAAAAATATTTCTGTCTAGTATGACTAGTCTCTCTCTCTCTCGTTATAAGTAAATATATATATATATATATATATATATATATTATTGATCAGCACCAATAGCCCAATAGTTATAGTCATTTCCGTCTGCCGGGCTCTAAGATTACGCCGATCCCACAGACTTTAAGTACTATAAGCTTACAATTTTGAATATATTCTATCGTTTACTTCTCACAGATCAAACTTGCTCAATTTGATCGATAACTGCAACCCTCTCTTGAATGTCGATAGACTTCTTTTTCCGCTAGCAAGAAAAAAAACTCATCTTAAATATTTGCAATAATTTTAAGATACTGTATTTTTTTCAATTTCTGCCAGTGTATTTCTTTAAACCACACAAGCATCAAACACTTTTGCAAGTCTCACGAATGCGAAACTACGAAAAGCCACCTACAGAATCGTGGGCTTGGATAAAGCCCCCAATAAAGTGAAACGGAGCTGTGCTTCCGAGTCGTTGCCTTATGTGCAAATAAACTAAAAGTCGCAAGTGTGGCAAGTGTGGCAAGGGGCAAGGGGGCAGAAAACGTGGCTGCTCTGTTCTGTATCACCTCAGACGGGCTCGTTGCAACCGCTGTGCCAATAATGGGAAAGAAAACGTTTTTGGCTCGGTCCAGACAAAAGGCATGAGAACATGGCTTCACTCCAACCCATTAGGTGGACACCGATGCAGACACCTACGCTGTTTGTTTTGGCCACGTTCCATGGGAAGCCAACAGCCAGCAGCCAACAGCCGTCAGCTAATTCGGCGAGTGACTGCCACTTGAAACAGATTTACTCTCGGCAACTTATGGCTCCTGCCTGGTAAGCTTTATGAGCAGCATTTCTCCCCCGACTCCAGCTCCAACTCCAGCTCCAGCTTCAGCTTCAGCTCCAGCTTTGGCTCTGGCTGAGAGTGCCACACAAATGTGGACTTTGACAGAAGTTTTCTCATTTTGGCAAGATGCTCGCTCGTAACGAAAATTGTCGACTTGCCAAGCGCCGCTGGGATACAACCAAAAGCCAAAAAAAAAAAAGCTACAAGAAAATTGGAAGCGAATGCACTGGCGACATTTCTCATTAAAAGTTTCGGTGTTTTGTTGTACCCAGCAAGTGTCCTTATCAGCAGACAAAAGCCATCTTAATAATAGATCCACAGAGTGCTGCAGAATGCAAAATTAAATGTTGTGATTGCAATTGCTATATATATATATATATATATATATATACTATGTATATCCAGCATAAACAGGTGTAAATGCACTTTAATCTGCTATAAAAAAAACTGAATGAAATATTTATACTTGACTGGTCTTTTAATAAACACTTACCTGAAGTATATATATCTATATACATAATTTTATTTTTTTATTTAATATCTAACGATCTGTAAATATGTTTTACATTTTTATTATGAATTATGTTGCAAACACCGTGCAGCCACATTTAAAACAATTCTCTAAGAAAGCTGTTTTTTTTAGGTTTGGCACAGAATACATCTTTATTCATATTCTGGCAAATCTGGCAAAATGGTACTCATTTTTTTCGGCTTCATTTATTTGAATTTGTCGATTAAATAATTATAACTTTTGGATATTTTCTATGTAGTTTGTTTTTATGTCGCTTTTTTCTGGAAGCGATTGTTGAATGTTTTCCGTATGCTTAGTATTCCCACATTTTATTTGCCTCTCTGTATTTAATTTGATTTAAAATAATATCATAAAATATTATTAAACACTTATGCTTAAAGAGTGCTCCAATTTTTTCAATCGAGATTAATTTTTAATTTATAGTTGAGAACACTTTGCATTATAACTGATTTATCTTTTATTGCTTTAACCAGTTGAACTGGATAAATCAGTAGTTTATTTATGCATAATTAGAAATATACTTTAAATGCACATTTATGCAAAAGCTGCATATTGCAACAATGTTGTATAAACATTTGCATATTTATATGTGATAAAACTTTGATAAAATTGTTAATCGGCATGTGTAAAAATGTATGTAGATAATGTAATAATTTCATCATCCTAAAAATTACAAATTTTCTTTCCGTAAACTTTCTTTTGCTAAGTTACCTCTTTCTCTAATTATTATAGAATAAAATATCGATAAAAATCGATTTCCGATTGTATAAAAAACCAGTTTTAAATATATACATATCTCTATTTGTCTAATCGACTTATAGAAATCTTTTGGAGAGAAGAGTTCTTTATTTAAGATATAATCTCCATCGTAAATGTTAATATTAATTTAACATTTCTATCTCAAAATGTGGATTAAATATTTCTCAGCTTTTATTAATATCAGATGGTTTCTTTTTTCTTGACTTGCATTAAGCTAATTACCTTGGCCGTAATTATTTACACTTTCCAACGCTAATGGCAAAATGCTGCTAGAAAATATGGCATTTTTGGGTGAGAAGGTCGGAGGATATTTATGAGTTTCCAAGTCGCTGCAAAAAACAACAGACCTTGAAAGCAAATTAGGCACAACCTGTGTGTAATTATCGTTAGTTTTCCTTGAGATATTGCAAAGGGTTGAATTTTGGAGGAACCAAGTCAAGGCGGCGGAAGGGTTGATGTGCTCAAACTTATTGTTAGAGATGAGCTCAATGTCAATGTGCAGCGTCTGTTTAACTGGGAATCGGCCATCATAAAGTAATAAAAATGAGCACAACACCAGCCAAGCCATAAAAAACTAGAATGGGCTAAGGGAACGGGAACGGGAAGGGAAGCGAATTCTGAGCCAAAGAAAAGCCAACGGGTAAAAGTGAAAATTGTACAAGGACAGCTACGAAAGAGTATTTAGTTTTTTTTTTGCTCTTTAACAGCTTGAACTGAATACCTGGTTACACACACACACATATGTTATTCTGTGTGTGCATGTGTGTGAGTGTGTGTAAATAGCCGCATTATGGCCGCACAGTGGGCCCATTGACTATTTGCGGCCAGCAGCCGATCAGCGAGAAGTGAGCCCAGTTTGAGTTGCTTGGCCTGGCCGGTTCTAAGACAGTTTCATTCGGTCTGCTCTACTGGCTCTTTACGAGCTGCTCGGTCTGCTCGGAGATGGCCGTAAAAAGTGAGAGCCATTAAAAATTTTTACTGCTTCTCAAGGTCGTCTGGGTGAATTTTATGTTGCTGTTTATAGCGCGAGCGAACCGCTGTCAACGTGTGCCGCCTGTCCTCAACTGGCCCAATTTGCTCAGAAGCCGTTGAGCACTTTAATTGTTGTACCTGTTTGTTTATACTTAATTTAATTTATGTTTTCTTGAAATGAAAATTAAATTTATATATGAAATTTAATACTTAAAAAAAATGTCTAATTTTGAAGAAAGTTTTGAATTTAAAATTATTTATAACTACTTTTAATTGTTTTTTTAAATATTGTATTTGTGTTTATGTTTTCTTGGAATGAAAGTTAAAGTTAAATATGAAATTTAATACTTATAGTCAATTTCTAATTTTGAAGAAAGTTTTGTAATTAAAATTATTTATAACTACTTTTAATTGTTTTTTTTTTTTTAATATTGTATTTGTGTTTATGTTTTCTTGGAACAAAAGTTAAAGTTAAATATGAAATTTAATTCTAATATTCAATTTCTTATTTTGAAGAAAGTGTTGAATTTAAAATTATTTATAACTACTTTTAATTGTTTTTTTTTTTAATATTGTATTTGTCGAGCACTTTGAACAGACTTGTTAAGTTTTTTTTTCTCATGTGTTCAGCTTACTTTCTCACTCTCAATTTATAAGCTGTTTCTATATACACGTCTAAAAAGTCTTGGCTTATTTGCCAATTTTGTGCACGCTTCGATGGCAGTCGAAAAAAAGTAAAAAAAAAAGGAAAATAAGAAATATTCAAAAAATACGACAAAAATGCTTAGTAGCAAGTGCTGAAACTAAATCCAATAACTGCATGGTAAAACATTCATGAGCGCAAATTGGACACGTTCCAGCGTCTCTGGTCGAGCTGAGCTCCGTTCTGCAGCTGCAGTGCCAGCATTCAGTCGAATTAAGTTCAATTGAACCGAGTTTCTCTCTGGCAAGTGGACTGCCCTGCTCCTCTGTCCTCATCCGTCCAGTGGGGCCAACGCACTCGGCATGGGCTGCAGCCACGTTGCTCACAGGTCACACAAATATCCACACCTTCTGCACAGAGTGAGCTGAGACCAACTTAAGCAACTTTGATTATATAGATTTCAGTTTTTCCAATTTTTTGTGCAGTTTACCAAAAAAAAAAACAAGTGTAAAATAAATAGGAAATCTATTGTCGAGATTAAGCGACTAGCAGATACCCTATTCTCAGCTCTGATCTCTGATAAAACTGTAGCAGGCTCTGGCAAGACAAGTGTTAATTTTATTTATTTATATTTATTTATTCAATTTTATTTTTATCTTAAAAAGTAGTAGAAATTATTGATTTATAATTACCAATTGCTAGCCAAGTTTCTTATAATTCTCCAAACATGTTTAAAAATGTGAATGGCAAATCATTGTTGACCATTTTGGAATATCTGCAGGGTATACACAAAATGTTTGAAATGGCAGGGGGCAGTCAAGGGGGATGAAAGTATCAAATTCTTTGGCCAATTTCACGTTAGGATGGGAAGGTAAGTTGTTGCAAGAGCCAAATGGAGGGAGTGGAATTTCTTGGTGGGTGTAGTTGGGTTCAGCATGCGTCTGGATTTGGTAAGCTTGTGAATTTTAAATTTGTAGCATTCGTATTTTCTTGCATTGAAAGCCATTGAGAATAATTGAAACGAAAAATGATTTCCGACCATAAAAGCCACTCGCATCTTAGCCAACAGCTCAATGTTTGCTTACTAATAAGAATAAAATGGCCTAGAAAGTAAAATTTTAATAATAGTTTAGATTAATATATAATTTTTTTTTAAATATTTAAACAAAAATGTAAAAAATATAATTTTAAAAAATAACCTACAAATTTACAATAAAAATAAGCAGATAAACAAGAATCTTAGTTTATAACTGGATTATAGAAGCATTAAAATATATATTTCTAATTTTCACTTTTTTCATATGTAAAGATTTTACATTAGATTTCCTTATATTTTTATATTACAATTCTCAACATTTTTTGATTATTGATATTTCGAATCACCATTTTGTAGATCTGTCGAATACCGAATTGTTTCTACTATCACTCAAAAATGTATAATTGGAATCGAACTAATATTAATTATAATTAAGCCAGGTCCAAGCCAGACAATTAACAAATTATAAATTATTTTGTGCACAACTGGAGTAAATCAACTTTTTGGAGAATTAAATTGCAATATTTTAACAGTTATATATTTGGAAAAAAATAATGCAGCATTTTAAAATCTTGGTTATTCATTTTTCGATGGTACTTTCAGAATAGTTTCAGAAACGATTAAACTAAATTTGTCTAGAGTTATATTATCAAACTATTTTTAATCATTTACCAATGATAATAAAAATAATAATAATATTAATAATAATAATAATAATAATAATAATAATAATAATAATAATAATAATAATAATAATAATAATAATAATAATAATTATAATAATAATAATAATAATAATAACACAGTATCAAATTTAAATCAAAAGTGATATATACAAAAAAAATTCCTCATTAAAAACTTTTTGCAAACTTCATAATAATATATGTAATTATGTATGTTCCACTACTGCTTCAACGGAAGCCAACCCCAAATCAAGAGAAACGGGCAGCGCACGCTGCTAAAGAGAGCGCTCTCACTCTCTTCATCTCGAATTGGGCAATGGGTGCCGGCACAGGGTGACTAAGGTTAACCAGCTGTTTCTGCTTTTATTTGTCTTGTCTATGAAAATGAAAATGAAAATGAAACTGGTTTCTATACTTAATAATTTTATGAAATCAATGCCAATTAAAACAAATTTAAATTAGCTTCATTTAGATGAATATTCATTTCGTAAAGCGATGCAAAGAATGACTGAATTATTTGCCAAAACTCTGGCAATCAATAAATTTGACAACCGATGAGTTTATTAGCCACCGAGGCAAGTCTCCCGCACCTTTTGTCGCCTGTCGCCAGTTTGGCACATAAACAAGCAGCTCATCGAAATGTGTTCTTTTGGCTGGCAACAAGGGGCAACAAGCACTTAAATCCCCCAGCTGAAAACGTACCCAATCCCAATTCCCATTCCCGATTATCGATGCTGATGTTGACGATAATGTGGCATTCATGATGCGTCGCTGATGCCACAGCGATTATAATTTCGCGGCAAATATGCAACTCAGCTGCTCAGATCTTAGTTAGCTTTTTCAGTTGGGGGGGCATAACTATGCAAAAGCGACTTGTGTGCCGGTGTCACGAGTTTGAGTTATGGTTAAGTGCACTTTTTCCAACATGTACCCGGCACGTTGTTGCTCCACTCTCTACTCCCCCTCTCCCTGCTCCTCTATTACTGTTCTAATGCCTGGCCTTAAATGCAAATTTTGTGTAATGAACACAGCTCAGTGTGGAGTGGAGTTGGGCGCCTTCCCAAAAAATATTAGCCTAAAACTTGGCTAATGTCATGCTCACACTCCTCCCGATGCGCTTCGTAAGGTTTTGTGCAGAAAATTTGAATATTTGTTTGGCTGTTTTGTGTTTTTTTGGCGCAGCATTTGCCCACCCAGCCAGCAACCACCAACCAACTCCCAAATTCATTTGGGAATCATGGCCATTTCCATCCACACGTACAGCGTACACTCAGCATGACTGTGTGTGTGTGTGTGAGTGTGTGTATGTGGCACGTTTATTGGTGGTGGAAACATGTTGCAACCACCATCCCGACCTGACGTACAACTCCAGTTCGTAGAGAGGCGCGCACGTTGATGTCGCTATTATTTGCACTTTGCCCTGCATCCATCCACCTTGGTTAGAGCCAAAACTCTTTGCACCCCCTGTGCCCCCTGTGCCCCCTGTGCCCCTGTATGAAAGCGCCTTGCTGCGCCATTTGTTCAAATTTGGTGCGTTGCCTGCGGAGTTGAGTTGAGTCTGAGCCGGAACTGTTTGAGTCTGTTATTAATTTTCGCACAACTCTGACAGAGTCTCATTTGGTGCCCCCTTTACACCCATCCTTCACCTCCTTCACACTCTTCTGGCTCCTGGCTCCTGGCTTCGCTCGGGGCAGCTGAGCATCAATTGCGTCTTTGGCGCTGGTCTCGGTTTGGTTTGGGTTGTGTTTCATTAATTAACTGAAATGGTCTCGAAAAGCTTTGCACGTTACAACAGTGAATTATTTATATAAAATTAGTCTGGGTTTTCTTCACTTTTCTCTATGTTTCTTTTTTTGCTGTTGTTGTTTTGTTGTTTTTCTATCATAGTTGCTTGAATTTGTCTCATTTCGAGTGTCTGCTTCGTTGCAAAGTTATTGCCACATATTTCTTTTCTTTTGTTTTTTTTTTTTTGTTGACTCTGCCACATTTCTCGTTTCGCATTGCCATTGTAGTTTTTATCTCTCTGTCGGTCTGCTCGGAAGGTGAAATGAAGTACATTACTTTTAAACATTATTAACATTGTTCTAACGTATGTGTCCCAACTGGTTAGAGGTGGGGCCAAAGTTCTAGAAATGGTTAAAGGAGCAGCTTGCATTGGACACTCAACCAATCTAGGAACTCTCTTTAAACTTAACTTGGTATATATTTAAGTTAGGTAAAAATTCGTAGAAAAAATTTCTTGCTTTTCATTTCATAATGGAAATCTTGTTAAAAAAAATTACAAGTTTTTTTTTTATGAATATAATTCAATTTTAATAATTTTCTGCTAATACGCAAAGATATACAAAAGATATTGCGTGAAACATTTTTAGTTTTATACATTAAAAAAGATGGTTTTATACTTTGAAAACATATAATAGATCTGTTGGTATCAAAAACCATTAGATATATAAAATCTAGCAGTTCTTAGTAACAGACATAAGATAGTAAGGGCACTCAGCCCGAACGATCCATTTAAGTTGTAGAAAATTAAAATTATATTTATAAGTGTGGTGCGTGACTTTTTCCCATATTTCATATAATATGAGAAATTTACGCTTGATTGTTGCGATTCTTCAAAGGGGCTAAATATTTTACTATGGAGAAATGAAGACAGCGGAAGATGTATTTTTTTTATTTTATTTTTATTTATTTTACATTTTTACTTTGAAATAGATAAAGGGAGTAAAATGAAGTCGGTTAAAAGTATTTAACAGGCAAAAGAAAGCATATTAAATATTCATTAGAATCAGTTTAAACCAGATGATCTCAGAGATCATCTGAAAGCTAATTGCTCCCAATTTAAAATGGAATTTACAAAATCAATTACAGAATAGAATAATGTCAAATAATTTTAAGAAATAGCTTAGATTATAATTGCTATTTATTTTTCACACAATCTTAATCATCTGCATAGCTTTTAAGTATTCCCAACACGAGAGAATATATATAATATTGAATATAATATTTAGCAAAATAACAAAAACCATATTAAAGTTTTAAGTCTTATTCGAATCGGCATAAATATTAATTTTCATTTTTAATCAAGTAATTCTTATTTGTATTAATGAATATGAATATGCTTTCTTCCTTAATTAATAATCCCTTAAACCTTCTTTCTGCTTAAAACTTATGATTATGAATAAGTATTCTTACTTATTTCATAATCCCTTAATTCTTCATTCTGATTAAAACTGATAATTATGAATTATGCATTCTTCCTTAATTATTAATCCCTTCCCTAATCCATCATTCTGTTTAAAACTGCGCAGACAACAATCTCAGATTGCAATTTATAAACATTATATTTTCCCAGCGAAAGCCCACCAAATTGTTGGGGCTTAAAATGTTTTTTGGTACGGATTCAAATTTTAACCGGAACGAAATAAATGTATTATAATTTTTTTTTGCCACGAAAATGTTTTGCATGCCACATGCAAACTCCGCAATTGAGCAGACAAAATATTCCGAGGGTGCGTGCCAAATTCATTTCTGGAGTTTAGTGAGGAATTCATAATGATAATGCGTTCAGCTTAACGTGGAATTATATTGAATACATTAACTTTAATTTTAAAGTTTTTTTTTTGTGAAGTAATGCAAATAATAATGAAACAAGCAACTTTAAACGCAAATAAATAAATAAATATTATTTATATGAATATGCAGGTTGATTATTGATTTCGTTGTTAATATTTAAAGATATTCATCATTGAATTGAATGTGCTGTTTATTTAACATTGAGCTATGGTGCATAATAAGCCAGAAACACATCAATTTTATTTAGTGCGTTTATGAAAATTGCCAACAATCAGACAGAAAACCATAACTGGGAGTGCAATTGAAGACGACAGCTTTTACATAATGTCGACTACACACACACACACACACACACAACACGATAAAAATAAAATACACTCTATCAATATAAATGACAATAACTGCAACAAGAACAACAACAACAACAATTGCCACAACACTCGTATGAATCACGTTTTGAGTCGCTGCGGCTCAGTACAAATTCCACAACGAGAACAACCAAAAAACAAACAACAACAAAAATGACATGGCGAAGTGGAGAATTTATCCATGTACACGTAAAAAAAAAAAAAATACAAAAAAAAATGTGTGTACAAATAATGCAGCCATTTTGGATAA
Source organism: Drosophila melanosoma (assembly GCA_035042045.1). Classification (NCBI taxonomy): domain Eukaryota; kingdom Metazoa; phylum Arthropoda; class Insecta; order Diptera; family Drosophilidae; genus Drosophila; species Drosophila melanosoma. The sequence continues at coordinate 654,246 of JAWNLY010000078.1, read as the reverse complement.
GAATGGAACTTCACAAAGCCAACAAAAACAGCGGCAGGCAGGAAAAAAAAACACAAGGCAAATGGAAACCAAACAAAAAACCAAAAAACAATCATGAAACACTGCAAAGGTGGAATTCGAATTCGGACCCAAATCGATTTAAACGTTCAGTGACTTTGCCGCCGCCCCTCCCCCGCAGCCTTGTCACATACACACACACACACAGACACACACACACACAGACACACACACACAGACATACACACAAAAATATCAAAGGCACAAAATATGTACCAGCCCTGAAATAAATAACGAAAAATATAGCACAGAACGCAACATTCGAATTGAATTTAAATGAGTTTCGTGCTTGACTTTTGCCGAAGACACGCACAAACAGTGGGGCAAAACCAAGGGCGAAGCAATCAAAATAAAAATAAAAAAAAAATGCACAGTAATTTTAGACAGCTCGAATATTAAATACGCTTTCAGATTGGAGTCTTTTTAACAACTTTTATAAATAAATCACAAAAATAACACATTCTTCTAATGGGACTCTTGGGCTACGTTTGTAGACAAAAGATTTAACTATTAATCAGTCAAAAATAGTCAAAAATATAGAAAAAAATAAAGCTGATATATCTAATAGGTTTAAAACTAAGAGACAAGTTTGCAGAAAATAAATCATAGTTTAAAAAAATAGTCAAAAATATAGAAAAAAAAATTAAACTGATATATCTTATAGGTATAGATTTAAAACTGAGATTCGCATAGAAGAAATCATATAGCTAAAAACATGTATTTTATAAGCTTTGTTTGTACATACATGCGAAATCTTTAAATTCTAATTTTGCAATAAAATCAGCAACAAAAATGCGCATTTTAAAGTTCTTTATAATCCTGTTAAAAATCCCAGAAATTACACATTTTTCTATGAATTTTAGTAAATTATTTTCGTGAATTAATAAAACATAAATCCTGTTAAAAAGTTTAAATTCAGAATACTATAATTAATAATAATTACCCAAGGTTTCAAAAGAATTAGAAATTTTTAAACATTAAGTCAATTTATTTTTTCTGAGTGTATGCATGCTACAAGGGATCAAAGTTGTCTGCTTCAACCAACTTCACAAATGAACTATGATACCCTCGGGAAGAGTATAGAAACCAAACAAGTGCCATTAGCAGACGTGTGATAAAATAGCTAAGATTGGACCGAAAATGACATTTGATTTTGGAAGAGTGAAATAGTAAACCAGTGGATAATTTAGACACACTGTGCATATGTATATATATATATATATATATATATATTTATATATATATGAATATATACACACGAATTAATTCAAAGTTAATATTTTATATACATTCGCTTATAAATAAAAGCATTTGTTTTAATTTAATAAGACTCATTTTCACTAATGAGATATACAAATAATAATTTTAATTTTATAGTAAGTATTAATTAATAAAATCAGTTTAGGTTAAGGTCTGAACAAAAATATTATCCATTTACGTAAAATAAAATTCAAATAATATTTTTAAATATTTTATAAAAAAAAACAACACTCTATAGTCAAATTAAAATGCTGATTAAAAAATATTTCATAATCATTTTTCGGCTGAAAAATAACTTTTGTGTAACTGGTTAGCCAGCACATAAACTCTGTATGTAATCTATTTAGGCATATATATATAAATATATATATTATATATATATATATATATATATATATATATATGTGTGTGTGTGTGCGTTAGCCGTAGCACAGTTTGTTTTAATTAAGCCCAATCAGAGCCAATAGAATTAATTACAAAATATATATGAAATTTTTGACGACGCAATTATATTTTTATTCTGCTTCATAAACAACTCGGCGCACAGATACAACATTTTTGTCCATCTATTTATCCACATGGCTACGTGGCGCATATTGAGGCACATTGAGGCGTCGACCAGTGGAAGTAGGTCAAAGACATTAGGACGGGGAGAGGGGGATGCAGGGAATCAGTGTGCGAACAGACAGGCAGACAGATTGGGTTGGGATTGGGATTGGGTTCTACAATTCTGCTCATTCGCAGTGACACATCGCCCTGCGCATTCCACACACAAAAAGATATTTATAAATCGCATCACATTTCCTTGGAGGCTGTGTGTGTGTGAGAGTGTGTGTGTGACTGTGTGTGATTGAGTTTCCGCTTGGATATCTCAGTTGGCGACACGCAGGTCAACTTGTGTGTATGGTAGCCATATGTACAAATGGCCACATTCAATGTTCCTTATGATGGGCATCCGTATCGAGTCAGTGCCATACTTATGACAGGCACTGTATGATTTGTTGCAATCCCCGCGCGCGCCCCTCATCTGAGCTCTGTATGCGAAAATCGTTTAATTTTTGTCAGATTCTCTTACAAGATCCGATGACGAGAGCAGATTTCGCATGAAATGGTCTCCGTTGGGACTCATCAACGGCGACTGAGAAAAGCAGCAAAAACATATACATATATAAATATATATATATATATATATATATATAAATATATGTATACAGATATCTGAATGGGCATCACAAATTATTATACCCTATATCATTTACTCAGTCAGCATATTAATTTCAAACAGCAGCAGGCATAATGATATTTATTTGAATATTTGAAAAGTTTTATTTGTTGTTAATTAAATAATTGAATAAAATATAAACATTTATTTAAAAGTAATTACTATGAGGTAAATAAAAACTGGAATAATTGCTCATTGTTTAGTGTTGACTGAAATATTAACAATAATAAATAATAATTAGGATAACTCGACTTTTAGATACCCTAAGCACAATTTACTAAATTGAACACATTTTCAATAAAATAAATAAGCAATAAAAAAAAAGCAGATTTAAGGATAACATTTTTAAATTTGGCACATTAAGTTGAATTGGATAAATTAATAATTAGTCTGTGTATAATATTTGTATTAATATATTATTATTTATTTATATATATTATATTAGTCCGTCTACTCAACTGTTGCTGCTGATCAAGCATATATATATATATATATATATATACTATATACAAACTAGGAAGCAATTCTCTGCCTGCTTGCCACATTTGCTCAATAATTAATAAACCCCTTTCCTAGAAATAGCAATAAAATAAAATTGCATTTAAATGAATACTTTGAATTTTTACACAAATATGAATATATTAATCTGTCTACAGACCAACGAAATAAAACTTGTATTTTTGCTGTAGACCCAAATGTGATTAGCCAATTACTGAAAATGCTGACACGCTTCAAATCGAACCATAAACAAAAAAATTCTATTCTTGATTCCGCATATATTTATATTTATATATATATTTATATATATATATATATATATATATATATATGCAAAATGTGTGCGCTAGTCTCGAGGGGCAGTCGGGATGGGGGAGCGGAGACGGAGGCGATAAATGATGGATAAGTGCGCGGTGGCAACACCTACAATGAGCTAATGGCCGCATTTATTGCCAAATTGCTATAATAAACAATTTGTTCAGCGTTTAACGAATTTTACTGCCGCCAGTAACAAGAATAACAAAGTCAGCCGCCGCATACAAGGGAGGAGCAGGGTGTCAGGGAGCAGCGAGGGAAGCAGCGGGCCAAATGCGAGCAACCATAAAAATGTTTATGATGGATTATGCTCGCTTGCCCCCCCCCCCCCCCCAACCCCTCTTGCCAGTGGCAGTTAGCGAAGACGAGCAGAGCATTCTCCCAGGCACTTGTGTGTTTTATGACACATTCGATGTGGGACACGTTGAGGCAGGTTACACGCGGAGCTCTACTTGGTGGTGCTTGTGGTTGTGGACATGGTCATTAAGGCTGCCGGGGCGCCACAGTCAAATTGACAATGTCAAGGTTAAAAGTATGCCACATAAAATGGCCATAAAGGTGTTGCAGATTGGCTGCCAATTGATTTCGTTTGCGCGTTGTGCCCGAGGAGTGGGGGGGGGGGGGGGGGGCAGAGCAAAAGGGGGCAGCAAAAGCACGCACCGAAACGACGGGGATATTAAAATTTTTACGGTCAACGGCAGACGCTTGCCAGACACCGCAAAAATGTATACGCAATGTACATAGATAAACCAAGGTGCGAGAGAGACAGCAACAGATAGAGAGCGAAAGAGAGAGAGAGAGAGAACACATTCGATAGTTAAATAAAGCATTATTATGGCAAACATTAAGACGACGGACGACGAAGAAGCCACATTAAGTGTCGCCCAAGACGGAAGCTGAAACTGGAAACTGGTAACTGGAATCAGCCATAGACTCAACTCAACTGGTCTTGGCCATGTCACATGACTCTTTCACGGTCGTAAAAGCTAAGCGCGCTACTTGACTGAAGTACACCAGGGCCTCCACTGCTCATCCTCAAGCTCATCTCCATCCCCATCCTCATCCTCATCCGCATCCTCTGCTTGTTGAGCCTTTCAGCAACATGTTTTTACCAAGAGACAACGTGCAACGTTTTGCGGCTGCAGTTTTATGAATGAAACTGCTTTGCCTCGAATAGTCTTTTTTAGCTGTTTATTGTTGTTTTTTAGTAGCATTTTATTCGCCTTACTGTGTCACATTATGTGTAGCAAGTGCTCGGAAAGAACTATGGCAATGACGGGCAAAGACAACGGCGAATTTTAATGGCCACTTTTTGAAAATTCTAATTATTTTTTTCTATTACTGATCGGTTGACATGCTGTGTAGATATAGATTATATATTCTCTGTGTTGTCCCTTTCCCGAATCACAATATGCTTATTTTTATATTGATATTTAATATTTTAAATTCATTATTTAAGCCTAATTAATTATTGCCCTAGCCACAGCAGAGTTCAACAAAATAAATATAGAAATGTTTAGCTAAGTTTAAATATGTTTGATCTTTGTTTGGTTGTCTTATATATGATGTGTTATGCATACATATTCATTTCACAATTTTCTGATTTTCCCTATATATATATATATATATATAATATAGGTAAAGTTGATGCATACATTTGGTATTCAGTTTCAATCGGCTTATGCTTATATCTTTATAATTGGTTAATCAAGAATACATTTTGTTACCGAAAAAATACCTTTTGGCAAACTTGCTTACACCATTTTTTACGAACATTTGTTTTTGATAAAAAGCTCCTCTGCCATCGGGCAAATTTTTTCATCAATAAACCTATGGATAATTCTTCCTTGAATCCAACAATGATGTTATATAGATAAACTATGAATTAATAATTAATAGTAATTTAATGGTAATTACATAACTTGTATGTTTTAATTTTTATTCAATGAGCATTTAATATAATTAAATAAAATGTAGCAAAATAAATTCTTAAGAAAATAATATTTTATTTGATAAAGTGGTCTTAATTAAATTCTGCAGGGTGTATGTGCAGTTCCATATATGAGTTTTGAGATGATTGAACAAAATAATACTTTCAAACATTCAAACATTGTTATGAGTTCTTCAAAATATTTGTATGCCGCTATTAGTATTTTCAACATAGATTTAAATACTCTGCAACTGAAAATTGATTTTTTTTAAGTATAAAACTTAGGGGCTTAGAAATCTATAACAAGTAAAAATCGATGAACATATTAAAATTATGTTCATTATAATTGTTTTTATATATTTTTTTATGGGACTCAATCACTGCAAGAAGCTTCTTTGGACCAACTTGTCTCGAACCTTAGCCGATTTATGCCAATGAGAATTACATAAGCCATTACCTTTTTGACTCGTCGGTTGATAGAGCCGACAAAATTCGTATAGATTTTTAGATATTTCGAATTTATACCCCCTTGAAGGGAAAACTAATACTAGGCAGGATCATAGTCAGAAATAAACAATTTACTGTTTATTCTTATACAAAATGCAAATATTATTTCAAATTTCCTTTTGTCTGCTGATTTATTTTTTCTTTATTTTTATTTCCCTGCACTAATTAAAATGAGTAATAGAAATATAAAATTAAGCCGATATCAAAGCTTGTAATTTTAGAACAACTGAAGTTAAACAGTTTTCTTTTCAATTCTGATTTTTAAGAATATTCCAAATAATTTTCAACTGATTGATGCGATTTGTTATTAAAAATTTGTGCTAACTTCAAACAGCAACAGCAGCGTTCCAAAATGTTTACCGCATTGCCAAGTGAAGCACATGTGGCACACAGAGCAGCCATGCTACTTGGTTGCCATACTGCCTGCCATGTTGGACTCTCAGTTGTCAGTTGTCTGTTGTCGTTTGTATTTTGTCATCTACAGCTGTCGCCTGTCGGCTGTCGACTGTCGACTGTCTGTCTGTCTGTCGGCCGGCTAGCAATAATTTATGCGGAAACACGTTTTGAGCGAACGCGCTTATCTGGCTGACATAGACAAAAACTATGCGGCAACTGTGGTATGGTGGTATATATTAATTTGCATATTGGCTACGGCTAGTGAAGTCAAGTCTGGAGTCAACCTGCGCCAATGGATGGCTCGGATATCAGGGGCATTTATATAAATATGAGTGATTTATTTGACAATTTCAACAGCATTAATGCGGACGTGCCACGCATTTGGGATTAAGTTGTTTTTGGCCATGCCACGAAGAGACAAGAATTTAATGAACACTCGCCTTCGGAACTAGCAAAATGTGTTTTATATAAAAGATGAGCTAATCCCCTCATTTGACGAAAGCTAAAAAAAAGATATCCAAGCTTATCGGCAAACTGCAAGCAACGCTCGAAAACTTTGCCGAAAATTTGCATTCCACGCTTGCAGCCGAGAATCTAAACTGCAGTCGAGTAAACCGCTAGCAAAATAAAAAAAAATAAAATAAAATATATATATTATATATATATATACTGAGATGAGGACAAAGCGGATAAGCAGCTGCACCCAAAACGACTTCGACGTCGACTTTGACGCCGACTTTGTTTGCGCATGTGTCTCATATATAATTTTGCGATTCCTTTGCAAGGGGGGATGAAACGCGACAGGCGACTGAACAGCGCCAGATAAATATATCCAACGCACAAACACACACACACACTGATACTTTTGTGCGGCAGCCATGTTTGATTTGTGCGCAGAGCAACCATCTCTCTATCTTTCTCGCTCTCTCTCTCTCTCGCTTTCGCTCTGTAGGCGTTTCACTCGCACGCCATCACCAACACATGCATAGTTTCGTGGTATGCATGTGTGCGTGCGTTATGCTCACCTAGTGCGCGCCCTCTGCCGTGCATGCTACAAAGCTGTATGTGCGCTTGCAGTGCGCCAGAGGGCGCAAGTTGCGTTGGTTTGTGTATTGGATTAATACACGTGCAGCTCTTCAAATTGGGCATTTTTCTCAGTCGATTGAATAACAAATTCAGAGAGAATGATAAATAGTAGATAATAATAAAATATACAGATATTTATTTTTTTTTTTATATATATTTTGAGCAACCATAAACATAAGACAAGTTCAAAGATATTTCCTAAATATTATTTGCAAATCGGAAATTTGCAGCCGGCTTTTGTGTTTGTTTCTTTTCGAAAAACAACAAGCAAACACAAAGCTTTTTTCGCATTGGGCGTCGTTTATGTAAACGGAGCTTTGATATAGACTTATGTAAAAATGCTTGTTTGTGTGGCAAGCAAAGTAAGGGAAAGCATGGAGGAAACCATGGTTATGTAAAACTCTTAGGGACTGGCTCTGGGCACGGACAAAGGATACCAACATCCCTCGTGCTGCGGTGCCGGCGAGATAAAAATCAATACAAGTAGCACATAAATACATACTTGTATATACAGCAAGGAGCTTGAATTTTATATATATATATATATATATATATATATATATGTATATATATGTTTGTACTTTTAACATTGAATACAGAATTCACGCACAGCCACACATAATGAACAAATTTATGCGTTTTGCAAAGGATTATGCTGCAGAAAATTTAATTAATTTAATTTAATATTGGCAATAAAACGAGCAACGAGCAACCAGCGACCACTGGTCCAATTTACATACCATGTGCCCAACTCGATAGTCGGATGCTGGCAAAAATTTCCTTATTCATCCAGCTGCCACACCCATTTATATATCTACAATCTTAAGGAATTGTTTTTTCCGTTTTTTACCATTGAATTGCACATAAATTTCGTTCAATTCCTTTTTAAAAACTTGACTTTTCCTTATCTCCGCAAAAGGACGGATTTGCTCTTCAATTTATTTCTGTACCTGATTCAGGCTATTAATTTTCGGCTTATTTGTTATTCAATTTCAACAAATTACAAATTATCTAATTACACTTTGCATAAGCAATAATACAAAATATGAAGTGTTCATAAATTGTTTTAATATGTATTTTTGAGCATTCAAATTAGTCGCATAAATATTAAAATTGCACTTTTGTGGCTTTTGTAATTCGAATTTCATTTCGCTTAAGTGCTTCATTTTTATTTTAAGTGTGCGGCAATATTTTATACAATTTTAAAGCAAAATACCCACTAAATGCGAACAACCGGTTTTAACTGGTGTTTTACTTAAATATTAAATAACAAAAAATGGTGGAAATCAGGAAAACAAAATGTGTATTTAAGAATATATACAAAATATTTTGTATACAATTTTTTATGAATAATTTGCTTAATTTCAAATAATAAGATTCAATAAATCGTGATTTAAATGGTATTCAAAATCATATTTATTTTAATGCTGGATAAATCCTTAACTCATCTGTTAATATTGCAAAATGTAATATAATTTGTCTATTTATTTGTTGTATATTTTGATATATGACCTTTCTAATAATGAACAGTCATATTTAATATAAACTTGTCTTTAATGGAATTCAAATGTTATTACCAAATCAAACGTTAAACATTCAAAAAATTAACATTTATTTGTTTTCACATTTAAATCAATATGTGTTAAATCCTGTATTATATTTAAATATGTCCATTAAACAAATTACATTTCATTTATTTAATATAAGATTAAATTTCAAAATTAACTTTAATCGGATGTAAAATCACCTGCCAATCGAAAATAAAGTCTAATATCAGATATAAATATTACAATATAGAATTGAATTTACATTTTCTGTCTTATTGTTGTAATATTTTTAAATCTGTCCATTTAAATAGATTGGGGATTCATATGTTTCCACTCAAAAAATTCGAAGAAACTTGACTTTAATCGGATCTTAAATCATATCTCTTCTCATTGGCAGCTGACTTAGTAAAAACGTTGGGAACGGAAATTTGGGAAATAAGATTATTCAAGCTTAGAACAAATATTTTCAGCCTATAACTATTCAAATTCATTGGGACAATAAACCGTTCAAGTTTTTATGGCTCACAAGTTTACGACTGCTATGGCTATTGGCCAAACAATTTCATTACATATATTTTTGGGCTGATGTTTGTTTTGTAAAGAAATCTGTTAATACTTTACATTGTTTGCTGCTCTCGAATTTAACTAATAAGCCTGAGAAACATGCAAGTTAAATGTGAAAAAATGATAAACAAGAATTTTGTGGATTACCGACGCAGTTTTTGGTGCCCGATTGATTTTATTCAAGAAGCAAGGCAATTGAAAAGATTTTCAAGTAAAGTGAATGCTTTGAGAATTTTAATTGAGTTGCCACTTTTGCAGCTGAAGAACAAAAAAACAAAAAAAAAAAACAAAAACAGACATTTTGTCTGCCGCCCAGACTCGAGTCTTGGACTTGGGGGCCTCAATTAAATCATTTTAAAAATCACAAGGCACATTTTCATGGCGTGTCAAAGAAACGCATTAAAATGGGCGACGCAATGCTCAACGCGGATCGGATCGGATCGGATCGGCTCCGCTCGACCCGGCTCGGCTATCAATTGTGGCCTAACCCCGCCCGCGCCATAACTCACATTGCCCCAGCCATATCTGGCTATCTGTTGCTCCGCACTTGACTCTTGTTATAAGTACACCAGGGAACGATGTGGGACGCGATGGGACTCATCGGCACCCAGTGCTGCTGATGGAGTTGGAGTTGTAGTTGGAGTTGGAGATGCGGCCGCCATTGAAATTCAAAGCGCAAACTTGCTGTATCGATCAGCTCCTCCTTGGTTCTGATACTGATACCGATCTCATCCAGACACTTGTATATGCCGCTCGTATAGCACAATTTTTCATTTTCCCAACAGTTTTATGTCTGTTTTCCCAAAAGCCACTTCAAAAATGAGCAATGTCTCCGATCTCGCAATTGCCAGCGTGCACCAAATTCAAATTCAAATTCAAATACAAATCCAAATTCAAATCTTGCCACTTGACACTCAAGTGGCGGTCGTCGCCATGCTCGTGGGCAGGCCAAAAACCTGAAAGACCAATTTCAATGGAAACTTGTTTTCAATATTTTGAAATGCATTTTGTTGTCATGTCTCTTTGGCTTGTTTTCATATATTTCCCGCTCGTATTTTATCAACATAATTCAATGCCGTCGCTAAAAAATCATAACTCACCAGCGAGTCCCCAGTCCCAATTCTCAAATCTCCGTCTATTGTTTGAGTTTGAGTTGACCCACGTCTTATCTCCTCCATTTCTCCATTTCTCTACAAAAAACTTAAATGTAAATAAATTACTTTTCGTGCCCAGTTTTGGTTGGTCGACACAGCAATCTGCCTTTTCGTCTGGTGTTTTTGTTTTATTTTGTATTTGGTATGCAGTAAATATTTATTTTTTTTCGACAACACTCGTTTCTTGTAGCACAGATTTTACGATCCTGAATTAACACATGATCCGTTAATGTTAACAGATTTGTGCCCATCTTTTGACAGATCTTGTTACTCCAATCTTTCTCTTATTGAAATATAGATTTGTTTTTCCATATTTATCTTTCAAGACTTTTTTATTTTTGTAGCTGTACTAAATTATTCAAGGATATTTCCAGTTCTTTAGCATCTCACATTGTCTACATAATGGATTTTAAATAATTTGAATTTCAAATAACATACGAAAGTGGCTACAATTTTGTTTAACATTTTTATTATTGATTTATTTATTTATTTATGCCATGTTGACTAACAACAATAAACACATAAAAGATAAAGAAAAAGTATACATAAATTAACAGAAACAGAGCATTTATTATATATGCATTTTAAATTAAAATTTAAAACATATAATAAATTTGTTTTTGTATATTTGTTTATAAATAAAGTCTATTAGCAAAATTCGTCATTGTTAATGGTTGCTATGCACTTTCTAACAGAAGAAGCTGAGAAGATGACTATAAAAAAGATTTTAAATTTATATTTAACTTATTTTATGAGGTCTAAAAATAGTCAGTAATATTAAAATATCGCATTTAAATAAAAATTTAAAATACATTCTAAAATATCCATTTAACTTTTTTTATGAAGTCTAAAAATAGTCCATAATATAAAATATCGTATTCAAATAAAAATTTAAAACACATTCTAAAAGAACAACAATAAATTACATATTAAAATTGATCTAGATATAAAATTATAAAATTTGACTAAAGCAATTGAATTGAAAATTTAAATTCAATATTTATATAAATTTAAAGGATATCAATATAATAATACTAAGTCAACATAAAAAAGGTTTTAAGTTAGTTGCCAACATAATCAATATTTATTTCTGCTTAAAAATTAATCAGAATTCACTTATTAATCTTTTCCATATTCGGTTTTAATGCTCTGAATTATGCATAATTTTGTTCTTGTCTGCAGCCATTAGAAAATTGAAAGAGTTATCTGTTTTCGGAAATTGTATTTTATTTTTTAAAATATAAAACTGCACTTTTTATCTAAGCTCTTCTGCTGCTTAGGCTGTCAACCAAATATACTCAATATTTGGAGTCCGATAAAGAAAATACTTTTTAGTTTCATTGAAACATTTCCTATAGATTTTCTCAAAGATTCGCTTTGATAATTCGTAGTTTTAAAATGGTTGCAAAACAAAATGAATCGCATAGATTACAAGATCCCTAAAAAAAGGTTTACAAAAATTGTCAAAACGAATTATGATTTGCGATTAGCTGGCATAAAAATAAGAAAATTATAGGCAATTTAAAAAAGGTAGACTACAAGAGGAAACTCCATTGTTTTGATTGCTTCAGTTGTGGTTTATTTATATATAAAAAAAAATAATAAGAATGGGAGGAGGAGCTATTCCCAATTTCAATGGGAGGCATTGTAAATGTTGTCATTACATGGATTAAACCAAACATTTAAATGGAGAAAGCAGCTGAAATCAACCCTCAAAAACGCTGTCGAGTGCACCTGAAAAAAAACGGGGTGTTTTCTTGCAATTTCTATTATAGCAACCATAAAATAAAGCAAATCAGGCAAACATTCAAATCAAACTGGGCGGGATACACCTCGAGTATGCCAAAGCGGCCTTTTTTTTGCCGTATTCACTTTCACTTTTCCTTTGGCAGGACAACCTTTGATTTACAGCCGTATCCAGGCAGAGGAACTGCCTCTGCCTGTGTGTTTGTGTGTGTGTTTTTTTTATGATACCGTCTCAGGGAATTGCAACAATTGTCATCGCAAAACCTTACAACCCTTTGTGCAACCTGACTAGACGTGGATGGCGACGGCGACGGCGACGCAGTTTTGAGTTCCATTGAAATCGCAATAGCCACGGAAGGGATAAGGCTCTGTCTGTGGCACTGACAATGCGTCTCAGCTGCTGCCTGTTTGACAGGAGTTAAAAATCCATTTATGCGGCAAATCATAAAAAAAAAAGATGCGCAGTTTTTGACGTACCGTGAAAAATGTTGTGTTTTCGCTACACGAATTTTTCGCTCGCAAGGGAACATGTCCCTAATATGAACCCTAACCCCTTCGCGGCTGGGCACCTGATGCCCAGAGGCTCAGTCAACATTACAGGTAATCCCAGCAATTTGTGCGCACAACTTTCACTTTGAGTTGAGCTGTAATCCTGCCAAAAAGGACGCTCAGTTCAAATGTTTTAGCAAAAGTTAAGTATTCCCTTTGAGGGACCCTCAAAACTTAGTTTGATTAACAATTTCCGTCTGGTAATTAGAAGCGCGGGCGGTCGGGCTCTAGGTTTAATTAATGGCATTCCAATTAAGCGCCAGAGAGGCCTCAATGGCCAATTAGAGCGGTGGGGCATGACCGCGGTTGGGCATGCTCCGCTCAGCAATTACATTAAGTTCACGAGTCCTTCGCTCCAGCTGCTGATGTCCGCTTGCCTGTCGATGATTACTATCATTGCTATTACATAATATGGCCTTTCGATTTTTGTGGCACAATCAATGGTTACAGCAACGTCCATCTGCATATGTAACCAAAGTGGAGACGGGCGGGACACAGGAGGCCTTAAGGGCAAATTGATCAATTGGGTAAAATTAAGCTAGCACTCTCTGGCAAATCCTCCTTCCTCCTTTCTGACTTGGGAGATTCGTGTCAAATTGTAGTTGATTTCATCAATAAATAAGCCAAGGCATGGACACTTTTTACCTGCAGTTTGGCTTTCTCCCCGACTCTGCCAGCACTTTGCCAGCACCAAGGCAGAGTTGCCAGAAGGCCAGTTTGATGTGAGAGGATATTGACATATTTCCCATCTAAAATAGTAAAAAATCATTAAAAAGCCGGCTTAGAAATATTTTTAAAAAAAATTATTAAATAGCTGTTGAAAATTGTTTTGTAATAAGTTAGTAGTATTTAAAAAAATATAAATAAAGACAAAGAAACTATAAAATATCGCAGAAAATAATACAAAATCTAACGAAAAGTTAAAAAAAATATATAAGTAATTCAATAGTTTAGAGATTTTTTTAACTATATGAAAATAATTAAAATACGAACTGTAGATCTCTACAAAAAATAGAAGAATAAAAAATAGAAGAAAAATAAAAAATACAGATAAGATTTCAATTTCTTATCTCTTATCTTATTAGAATAAAAATATAAATAATAATATTACTTACAATATAAATTTATTCCGTATAATCGTTGACAATTTTCAAAAATATCTATAATTTATCTACTCAAATGTTTTTCTTTATTTTATTAGTACTATCAGTAAGTATATCATTATTATTATATCATCAAAAATTGTCTTATAGCTCTGCACAAGAATTCCGAAGTCTCACGTTGATTTTATCCGTAAAGTTAACAAAAATAAAAAAGCGGCAGAAATTATAAAGTAAAATAATTATATAATTGTTTACACTACTTTTTCGGTACAAAAAAATATACTTATATTATTACAGTAAAAGATATTTTGAATTCAAAAATATTACTAGCACATTAAAAATAACTGAATTGGTTTTAGTATATTTCTTTTTGTGACATTTTTTTACTTGCATTGCAGAACAATTTAATTGCATCAAAATGGAATTCTAGAGAATTGTAATTATTTTATAAATAATAACATTTTAAGGGGCATCAATGGTAAACTTCGACCTCAAGCTGCTTTCATTGGGGTCAATCTGGCAACGCTGGGTTCTCCATTAATGCAACCAAATTGGTGAACAACACAGTTCCCCCTCAGTAGTAGTAGTTTCCCCCCCTGTTTGCTAACGTTGCTGTCTGCCATCATCGTAAATTACACGAAAAGTATCTATCTTTAGTTGGGAATTGTGCAATTTTATTAAAATTCCAAAACCAGCAAAAAAGCCACCGCCCCAAAACACACAGCACAGCTCAGCAGTCCATATAAATACAATACACATATATATATATATATATATATATATATATATATATATATATATGTATGTGTGTATGTGTATACGTATTTATGTATAGGTAGCAATATGCTTGCATAGATGTAGTTTTGACTTGGACAATTGCGACTCGAGCAAGGACAGAGCAGAGCAGGAAACAGAGCGACGCACAACCAAGATGAGAGGATGAGTGCACCCTTGTCAGCGCCATATTGCAAAAAAGAAAAACTGTATTCCTATATGTGTATGTGTGTGTTTGTGTGTGTGTGTGTCTGAGTGTGTGTGCCACTGTAGTTTTGCCTCGTTCCAGGTCGTCGTTGCTTTTATATAAACATGAGGCAAGATTAGATACAAATTACACCACAGCTTTCAAGGTAGTACTCCTCCTTACCTTTCTGCCACCATGCACTCAAAAAAAAATTGCCCGGAATCTTGAAAATTCGCCATACTCTTGGCGCGCAACGTAGCTCATTTAATTGTTCAGAAGGTAAATTTCTAAAATAAAGGTTGTGGTTACATAAAATTAAGGGGTTTCTTTTCATTATTTGAGGGTTGTTAAAGTAAAGAATATTTCTAATTTTCTAGAGTGTCGTTTTCTGAAAATTGGATATGTAGAAGAATTTTTATGCAAGCTATTTTGTTACAAATATTTTTATTAAACATTAGTTTTTCAAGAAAACAACAAACATTTTACATCCTTTATAACATATTAAAAATTATAATATAATTTATATTGACAAATTTACGACTTTACTTTGAAAATATTTTTCAAACTGATGGTTTGCATTTCCACTTTTAAAAAATGCATATCTAAGTAATAAATAATAAAATTATAGGGTTGGCAATTCCAGTTTTTAGAAATGCATGTCTAAATAATAAATATAAATAATAAATAATAAAAATATATGGATAACATTTCCACTTTTTAGCAATACATGTCTAAATAATACAAATTATTACTAACAATTAAAGCAAACAATATCATATTTCTAAGTTATTTATTTAGTTTTAAATGCGATTTGATGGCTTTTAATTTTTTTGAGTGTGCCGTTGCCCTTGCCGTTACCCTGGCAATTTGCGCACCTTGCTGGCGCTTCGACTCCAGCTCTGGCTCCGGCTGCTGCGGCTGGGGTCGTATCCATAAGTTACAAGCGCAAAGTATCTGTAGTCCGACAGGAGAAGCAACAGTAACAACAACAGCAACAACAACAACAACAATAACAACAGCAAACAAATGCAATAACAGCAAAAGTTTCGACAAGCTGCGAGAAGAAACAAAAAAAAAAATGGCAGCTGGCAAAAAATGAGACGGTAGACGGAAGATGGGGCAAATGGCATTGCTGGCTTTACTTGAGGATGCTGTGGCATTGGCTGTGCCTAATGGCAGGGCGCCAGATACCAGGTTGCAACTGTATTATATTTATTTATTTATTTCATACACATTTTCGCCAGCGATTATAAAATGTATGCGCAAAATGAAAAACTATGGCAAGGCCTTTGGGGAATCATTCACAGTTGCCAGCCTCGCACATTTCACCAAATAATTTATGTTCGCCGAATTTCAAACTTTACTTATTTTCGCAAAAAAAAAAAAAGAAAGCATGAAAAAAGTTTTCCCTCAAAGTTTTGAGTGGCAAAAGGGGCGCAAACTCAGGCGGCAAATTTGAACGGGCCAAGAGCAACCTGCCTGCCCGCTGACTGTGTGGGCGGATGCGAATGTCAGTGGTTGGGCGCGTTCTCTGGCCACCCCCACCCCCCACCCAGCTGCCTTCAGCCAACGCTGAAGTTTTGTCCCTGAGTTGCGGACTCATTCGATGGCACGTTTGCAAAATGGCAGCAATGCGTGTCTGGAATACATTTTCATGTTTGCCAAAAACAGAAATGAGTGCTAAGCAAAACTTTTTGGGCACGGCTTGTGGCACAACTCCCACCCACTCCTCCTGCTGCTCCTCACTTTTTTTTTTTTTTTTTGTTGCATTCATACATTTTGACGCAAATTTATGTGAAATTGCTTTGCCAGCAAACATGGCTTTCTCAACATTGTTTGTCATCTGAGCTGCTGCTGCTCTCTGTGTGGCAACTTGTCCTCTGTTGTAGCCCATTGGGTGCGGTGCATACAACACCAAAATTCTAAATTAGCACATATATGTGTGTGTGCGGGCCCACTCCCCTCGACCTTGCGCACACTTTTCCGCATCCCCAGTTCCAAACCCAACCCAGGAGACCGAGAAATTACATCGCGAAGGATTTAATGTTAATTGCGGCCTTTGTTTGGTTTTCCATTCGATTAACTAAATGGACTCAAGCATTGCCCAGTTGACAGGCTGCCTTCTACAGAAACTACCTTTTCCACAACTCCATTTTCCAACAGATTCGTTTAAAAACAAATGCAATATTTGAAAACAGTTTTGTATTTAGGATAAGTAAACAGTTTAGCCTAGAGCTGGCATAGAACTAGTTTAAAAAAAAATAATTTTATTGGACAACATTCAACATAACAGGTCAAAACATAAATCTTACATAAAGATTATAAACTTCAGTTTAAACTTAAATTATCATAAATATAAACTTTGTTTATTATTACTTATTATTTTTTAATGATCACTAATAACAGTCGACTCAGACAAATTCAAATAATAAAAAATAATAAAAAATATAATTAAGAATAAAATGTTATATTTAAAATTTAAATAAAAAAAAATAATATATACATATTTATAAGATTATAAAACGATAACTGGTATACAATGGTTGCCCAACCTTAAATACAAGCAAAAATGTTATTCACGTTTTGAATTGAAAATGCCTAAACCAATTTATAAAAAATTCAATAAAAATCTCAGTATTATATGTTATGTCTTTTTATGCTATGTCTTAACTCACTCATTTAAAAAAAAATATATTTCCAATTTGCTCAGGCGCTGAACGCATTTGCACAAATATATTGTTAACTAAATATTATGAAAATGATTTATATATTTATATTATATTTATATATATATATAAAAAAATACTTATTATTATTTATTACTGAATAATAAATGATTTTCTGTTTTAAAGTTCATATTAAGTGGAGATAAATAAAAATACTTACTGAATAATAACAGAAAAGAATATTCCCATTTTATCCACCTTCCTACAAAATGTTGTATAAAGAGAAAAAATAATTCTTTGAGATATAATATATTATCCAACTGGTTGATAATTAAATTATTCAATTAAAATAATGATTAATATTTAAATAATATTAAATTTTTTACAAAATATGTAAGCAGTTTTCAACTAAATTTCGATAAAATATTCAAAAGCTAATTCATCAAAATAGATAACAATTGAGCAGTTAACATATATTTAAATATATTTAAGTAGATGTTTAAGTACGCTCTAATTTTCTATTGTATGCTTTAATTAGCTCTAATAGCTATGTAAAAACTTAAATTTTAGTAAAATTAAAATGAGAAGGCAGAGCACAAACAACAACGGCGACAATTAGGCTTGAAGTAAAGACGAAAACTGTCAACTTAAGAATCGTAAAGCGTCGATTGTATTGCCAATAAATTTTCGCATTAACACACAAAGTTAATGCGCCTAAAGTTTCAGCTGTAACATGGATTTGGATGCAAGGTGAAATGACGAGAGCAGCAAGGGGAAGCGAGGGGAAGCGAGGGGAGGCCATCGAGGAGCACAAATCCAGCCCAGCGTTCTTTAATGGAGGAACGCTCGTAAAAGCCAGTGGGTTAAAAACAGAGGGAAATCGAAATGGGAATTGAAAAGGCGACTGCAAACGGCGACAGCGACGGCGACGGTGACTGCGAAGGCGACTTCGACGCCGACTGCGACTGCACCACTGAGCAGCACTTAAATAATGGAATTTGTTTGTTTTTGTTGGCAATGGCAAAGGCATGGCATAGGCGAGGGGCAGTCGGAGTCGCAGTCGGTGTCTGCGTCTCGGTTGCACCTTGTGCATGTGTGTATGTGGCAGAGTCTCTCTCTCTCTGTCTCTTGCAACCGCAGAGCATGTGCATCTGGCACACTTACCGCGCAATTAATGGCACAATTAAATGTTTACTTTAGGCGCTTTCAGTCCGCACATAAATGGCAGACAGCCGCTGGGGGAGATCTCTTACCAAATCAATGGGAGGCAAAGGAGCCTCCTCCTCTTATCGATGCATGGAAAAAATTGTTCGATTTACACTTTGGCTTAACTATTTGTGCCAAGTGTTTTTTTTAAGTAAATAACAACAAAGTATTACAAACCATTTTTGCAACGCCGATCTCCCATTCCTCATCAGACGCTCCATATTCGGAATTAGGCTGTCTAACCGAAATCGGAATCAAAATCGCATAATTCAAAATTTCAATTCAGAAGGAAAATTGACCTCCACTTATAATCTAAAATTAATATTTTTATAAAAGCCAAATACCGGAACTGATATGATTAATCCGAAAAGAGCGAATGGTATACAAAACTTCGTAAAGTAATATCACAATCATTTTGCTTAGATTAATGTGTGTATGACTATGCACCAGTATATGGACGGGTATATAAAAACATCTATTCCAAAATTGAAGGCTTTCGTTTTAATAGTCTCAAGAATCCGCTTGTTCAAACTGATGGAAATGGATAGTTTGACTTGGCTACTGATGCTGGTCTAAAATGTATATATCTTATGAGTACCAACCTTTAATGTTTTCAGGTGACGACAATGATCTTACAAATTAATATCATAAAACATTTTTACCGTCGAAACAAGGAATCAATTCTCATAAGAGTTTGGAAGAATACCCGAATAGAAAAGAGAAAATGAAAATGAATCTTTATTAACATTTCTTTACTTTACTTAAACGAATCGAATTCGATAACTAAAAATCCTTTCGAATATAAAATATAGACTCTCTATTAAAATACCCAAATCATAAAAATAAAATAAAAAACATATTTTTGCTTATTGATTTTCCTCTTCTTTAAACACTTTTATCAAAAACAAACACAAAACAGCGAAAATTACAAAATATTTTTAATTCAGCAGAAGCAAAAATGTGTATGAAATCATTAATGAAATGAAATTGTAAATTAATTTCAACAAAATCATATTGAATTAAAATATTGGTTTTTTTACATATCAATTGTGATATAATTTGAAATATAATTCTTTCTGATTTGATTTTGATTTATGGTCTTTCTTCAAGCAACAACTCTAAAAACTTACTTCTTTTTATGCGCAGTTCCAATACATATTTTAAAATGAATAGCGAATTCGATTTTTCACCTCCAAAATACACCCAAAATTCATCATATATAAATTTTATATATGTGTTTGCATTTAGATGTGTGCTAAAATCAACGTTTTTTGGCAATGATCTTATTTGCATTTTTGTTATACCAATTTTTATGAGCTTCTTTTGCATATTATTTTCATAATTTTAAATAAAAATCTGATGAAATAAGTTATTTTCACACACTCATCTGACTTAAGTTCATTTTAATTTTAAGCACATCACTGTGGCCCGCATTGTTAAATAGATAAGATCGTGAATATATATATATAAATATTCTTAGAATTTATGACAATTTTTTTAGATATAGACACAAAATGTCTTCCCAGAAATGTGTTTATAACTTTACTTAACCGGTATATTTATTCATGTTTTATAAGAAAACTGAAAAAATTTCACAATATAAATAGTGCAAAGCCTAAGCCAAATTTATGATTGAATTCAAAATTAATGCAGAAACATGAAAAATTATTCAGTTTGCATGTTTTCAACCGTGGCACATAATTTGTGAGTCGAGCGATCGTAAAAGAAATTGTTGCAAATTTCAGCAAACGCCCAGAAAATTGGCCCATTAAAATATTAATCCTTCCGCTAGTTTCCTGTACTTCTAGCCAGTCCCCGTCCCAGTTCCCGACCCCGACTCCGACTCCGACGAGAATTCGAACACGATGTGGTTTGCCTCTGAACTTGTCCTCCGGCTGCATGCGGAACTCTCGCTTTCGTTTTTAGAGATCGTAAAACAGTTTTAATGACCTTTTGCCTTCCTTCTATTTTTTGTGTATTTTTTTTTTTGTTTTTACTTTAGTCATGCTTGCGGAAAGCAAATAGAGTGAAAATTTAAGAAATCGAAAAAACCCAAAAGAGTCGAGCAGCGCACAAATTTTATGGGCTGGGTGGGATTTTGCGTATGGTTTCGTTTCTTTACTTTTCATTTCGAATGTTGTTTTCTTTTTTCACTCGGCGCTCGTCAAAGAGTTGCAATTATACATTTTAAGTGGAAAAACGAAAGTGGTTGTCCCTGGACCGATGTCCGGGCGCGACGGCAAGGGAGTTGATTTAATGGGCCTTTAAAGAAACATTAAAATGGAGAATTATGATTTCGAGGTCGCTAAAATGAGGCACTCTGTAATTTTTGTTTTTATCCGCAACATGACGTGTGATGTGGTCTATTGATAGATTTGCCAGATCTTACAAAACTACCGCAGTTCAAATGTCTCTCAAATGTCATCCATATGTACACATGTACATCACAACTCCCATGCGTATGCGTATGTATACATTGTAAATCATTCATGACGCACTCGAGCACTGATGTCGTGTGACAGGCTGGAATTCAAAATGATGCCTGTCAGTTGGATTCTTATTTATTGCACTTGCATGCGACATGCGACTCCCTCACGGACCTCAGACCGGAGACCGGGGAACCTGGGAATTGATTCGGCTTGGCTATCTGACCACTTGCCCAGTCCCCTGTCTGTCTCCAGTCGGCAAATGCATTTAAATATTCAATTCCAATGTACTTTCTGTTAGCAGTCGAGGCCCAAGCTCGAGCAGTCGTTAACAAGTCACATACATTTATGTACATAAATACATACATATTTCTCTCAGTATTATGTTTTTTTTTTTTTGTTTTTTTTTAAGAATTAATACGAAAACCATGTAGACAATGAGACAGAACAAAGACGGAATAAATTGCTTTGGCAGACTTGATTGCCATGATTTTGGCTTACCCCTCGCCCCTTCCCCATATTGAATCGCCTCAAAAAAAAAATCACTGTCTTTGACTCATTGAAATAAAGATTCTTTTACTCAATTGGCTTGTCGTGGTCATCCAATTTTTCGGCATTTTTCGTCAAGTTCAGTGCCCCTTCAGCTGATAATTAATCTTGTTTCCAAACTTATGTAATAAAACATATTAATAATATATACAAATATTATAATTCAAATCATATAAAATATTCATTTATTATGTAAATAAAAACAAATTCCATCATTTTGTCATTTCAGGTTTTTTTTTCGAGACTTGCGGATGGATACTTTAAGCATTTGTAAGTATATTTTTATTATTATATTTTCATAGTCAAAGATACAAATTTCATCTACAAAATAATAATTTTTTAAAGATGATTATTATTTATTTCTTATTAATTTTTTTATTATTTAATTTATTTAAACAAAATAACAAAAATAAATTTGCGAACATAGCTTTTTTATATTTTATGTTATGTATTTTTAATAAAAATAATTTAAAATGGTGTTTCCACATGTTCCAAGCTTGAGCATTGTATTTTGTTCTCTTAAGTCGAACATGAACATTTTTTAGTTTCTATTTTGAACCGATAGTGAAGAAAATATCTTTTATATAGAAACAAACATATATTTAGATCTAGATATCAGTATAGATATAGGTAGAAATGTAAATTTATATATATGTATTTATATGTTGATATAGAAATTAATAGAGAGATATATAATAATGTAGATATAGATATAGATATTAATATGAACACAGATTTAGTTGTAGGGTTGCATATAAAAAAAATATATCGAATAGACCTATATATATATACATAGATTATCTATTGATTTGTTCAAAATTAATGTTTTGTTTGTTTCACATTTTTCACAGACTCTTCGACTTCTACAGAAGTATTCATAAGTTCCTTAAAACTACAATTATAATAAAGACACCATTTTAAATTTTTCCTTTTTGCAGCTGTAAATAATAAAACATATAAATAAAATCAGATCGAAACTGATTTATCTATGAGTCACTAATGGGTTTCGAGTTTGCGATCCATATTGACTACTTAGTATATTCATTAGATAATAACTTGGTTATTTTTTAAAGCAGTTACTGCCTTATAAATTTGCGACCTAACCCAAAGCTTGCGAACTGACAATCCGGATAGCATTACGGCAATCGTAAATTATCAATTTTATAGTTAATAGATAGCCAGTTATGCGTATAGGCGTCCATTGCATATTAAATATGTTGAAACTCACAGACAAAAATATATTGAGATATATATATATATATATATATATATATGTGGAGGTATTTGTCTGTTCGATATAAATCTTAACACGTGACAGACTATCTCGAGGTGATTTATTTGTTTTTAAAGACGTGTTTAGCGCACTATTCCTTAATTGCCGAATCGTAAATCTGACTGACGATCATCATAAAATCACGTAAGATTTCTGTGGATTTTGTTGTAGCCAACCATGCATAAAAGCTGTAAGAGGGGGGCGGGGGGACTCTAAGTCGAAGTGTGTGTGGCAACAAACTTACTTATCTATATATGTTTTTTGTGTTTTTTTTTATTTTATTTTTTCCAAATTCTATGATTTCTATTCTTATGTGTGAAGAAAGTTTTAATTGAATGCCAATAATGGAAAATGGAAAACAGATACGAAAAATCTCAAAAGTGCCCCGGGCAAATGACATGAGCAGAGCAGAAAAACCACCCCGGCAAGACCAAAACGAGAGAACAAACAGGAAAAATGAAAATAAAGAGCAAACAAGTAGAGGAGTGGTTGAGTAGAGGGGTGAGTAGAGGGGAACGTGAACGAGAACGAGAACAAAAACAAGATTGTGAAAGACAACCAGTGGCAATGACAGCAACAACAATTTCTGTATTTCCAAAATCAAATATGGCCGAATAAAATTGTTCTTGCTCTGCGCTTTGTGCGCTCCTTCGCTTCGCAGCGGCCATTGTTGCCATGACAACCGGCTGCATTCGCTTGTGGAAGCAGTGTAGTTTAGGTGAACGGTGGCAGAGGGCGAACGATGAATGGAAAAAGGGGGCGGGGTAGGGCAAACGTTGTGATGTGCGTGCGTGCCTGGAAAACGAGACTGAAGCGCCGCATGTTCATAAATTCATTTGGCGTTCTTTGTTGTTGTTTGTTGTTGCTTTTGTTGTTGTCGTTCGTAAGTAAGTTTCTGGTTCCCGTTTTGTTATCTCTACTCTCTCTCTCTCTCTGTGAAGTTGTCTGTTTCTTTTCTCATCGATGAAGCACATTGAAAATGCGTTTAGTTGCTGAAGTTCAATGATTTCTCAGTTGACAAAAAAATCGAAAAAGTCACCTGCCGGTTTGCTGTTAGCTCAAGTTAACTAAATGAAGTTAACGCGTCTGAATATATGCATATATATGAAAATAGTGAACGAAGTATTTAAGCATTTGAAGTAACTGTATAGATTCATACATATAATTAATTTATACATATATATAATAGGCATCAATCATAACGTTTTTTCAGTAAACGGTTAATTTCCGTTGCTCTGATAAGAATGGGTGTTCATCCCTTATCTTCGCATACGATTTTACAAGATTTTGCGCACTGAATTGAATGCATTCAAGTTAGGTTGCGCCACTTAAGCAACAGATGGCGCTAAACAGCTTGCGGAAACTCTCGCCTACAGCGCTAAGCCCAAGTATTAGGCCTGATTATCAGTGAAGTAATGAAAAAATTGTATTTAAAATATGAATTAAAGAAAGATGCACTGAGGCTTGCTTTCTGTTTTAGAAAGGAGTTGTTCTTTTTCCATCTAAGTATTTTTACTTGACTTTTCCTTTAACAAACATGGCATTTATGTATACACTGAAAATAATCGCTTATTGTTAAAATATGAGTGAGCAAAAATATAATCTGATGGATTATTATACTAATATTTATTTATATTATATGGGAAAACTTCAGCTTCTGCCTCTAAAATAGATAAACATCTTATTAGATTATTTTAAATAATGTCAAGCATAATTTGTTAATATATTATTAACTTATTACATCGCTTTCTTAAATTTGTTTCTTATTTAATTTTAGTTGTAATTAAGTTTCTCCCTTTTAATTTTATACAATTACGTAAAGTACATATTGAGTTTAATTTTAGTTTTTATCCATTAGCTATTGCTATTTCTAATTCACATTCATCCTAAAAATCTACAATATAGTTTTTACATATATTTAACTGTGTTCCAATAATTTCGTACCTAAACTGAAGCAAGTCTCCCAGTTCTAATAAAAGAGCATTCGTTTTTAGACTGAACTGTTGATTCTGAATAACAACAAAAAAGGTTTTCCTATTCATTCACACACACAATTGTTGGAAAAGATATTTTTTCAATTCTGATACTTGTCAAATGAGTCGCAATAAACCTTCTAACCCTAATCTGGGAATATTCATGGTCTCATAAAGTGCGTAACAGCTTCAAGGTAACATTAACACGCATATCGCCATTTCCAAAATATTTCATTATATGTTCTGATATTGTGCTCATACTAAATACCTCAAAAACTGTGTTTTGTCATGTGATAAACTTTTTATATCAAATTTAGGTGCCGATTAAATATTAGTGTAGTTGGCATTATTTTTGTGTCAATGCATGTAAGACGCTTAAAAAGCCATAAACCATAAGTATTTTTGACCAGCATTAATACCATAATAGGTCTTGCTATATCAACTTGACATTATTTTTATTGATACATTCCAACGTATTCTTCAAAATGCGGAAGTATATTGATTTGCTGCCTTAAATTCAAAATTATATATATATATATATATATATATATATCAGTATCCGAAGTGAAAATACCCTAATTTGCTACCCTATTCTAAATTTTGAACTGCGCACTTTAAATAACTTTGTTTCGTTTAATCCAAGAAAAGTCAAAATTCCTACATTTCGCTAAACCAATAACAAAAACTAAACAAAATGTATACTTTTTCAACAATTTCTTTTATTTAGACAGATATATATATATATTTAAATAAGCGTAAATAGAATAAAATACTTAATATATATATTTTAAATTAATAATTAGTAATTATAAATTAGTAAAAGAGAAAAAACAAATTTGATCCATTTTTAGTAACCCTGTTTTTGGGTCTGGCTTATATGTTATTTTTGGGAAGTGCTCAAATTAGTTACTTTAATGCACCAAAATGTAAATTGTGAAACGAAATACAAAAGAAAAATTTTTTTTAAATTGATCTGCTTATTTTTAGTGTTTCAAATAGTAAGTGTCAGCTCATTTGATACACCAAATGTAAAAAGAAACTGGTTAAAAAGATCTGATCACAACATTATTTCCGCCTGAAATATATATTTTGAAATCCATGGAATTGGTGGCAGCATCAAGTCAGCTGTTTCGACATCATTGTTCTCTGAGCGAGCCGTCAATCAAATGCCGCAGCAACAGGTGGCATGAGAAAGTCTGAAAAGTCTGAAAATTGTTTGCATCTGACAAATGTGACGAGAGAATGAATAAAAAACACGTTTTGTGTATTATTAAATATAATTTAATTATAAATATATTTTATGCTGTGGAATGGCAACAAGTGTCGCAGTTTGCTTAGTGTGACAAAGTGTGTATTTTTTTTTGGTGTTTTAATTTTAGAAATTTTAAATATATATTTTTAGCACATCCCGCGTTGCTGGTGTTTCCTCGTGTTACGTATACTGAAGGTATACCGGATAGGATACACTCAGGATACATTCAGTATACGTATACGAAGTTGCACAGGTTCTACAAGAGAGTGTCCTTTTTTCGCACAGTGTATGTATATGCTCGATAACGGCGCTCGTTGCCGGTGTTGACCCGACGATTGCCCGGCCGCAACTGAGTTGCCGGTAGGAAAAACTAACCGGCGAATCGTCCGTAATTGTCGTTTCCTTCTTCGTGCCGGCTCGTGTCCGCTTCGTGTTTTACCGTGTCCGCTTCGTGTCGTGCCGTGTCGAGGCGTGCCGTGTCGTGTTTTTGTGCCTGTTGTGCATTTTCATTTAATAAGCGTTTTCCCCCCACCCTCCGAGGCAGGAAACAGGAGACAAAACGCAACGCTTCCGGTTCGTGATGCACTGCAATTTGGTGGTTGCTGACAGTGGCTCGACGAGAGTCGTCTGGAATATGATTTAGATAAGCAGCCGGCACTTGTGGCGACTTGGTACTGAAAGCAGGTGTGGTAGGAAAAAGAGGGCAACAGATTAACAACAACAATAAGTTTACCAAGTTACGGGCAAAAATGTGGCGAATTTTGGCTTCCTCAGCTCGCTCAGCGTTTCACCAATCGCGATAATCACCCTTTGTTGGTAATGTCGAAGCAGCTACAAGAATACTGTACCAGAAGCCGTGCTCAACCCAGTTTCCGACTACCGCGCACGTCCTGCCATTTAATCCAAAATGGCAAACATACACACATATACACACACACACACACACAGAGGCAGCCAGCCAGCCTGCCAAACTCTCTGGCAATCTAATGCCTAAGATAAAATTCAAAATTTATAATATTGCACAGTTTGCCCGATATAAAACGTAAACTTATGGCTCTCGAGGAGTACGTGCCATATTTTTCTATGTATATGTGTGGGTGTAAGTGTGGGTGTGTGTGTACGAGTCTCGAGCCATGCCCAACCCTTGCCAGCAAAGAGTCACGAGCTCGTTATGCTTGTGAGATTTCATTTGTGTTGTGCAGCAAAAAACATCCAACCCCCAAAGCACTGTGGACAATCAACAGGAAAAATGTGGTTACAACCAAATGGATAAATATTTAAATAATACTATAATGCAACAAATTAAAAAAGTGAATATTGTGAATCTTAAATATATTAAATAAAAGATATGAGAAGCAATAATTGGGAAAGTTAGTTAAAATGAGAAATGCATAATTTTATTTAATCTATTTAATATTAATTTTTATATTGAGTTTTAAATATATTAAATAAAAGATATGAGAAACAAAAATATGTAAAATCCGACGAAATGAGAAATTCATTATTTTAATTATTTTATATTCATTTATATATTGAGTTTTAAATATATTAAATAAAAGCTGTGACAAGCAAAAATAAGCAGTCAGACAAAATGAGACATGCAAAATTTTATTTAATTTATTTAATATTAATTTATATATTGAATAAAATATATATATATTAAATAAAAGATGTGACAAATAAAAAAATAAGTCAAAGATGAGTCTAATTGGAAATGAGATATGCATTATTTTAATTATTTAATATTAATTTATATATTGAGTTTTAAATATATTAAATAAAAGATGTGACAAATACAAAAATAAGTCAAAGATGAGTCTACTTGGAAATGAGCCATACATGATTTGATCTAATTTATTTAATATCGACAATTACCAGTTGACACAGAAAAAAAACAAGTAAAAAATATATTAAATTAAGAAATAAAATTCATTGGTTATTTATATACATATTAAAAAGGAATAAAACATATGTTAAATTAAGAAATAAAATTAATTGTTTATTTTTATATATTTATAAGATTTTTAGGTGATAATTTACATGACAAATGTTACCACAATTATCTAACCCAATCAAGCATACTTCCATACTTGAATATATATTTGTAAAATAATATTAATTAAAATAATATTAATTGCATTAAATCATTTTAATAATTAAGCTAGTAACTAATAAAACTAACTTTCATACATGATTTTTCGATGATTTTCTATTTTTATGATTTTCTGTACAAAGTTTAGCAGAGTTTGAGCTTCTTGGAAATATGGGCAACTTATTAAAATGGAATTATTTGTAAAATAATATTAATATCAATATTAATAATTATTCGTCACTGATTAAAAAAGGTTAAACGATAAGATAAACTTGAATATTTGCCCATTGTACAAGAGCAGCCTTAAAGTACATGAGACTATTTGTATGATTTTGCTTAGCAAAGGACCAACCCAGCCACGTGAGTTCGACTCAATGGGGTTGGCTGGCGCTTGCACAGAGAAGGGGGAGGGGTAGTGTGGGGGGTTGTACACACAAAACGGCCGTTACAACCATAAATATCATTTTTTTATTGACACAACCCTAAATGGCGGCATTTGGCAAAGCAAATTCCAATGCAAAAAACTTATCTTAGCGAAGGGACAAGTGGACAAACGGACTGACAAATGGACACACACAGGAGGAGGAGGAGGAGAATGAGCCCGCATAACGAGCGCCAAGGGCTGTTTAATCCTGAGCATGTTTTTGGGGTTTCACTTCGGGGGATTGGGGGGCAGTTGATATACGGCTGTGGCTGGCTGTGGCCCACCTTTAGAATGTGCGACAATTTGCAAACGCAACGAGCCGTGCGAGAAGCCATCACTAAAATAACCAGTTGGGGCTGGCAAGGAATCCGTTTTAGCCAACTGTACGCATAACGCTTGCGCCACCCGTATCCGGAATCCGAAATCCGGCAACTACGTGACTTTAGAGCGAATGGCTGGCCAACGTCTTGGCAAGGTGCTAAACGCTCTACTCATGACTACGATTGAAATTTGCACGCTCCGCTTGGCCAGAAACTGGTGGAACAAACAGACCAACGGAACGACAGACAGACTGATAGACAAAGGGACAGAGGGGCAGACAGAGAGACAGCAAAAACAATTGCTTGAAATTACAGACACCATTGCGCCATTGTTGGCAGCAGACGCATAACCACAACCACACTCCCATCCCCAGCCCCAACCCCAGCCCCATCCCCATCCCCATCCCCCTCTTTTAGCCACAGCACCTACTCCA
The DNA here is from genome assembly GCA_035042045.1 of Drosophila melanosoma. Lineage (NCBI taxonomy): Eukaryota > Metazoa > Arthropoda > Insecta > Diptera > Drosophilidae > Drosophila > Drosophila melanosoma. The sequence continues at coordinate 624,736 of JAWNLY010000078.1, read as the reverse complement.
TGTGGCATGTGCAACCCTCAGTTTATTTACTCGCATTTCCTACCTTTCAGTTGATTGTTTCGTCGCAGGGGTGTTGGGGGGCAGGGACACCCAACCGCATCCACAAGCCACACACAACCACCCAACCACCCAGCCACCCATTCAGCCGAATCAATTGTAAAGTTTTCTGCATTTTTACCTCCGCTCTGCGTCTTTTTGTGGGGGCGTAGCTCCCAAATGAGTTTTTTCCTCTCTCTTTCTTCCAACTTGGCTACCCAATTATTTTCCTGCATTCGAATTTTGCCGTCTTTCTTTCTTTCGCTTCGCGTACTATTCTCTTTTATCACTCATTGGGGATTAGATCTTGAAAATTTAAGTTTAATTTAGTTTTTTGTTCTTTTTTGAATTAGTTTCACCTCGGACTGACTTTTGCAAAAAATCTTTTAAATAGCAAGAAAAGTGAAGCAAATTGAATTTTAGAAAATCTCCTTAGAACTAGAAAGTTTTGCTTGGTTTTAAAAGTAATTTTTAAATAAAGGAAATAAAGGAAAATTAAATAATATAAAAGAATTTTCAAAAAAAAAAAAAGAAATGAATGAAATAATGAAAATGGATCTGTTGACAGTTATATTAAAGAAAAAGCTGATTTTAATAAAAGATAAGAATCCAATTTTTGGCAATAGCCCTCTAAATAATAAATAGAATAACCAATTTTTTTTTTTTCAAATTGTAGTCGATTTCAGCAATAGTTTCACCCTTAACTGAGCAGAGCAACAATTTTCATCGCCTGCTGTCAGATTCCCCGGAATCAAAACTATTTAATATCAAGAGTAATTTAAATTTTGAGCAGCACACCCATAAGATCTAGAGGGGGGTGTGGGAATGGCTGCCAGTTGGAAAATGGTTGCTCGGCAATATTGCGTCAACTACTTGCAAACAAAATTAGAAAAGGAAAAAAACCCATGCGGTGGGTAGCATATGCTGCTGAGTGCGCGCCGACATCGAAATGGCTACAGAAACAGAAAACTTTTCAAATTAGATTTCACACCAAAACTAAACACAAGGCGTTGGTCCTTGCTGCTTGGTCCTTGGGCAAAGGCAGGGACCTCAGACTGAGACTGAGACTGCGACTACGACTGAGGCTGATACGCAGCTAAAGCTGAAGTGGCCACGGAGCCACTGCCCTGGCAATTGCGCACAGAGTTTACTCAGTGGTTTTGGTGGCATATAAGCGACAGCTGTGCTAAACTTCAAGTGGCAACTCTGAAATGTGCACAATTAGTGTGCAATTTATGCCCCATCAAGCAGCAGCAGCAACAACCCACTGTCATTTGACGTCTTTATGATTGTGCCTTGTCTGTGTCCTGCAATGCGAATGACCAAATTGAACGGATCTCTCAGCTATATATGTGCTGTATACACTTTAACAAAAATAAATGCCTTTAATTTTAGATTATAAAATTAGAACTGTTTGCCCAAAATGAAAAATCCAAAATATATACCATTTTTAGAAATATTTTCTACTATTAAACAATGCATTTAATAAAAGCAGAAACTCAAAGAAAACTCGACTCAAAGAAAACATATTTTCTAAAGTTCTGAAAAAAGTAATGAAATTTTCTGATAAATTTAAATTAGGCTATTTGGCTACTTTAGAGAAAACTCGTAAATTCGTAAACTTATTAAATTATGTTTAATGCATCTATAAACTGTGTAAAATGATTGAAAGTGTGAAATCTGAAAATACTAATATATTTAAAAACATACAAAATAGGGAACAAAATGGTATTAAAATATTTTTTTCTAAGTAACAAATATGTTTTCGAAATTGTAGAAAAATCCCCCCTTTAATAGAGAACTCAATTTAAGAAATTAATTTTATTTTAATTTTCTTTAAAGAAAAGTCTAGCAATTATTGTCGCCAAAAGCATGGCGAATTTCTAAAATTCAAGCAGATGTTTTTTTCTGAGTGTAGCCACGCCTTTGTTGCCTTACTCGCTGACTATATTTCTTTGCAATTGTCTGTGAGCAATTTTCGCATTTAAGGCAAACACCCACGGACACCTATATATATATATGTGATATATATATATATATATGTGATATATATATATATATGTGATATATATATATATATATATATATATATGTATGCAAGGTTGATGCTCGCAACTCGACAATTTGAAGCCAAGCTTTGCAACCGTCTGTTGATCCATTGTGCTTCGTTGAGCGCGTGACATTAGTGCGGCATGTGGCAGGCATTCATGTGAGGCAACACAAAAATGTAAATTCTGCGGTCTGGTCAAAGCATTCTAACAGCTTCATTATGAACCCACCACCAGCAGAAGCAGCAGCATCAGCAGCAGCCTCAGACCAGATGCATAAATCACTGAGAAGCGCACACATAACTGCCATTTAATAATTTGCGAAAAATGCGACAGACAGACAGACAGACGGATGGACATTGTGTCCAATCGGTGCTATGTATATACACACACATATACACATATGTACATCAGACACACACACATATGATGCTGACAATTCACGCCTGCATCTGTCGCATCATGTTTTATGTCTTAAATGCGGCGCGACAAGGGGAAACACCAATAAAATGGCAACAAAAAAAAAAACATATATGTGTCGCACGGCGAGGGGAGTAACTGCGTGGAGTAAATCCGCCCCTGTGCTGCACTCTTGTAGGTGCGAGTGTGCGTAATTATGCGTTGGCAGTCGTAAAACTTAACTTTATGGCCAACGAAGATAGCCATGATTGCATTCGATTGATTTATACGTGTGTGAAAATCACGTGAAGCGAGCTGAATGATTATAAACAAAATAATTGGTTCTCTTTAACTCGAACATAATTTAATACTAGCCAGAGGATAGTATAAAAAAGTTATTAAAACAAAAAAAAAATCATTTAAAAAATGATTAAAATACTATTTGAACAGGAGCTATTAATGCTGCAGCTAAGTAAACATTAAGAAAATGGATATTTTTATATGTTGCTTGCAATGCGCATATTTGGCGCGCATACGCCCCATTGGCCATTATCTAAAAAGGGGTGGGTGGGGGTATGTGCGTACTTATATATGTATGTAATCATTAAAACATATGTGCAGATAAAGACAATGCAAACATACAGTAAATTACGTTAAAAAATAAATTAAAAATTAAATTTTCTAGGCATGCAAAGGTAAATTAAAATTTTTATATGTTAATAGAATTTTCCTAAATTAAAGTTGAACTTACCAGGCTAATCTTACCATTTTGTGTGGCATGTTGCAGCACATCTGAAAATGTCTGAAAACAGGAAAGAAGAAGCCTATTTAAAAATATACCCAAAATAACCTTCCCCAATACAAAAGCAAAAAACGAAAAATCTGTAAAGAAAAAGAGGCTGAGAAATATAAGCAAAGCAAAGGCTAGAAAAATGCAGCAATATAAATAAAATGAAATGAAATGCGAAAGTGGAATGGAGTGGGATAAAATGGAATGGAGTCTGCTCTTAGTTGGAGTTCGTTTTGGTAGCTTATTGTTTATGGTACCCCGGGGTTCCCCCGCCAGACAGTCAGTTTGTCAGTCTGTCAGTTTGTCAGTCTGTCAGTCCGTTAGTCAGTTAGTCATTTAAGCAGACATCGTTGGCTCGCCACAATGCCTAAAGCTCCTACTTATCATCGCAGACAGATGGCATTGTGTTCGTCATTCTTCTTTCCTCTCTAGCCGTCTCCCTCTATCTCTTCTTGCTATCTGTCTTACTTGTGCACACTGTGAGCATTACACGTAGGCATTTTTGGGTCTTTTACAGTGTGTATGTGTGTGCATTCTATGCTTGCGTGTGTGTGTGTGTCTGATGTCGCAACGCTGCTGCGAATTGGCGGCCAAAAGCAAAACAAACCATAAATGTGCGTAGCCATCGCAGATACGAAGACGAAAATGAAAACGAAAACAAGAAACGAGGCGAGAAGCATAAAGCAAAAAAAAAAATTCACCCACAGCGTATTCGTCACAGGGTCGACCTCGATCCCCGCCTCACCCCTCGTTCATAGTTAGTCGTCAGTCGTCAGACGCCAGCCGCCAGCCGCTCTTATTCCTCCCCCGCACCCGCTTCTTTAACCCAACGAGTGTCATAAGTCAATGTCAATGGCACGCACACAGACAAACAAGACACACACACACACATAGAGAGCATTTTTTTTTTTTTGACGCTGTGCTTTGACAATGTTTCCAAATTTAATAAGACCTTGACATGCAACGCATTCGCATTCGAATTCGAAAAGACTGAAACTGAAACGAATAACGGAAAATGGAAACGAGTCGTAATTTGTTATTTGGTGTTTATGGCAAGCATTTGAGCCACGCTGTCATCTAAAAGAGAGAATTAAATGCGAATGAATGTTTGATAGTCAATAATCAGTTATAAGTTACCACAAATCAGATAAACTTATATTTAGCCTTAATAAAATACTCCTATCGAAGCATTCACAGAACAAGTTTGCATACGACGCTCACACTCGCCCTCCCTCTCACACACACACACACGCACACACATGCAAATACAAATACAACTGTAACCCGTTTTTTTTCTTTTCTTTCTGTTAAACGGTAAACAAAAACAAGCAGCAACTTAAAAATATATAACACAAACTTGACACGAAGAGCACATTTTAAGGAATTTTTTTTTAATCAATGGAAAAACACACATTTAAAACTTGCTAGTTATCAACAGTTACATTTACAGCTGTGGCAAATAGTGAGTACTTAAAGTTTATTTTTAGATTCCGCAATTTTTGGGACGTTTATTTTTTTGGCGGATGTTTGCTTTTCAACGTTTTGCGTTCATTTGAAGCCGTTGCCCGACAATTTCTTGTGCGCCGCTTAGTCGCTGCCTCTGCCGGCGACGACGCCGCCGACTGCAGCAGCGACGTGTTGTGTATCCGTATCTGTATGTGTATCTGTGCGTATCTCACAGATATCGCCCCATAGCCACAGACCGAGTATCTGTGTGTATCTGTGTGCCACTACTAGCTGTGTATGTGTGTGTGTGCGTATGTGTGAGTATCTATGCTATCCATGCGCGCAGCGACTCAGCAAATATCCCACGGCCGAAATATTTCTTCTTTTTTTTTTTTTTTGTTTTTTTGGCTCGCTTTACTCTAGCGAACGTTTACAGTTAGCGCCGTACTTTACTTGCATTGCAAATTCGAAATTGGGAAATTTGTCGACTAGCTGTGTGTGTGCAGCCGGCAACGGTTGCTAAATTTCCCTCACCACGTGCTCTGCACTCAAATTGTTATTGCTTTGACTTTGTTTTGCTCCGTTGTTTTTGTGCTTTTTCTCGCGAGCTTTTAGCTGTGTGTTTTTTCGCTGTACATAACCCAACCCAACGACTACGTTGCTTATAATAATGTTGTTGCTGTTGTTGTTGTTCTTCTTGTTGTTGTTGCTTTTGTTGTTGTTGGTGAGCTTATTTTGTGAACATTTTCGTCGTCTTCAATTCATTTATGAGGCACTTTAAGGGCTGTCTGCGACCCATTTTAAGTTTAGTTCCCTTGCCTTCCCCCACCGCCCCGCCCCATCATCTGTGCTTATTGTTGTAGTTTTTTGTTGCAATTAATGGCCATTTGAATTATATTTGCGCTCGTAAAATTTACAAGAATTGTTTGCTGGCATTTCGTTTGCACTCTCGTCCGCTGAATGGGCTGAACAAGGCAAACGAACGGCTGTTTTTCCACAGAATCCAGTTTTCCCATTCACATCATACGTAGACAGCAGAAATTTTTACGACTTTTCCGCACAATGCGCAAATACTTCGACAATGGACCAACCAACGCCCAACCCAACCCAACCCATCCCAACCAACCCATCCTCAACCGCATCTCAGCCTCTGACGCTACTCCTAGCCGTACCCCTCGTCAGTGGCATTCACCCGGGGTCCGGTCAGAACGTGGACCCATTTACCGTTGGCTGCGTTAAGTATTTTACTGTGGGTTTTTCTAATTTAATAAATCGTTTGTTGATAATAAATTTTGCACTCGGATTTTATTAAAAATTTCAAGTGTTGTTTGTTTGTTTTGTCTTTTTTTTTGATAAAGAAAGCAATAACTTAAAAGCTATATTTATTTATTTTAATAAAATGTTAAGTGACAGGTAAATTAGGTTTGGCAAACAGCGTTGTCTGAATTGAATTATATATATATATATATATATTTAAACGTTGTCTCATATTTTGTTAGCTAGTTCAAGTTGTATATGCAGTTTATATTTATGTTTATTAAATGGAACAACATCTATTTGAACACATCTATTCTTATAATAAAAAAAATATATACATGCGACTAACTGAATATAATTGGAATGAAATTAAGCTGAATATAGGTTTGTAGCAATGGGACAGCCAAAACTCAAATTCAAAATGGGCTCAAAATGTGGCATACATTTTTTAAGGTGTTTTTTTTTAATAACTTATTCAAAACTTTTTTGAAACAATCACTGTGATTTTTTATTGCTCTGAAGTGAGACTTTAATAATAATTGGTTCTAGTCTTTTTAAAAACGAGGAAATACTTTTAATGGGTATATAAGCCATTTGACTTCTATAATCTAAGCCGATTTAAGTAAATAATAGCGCACGGAAGGAACCAACTGAGAATACTTATTAATGGGATCACGACAGGACTTTTAGGACTATTATTATTGTTATTTAGGACACCTTATTTAACTAGTATCTGTAGCATAATCTGTAGGAATAATTGGAATAAGAAACCACAACCCGACAAGGATTTTCGCTGGAATTAGGCTTGATGGAAGAACTGTGGGATCAGAATAAACTAAATTCCCCATTATTATTATAGTTATAATTTAAAATAATTAACAATAGCCCTAAAAAATTTATTATTTTTGTATTAAATACAATTTCCATTAACTTCAGCGATCTTCATTGAATTTCATTCAACTTTAATTGAACAAAGAAAATTATTATATTTTAAACAAATCGAGTTTCCACAGTTAAAATTTAATTTTAGAATCTCTGCAATGACATTTAGTCGAGATAATTCTGAACGTGTGTGTGTGTGTGCGCGTGTATGTGTGTATTGGTGGACTGGTATTGGTGTCAACCCCTCACCTGCCTGCACAGATAATGAACTACCCTTAGCTAAGCATTTGCACCCTTACAGTTAACACACACACACACACAAATGCAATTGTGTAAGAGAGAGTCTTACCTACTCTGTGTGTGTATTGTTGTGTGTGTGTGTGTGTGTGTGTGTGTGTGTGTGTAAGTGTGTGTGTGTACCTTGAAGAGCTTACCCCTAATTGCAATGCCATAAAAAACTGCAATTTAAACGAAGAGAGTCGAGCGATGCGAAAGGGGAGAGCAGAGCTTGTGCGATGCTGAAAGGAGACTCTTGGCAATTGCTGTTGCATTCAACAATGATTGCGCTTGCAACGTGGCATCGCCGTTAGAGCAGACACTCGGCTGGCTAAGAAAATGAACGAGCACACAATGAGCAGAGGATGGCAAGGTCTCTTGGCCATTATCAGCAGAAGCAACACTAGCTAGCAAAAAAAGGGCAACCAGTTGTGGCAAGCAGCAAATTATGCGTTGCTGCATATTCAATTTTGACAATGGAGATTTGCGGGGAGAGAGAGAGACAAAGGAATATGAATATGCTGGAGTGGTTAAATGTGGATGCGAATGATGCGAGTCAAGTAGCGTGTGGCAAATGCAGCAGCAGCTGCTTCTGGCAATTTGCAGTTGCAATAAGCAAACTGTGTCCTGTGCCGTTGGCTAGATGCAAATTTCTCGCTGGCGATATCAGAAAATCTCGAGGAGTGCTGCCAATCAACTGGAAATTGCCAAGCGTTGAGTTAAGTGCCCAGCAGAAACAGCAGCAGCAGCAGCAGCAACAACGCACAGCTGAATTGATAACAGATACAGTGCAACAACAACAACAACAACAGCAGCAACAACAAGAGCAACAACAGCAGCAACCGCGACGGGCGATAAGCGGCGCAAGCTGCCCGCAGCCTGGCAACTCTCGACTGCAAAAGCTGGGAGCTGCTGCTGCCGGTGGGGCGGCCAGTGCTTGGCGTGGGCGTGGCAGCTGCTCTATGACACTATAGTGCGCCCTGTTGCGCCAACGGACAAACGGCGGCAGCAGCAGCAGCTAGTCGTACCGCACCGAAAATCCATAACAATGCAAGCGAGCGAGCGAGAGAGAGCAAGCAAGGCAGAGTGCCAGCGCAATGCTTGTGTGCAAGAGAGAGAGAGAGAGAGCGAGGTAAGAATGACAACTGCTGCGGCCATTTTGGTGGGAGCGAGAGCGATATACTGAATAAGCAGCAGCAGCAGCAGCAGCAAAAACAGCGCTGACGTCGACAGCGTGCGAGACGAGCGCGTCAACGTCGACAGCGGCCGCAACTGCAGCTGGTCAGCGGCCCTGTCTTTGGAGACTTTGACTGCTCAGCGAGCCACGAGCGTACATAGAAACATTCACACACACATACACACACGCACATGCATACACAGTGTGTGTAATGGAATTTGGCGGCTGTGGCTCCATTCTTGAGAATTTCTTTAGTTGCTCGAGCGAAATGCTTTGAGTGAAAAAATTAGCCAAAGGCTCCACTCAAAACTTAAAGTTCGCATCGCTTCTTTTAAAATTCGTGCTGAAATTGATTTTGGCCAGCTGAATTTTTGGGTATTATATTAAAAAAAAAAAAAATCAACTCACAAATAGCTTAACATTATCGTTTGGGGCACCTGACACACTCGAATAGTTTAGCTCTAGCTCAAAGGCAGGCAATAAGAGCATCGTGTGTGGCACTTGTGGCAACATTAAATGCCTCAGTTTATTAATATACGTTGCATAATTTCCTTACAGTTTTTTTTTAGTAAAATAATAATAAAATAATTTCATTCTGGCAAATCTTCAGCATTTTTTCTAGTTCATTTTTTATGTTATGCCGCCGGCCGGCAAGCGACATATTTTATACAATATTTAATATAATAAAAAAAAAACTATAAATCTATTTTAGAGTGTCACAAAAATGCTTTTCTTATTTATATATAAACATTTTTTTTATATTTATGTCTGTAAATGAAGACTGACAACTAATAAACGTAATTTTAATCTTCTCTTTTCAGAATTTCTTCTTTCGGTTCGTTTTTTGCTTTTGTTTTTTTTACAAAATTTACGGATTAAGTTCATAAAATTTGCGGATTATATCTATAAAAAAAACACACACACTCTTCACTACATTAAAGGGTTAGTATTCAAATTTATACGATATATAAATGCGCACATTTTTATTAGCCTCCACAGAACAAAAGCGAATAACAATGCGGATAAATCAAGAATCATTTGAAATAAATTTGCTCTATTCAAATATAAATCAGCATAAAATATTATTGCATAAAGATTTGATCCCGTCCAAACGTGCGATCAACAGATTTTACGGAGTCTGCGAAGCGGTTGCCATAAGCACTTCGGGCTCACGTAAAATCTGAACTAATTTCTTGGCTAAGCGCTTTAAAAACACATTAAAATTGGCCATAAAACTGTGTTCGAAATCGGAGCCGATTGTAGCTTGTCGAGGAGTCAGCGGCTCAGATTCGTGGTATCGCATCTGATGCGGAACTTTGCCTCAAAAGAGCTATTAAAAAAAATAATTCTTCAAAAAAAACCAGCAATTGTTTTGTGGAGTCATTTGGCAATTTGACCTTTGCCTATTTAATTTAAGTAACCCCCGTTTTGGGTAATTCATTGAATTGATAGTGATTTGAGGCCAAAATGTGCGCAGCACAAAAAAATTGCACATTTTTGTGTAATTATCGGCGTATTTCGATTGTCCCGCGACATTATGGATGGTCCTATAAAATTCGTTCATTATTGCCATTAGTCGACCGTAAATTGGGAAATGAATGTGACACAATCTCGCCGCAATCTGCACCGCACCGCACCGCTCCCCATTTAGCCGTGCACCAAAAAGTTCAATAGGGTCATTGGCGCAGCCGCCGCGAATCCGCGAAAACCGACATGCCACAGATCCCCTGGAACTGGCCAACTGGCATCTGGCAACTGGCCCAATGCTGGTAGCTGCTGCGAGGGAGGGCTGGGGCGGTATTCAAGTTTTAAATCCGATCATTTGCAGAAGGTGGGGCACGGCAAATGCTTTGTATTTGAAGGTGGAGCAATTAATATATTGCATTCAATGCTCGTAATAAGGTCTTTTTATTAAGGCACAAACCAACAACAAACCAACAACAAACAAACCTTTAGCCATATCGCGATATGTCGTTAAACTTGGCCACCATTTTCTATATACATTTTATATATATATTTGTATATGTATATATATATGTATATATAAATTTAACTATATATAATATATATATATATATAATATAATATATTTAACTATATATAATATATAATATATATGTATAAATCTTCGATATGTTTTAGATTAAATTTCAAAATTAATAATGCTTTCTCATTTTTTTTTACACAATAAAAAAACGATTTCATAGCAAAGTGAATCAAATAGTAACATATACATTTTATGCTGTTCAATTTTTAATTTAATTAATTTCTCTATTTTTAACACAGTACAATATTTTTACATAAATAGTTATCTTCAACTTTAACAATAAATAGTTATCTTAAACAACAGTAAATATTAAATATCTTTTAAGAGCAGAGATATGTTGAACTAAAAAGTTTTAAAAGTATTTTATAGCTTAAAGTGAGAAATTAAATTACAATCAAACATAAAAAAAATAATAAATTTTATTAATGATATAATTAATAAATAGATCTCACTCTATTCAAAATTTTGAATATTTAATGCAACGATTCGGGATACTATATCTTATATTCTATATTTTCGTAACAAATATTTAAAACAATTTTAAATTGTTCACAAATGTGAGTTTCCAATTTAGCTGGCTATTAACAGAATATTCGATATCCGCATATATTATACAATAAATAAGATGACTGCATTTTAAATATGGTTTATAAGGGTAAACACATTTCGGGCTAAGAAAAATCCTTTTATCTGAATCGATTTTTACTTCGACTTAAGTGTTGCTAAAAAAAACACATAATTCGGTTAATTGTACCTGTATGATATAGTAGTCTGCACCGATCATCTCCGACCTATGTACGGTTTTTCGTAAAAAAAACCGAATATATATCATATATATATATATATATATATAAGTTGCATTCAGTAAAATCTAAGAGAATCAGCCCATATAAGGAATACATATTTTGAAAGGCTTACTAATACTTATCAACAGTCTTCAATTGGTAGCAAGTTTTAAAATAAAATAAAATTCATGAAATATTATTAAAGTTGACTCTTTTGACTACTCGCAATCGAATTCCAATATAGTCGAAATGTTTTTTTAATTTAATTGATTGAATTTTTAGTAACTAGTATTGGATATACCTTACACTTTAGTATTGGAGTTTGAAATTTCTAATGTCATTTTAATAGTAAAAGTAACTACAAATTTAAAATATGAAAAATACATTTTTCTATATTTCAGAAATATTTTTTTTTTAAATGAGGATTTGTAAACCTTGATTGTTAAACAAAACGTTCACATTTTACCGTTTATAATAATAATATGAATAATAATGTGAGGAAACATTGCCCCTCAAAATTGATGGTGAATTTTTAATTGCATTAATAGGGTACTGAAAGTAAATTGAAAAAACAAAATGTATTTAAAATTTGCATTCAGCATTAATTAATTTGTTGAATTCTCAGATGTTATTGTCATAATAAATGTTTTCATTTGCTACTGTATGTATTTATTTATTACAACTATTGTTGTTGTGCCGTAGACACGAGCATTCACAATGGCCGCTTATCATTTAATGAGTATAATGAGCTTAATTAACACTTAAATACAGATTTAAATAATTTGATTTCTTCATTTATTGTGCCCCCGGCCAGTGTTGACAGTACTCCGGGGACACCTTGCCAACAGCTTGTGGCAATTGCCAGAGGCAGTAGTCCAACTTCTGGGCACTTTATCAGCTAGTCCCACTTACAGTCTCTGTGAATGTGATTAAAATATAATTTTCATAATAATTAATCAGTGACACTTGCACCCAACAACTGTTCATTACGGCACTCACTGTCGACAGATTAATATTAGGTGTTTACATCTCAATTTCAACATTTATAAATTGAAATTTAATATTCAAACATTGCAAGCCATCAACTATTCAGAATCGGCTCTTGGATTATGTTCATTAATTATTTTTACTTAGCCTTTAACCCAAAAATCAAACAATTAGGATTGTGACAGTCCCAAATCGGTATTTAGTGTTCTCTTCCTCTGTTTACAATTTGCTTTTTAATTTAGTGTACTTCTGAACTTAATTCAGTGTCTCTGAATTTTACCAAGCGTGTCAAAAGAAGACATAATATTATTATTATATATACATTTTTATCTGTATGTAATGTAACCTCCTCAAATATATTGCATATCTAAAATTTCATTATTATTCAGCAAGATAAAAAGTAATTTTGGAAAATCGTTGTAATGTCTGTCATGAAGTTAAAATGTAAGGAGTAAGAGAAAAAGTTCACATTTGTCTTACTTAGAAATATAATTTTGGTATTCCTAGCGTATTTGATAGAGTACTTCAAAACATTTGCCGACCACTCTTAATAATATATATATATTTATTTTTATATATAAAAAGATTTAGATTAAGTTATTAATAAATAAGTAGTATATATATATTCATACTATATTTATATATATATATATATTTTTTTTATTATATATATACTACATATTTATTAATAACTTAATCTGAAATCGCTGCGTTTTAGTTAAAAGTTTTTCATTCATTAGAAAATAAAGCCGTAACAATGCTAAAATTAGCATTTTGATAAACATAAAATATAGATGTTTAACTAAGTACACAATCATACCCATAACACCCAATAAACTGCCAAAAAACCTGATATCTAAAATATGCAGATATATCTTCGTCAAACGGGTTTTAAAACATGAATATGAATTATTTTTGGTCATTTGTTAAGTTTACCTTCTATCATTTTATCTGATTAATTCGAAATTCATATTCATATAATAACCATTTTAAAAGATGGATCACAGTTTGAGTTTGTAAGCAAAATTAAAATTTTATTTAATAGATTTTCAACAAATTTTTCTTTAATTATTCAAAACTATTTCAATGGATATTAATTGATTGATTGTTTTTTTTATCCCAGTGCTACAAACTTGAGCTTATTATTTATGGTGCCAGTCGCTAAAAATATAATAAACAATACGAATATATTTATATAAAATTAAAATAAATGATATAATTATTATATTGATATTAAAATAAATATTAATTATATTATAAATATTGACATTAGATCTTAACGATTGGAATCTATATTCAGTTTCAATCGTTTTTCTATATTATACAAATCTACTAAATATAACTAAACCAATTACTAATAAGTTCAATTTAAATTATTTTAATTATTACTTCCTAGAAGGAGGGCTTACTACGAAGGCTTCGTTGTCTATCTGCTAATAGTTAAACTTGACTTTTTTTATGAGCGGTTACATATGAGCATAAAATAAAAAAAAAATTAAAAAATATATATATATATATATATATAATGTATGCAACAATTCTGAGGGTTACTGTGATCAAAAGATACATTTTCGTTGCACTATATATTTTACTCTTCTCAAAAAGGAAAAACAGTTGAATTTGATTTGGTTCTGTTAAATATCCTTTGCCATCCTCGCCTGCGCAAATCATATTCACATCAGGATAACCTCAGAAGATATCTACTTTTGTTTACTTTCGATCCCATTGAATTTAATTATGTCGTGTAAAGTGCAGGTTATTTATAAATGTGAAGTGGATATTGCCAATATTTTCAATAATATTCAGTATTATCAATATCCACATTCCATTCACTCCACTCCCCTCATTCCCGCACACAACGAAAAAGTGTCATAAATTTAGCGCAAAACACGAACTTGCCCAGAAAATGGTTAGTAGAAGTGCGACAGAAATTGACAATTAAATAAAATTGGAGAGTTGTCGCAATGAAGACAACGACAATGACAACGACAGCAACAAAGCAACTCAAATGCGGCAACAACTGTCTATGTGGCATGTATTACCATTTTGCAGTCTGCAGTTTGCCGCAGTTTGTAGCACACATTTATAGATTTGCATTGGGCACTTGCAACTCGCGGATTGAGCTGCATGTTTGACATTTAAAATATTCACTTGAATGGGGGACGGGGGAACGGGGAACGGTGGCGGCGTAGGAGTTGTGTCACGTCAGGTTGTGGGGGCGTTGGCGACTTGGAGCCTTAATTTGTTAGCATTTCGCACGCATCGTACATAAATTATCGAGATTTATGCAACGCTTAGAAAAGGGCACAATGGAATGCAAAATAGTGTTGCTGCTCTGCCGGCGACTTTGGAGCGCATGGAGCATGGAACATGATAGCAAATCGATAATAAATTAGCCTCTTTGGCGACACATTTCCTACACGACGGCGACTACGACTACGACTACGACTGCGACTACGACAACTACACTCACAAAAAAAATCGACTGCTTAGATTTTAGATCATTTTTCTGAGAACTAGAAACAATTTGTACATATTGAAAGTACCATTTATTAAAATTTTTATTATTATTAATTACTTTTTATTATTATTATTTTTTTTGTTATTTCACATATTGAATATTTTTTAAATAGAAAATATTTCAAAGAAGTAGGAATGATGAACTCGACTGATAAAAAAAACTCTAGCTGAAATTTAGAAAATGGAGTTGCCCTTCTTGAATTTACTTTTAATTTATTAATTAATTTTTTTTGGAAAAGAAACTATTTTAAAATGTATAATTGATGACCGCGAATAATAAAAAAAAATCGTCCTGTAATTTAGAAAAGGGAGTTTAGCTATTTTTGATACTTGACTCTACTTAACTCGTGAATGAAGACTTTGGCATCTAAAAGTTTGTTTTATGTGAATTCTTAAAATAATAAAATATTATTATTTAATTATTAATAAAGATAATAAACAGCAGATGTGCTTTGTAACTATATAATTTCTAAAAATTTATCTTTAAAAGAGTTTGTTTTTCGAACGACACAATTTTCTGTTCTAAAATACAAAGCTAAGTTACCATTTATGCCAAAACTAGAAAGGTTTGGCGCCAAAAGCAGCGATTTTTTTCTGAGTGTAGACACACCCAGCGCAGCTTGAGCAGCGCTGTCTCTCTCTTTCTCTCTTTCTCTCTGTCTTTTGTCCAAGGGTCCATGGATAGCAGTGTGTAAATTTTTGTCTCGCTCGCGCCCTGATTATGCGCGCACTCATTTTTGAGTCGAAAAATTCAATGGATTATGCAAAATATTGTTTGAATATTTAGTCAGAGGCAGCAGCCCCAGTTTCGGTTACAGCCAAAGTGGTTGGGATTCGGCCAAGTCAACAGACTCTTTACCAGATCGTCAGAGAGATTAGCAACAACAGCATCCTCCAAGGTGTAACTCTTTCCCAGTTGGGATCTCTGAGTAAATGTTAATTTGGAGCCAACTTTTTCTTTGTCTTATTGAAATGCAAACGCAGAAGGGTCAGCAAGATTTTTTTAAAATGATTTTATCTTCTTCGTTTAAAACAAATATTGTAAAAGTATCTGTATCTAAAAAAAAAAAAAACGAACTCTTTAAAACCACTCAGACTCTTTCTAGTTTTGAGCTGCTCCAAGTCCATTGGCTTCATCTGAGTTTTTATCGTTGGAATTTGTTTCGGACACGGACATTAATTTGACAGCCTAAATTTTTAGTGTGACACTTTAAAAATGCTTATTTACATACATTATTTCATTAATATGCGATGGCCGGCATTCGATTTCCTATACGCTATTCCCATTAAGAGTTTTTTTTAAATGTATCATAAAATTATGCAAAATTAATCAACTATTAAAAAGTAAAAAAAAATTAATTAAAAAATTTATATTTCTACTTGTCTACTTTAAATAAATACATAAATAGGTAAAAAGAAGATTTGTTGCACGGATTTTGGCAAACACTAGAAAAACTCCCATCAAAGAAATCAGTTAAAATGCCAATAATAACAGAAAAAAAATGATGTTATTCAAAATTTAATTATAAATTAATAATATAATTTAATAATTTTGATTCTCAACTTTAAATAAAAAAATTAAATGGGATAAAAGAAAAAAAACAGAATTCGTTACATTGGATTGATTCAAACAAAGAAAAAAACCATTAAAAAAATCAGTTAGTATAAATTAGTTACGATGCCCAAAAATAACAATTTTATGTTATGTTGTTATTCTAAAGTCAAGAAGTCTTAAATTTTATTATTAATGCAAGAAATAAAATATATTTTTATATTCAATATAAGCTGCCAAATTCGTCCTTCTATTAGACTGCATTTTACGTATTAATTCAGTGTGATTGCAAATGGTACACAGAACAAAATTGTTTATTATATAAAAAAATCTATACATATTGACACTTTCTTTTATCTCATTTTTTTTATAATAAACTGGAAGTTTTTCTCTTATTAAATATTTAAATTTTGCTCAGTTAGGAAAAGCACAGATAAAGGGGATAAATGGGTATTTAGAAGTCTGAACTTTTAACTACTTGTCTACATTTTACATTACATACTGTGTATTTTTTGAGTGTATTTTTTTTAAATGCAAAAACTTAATGTAAAATATATTTGGAATTTTAGCTGGCAGTGCCTGGTTCTACCTTATCGATAATCACGATTACTTTGACTTATTTTTGTGTTGCTTTCCGCACTTGAGCCAAAAGATTTGGCAACGCATTGCCACAAGTGGCACAGAGCAGGCTTTGCAGAACATTGGCCGTGGATGCACTTGAGTTCCTTTTAGGGGCATATAAGGCAAGGCAAACCAATTGAATGCCATAAAATGAAATGTTTATATTTCGAAAAGTCAAAAGTCAAACACGAATCGTAAAAGATCAACAATCCCCCGGATATGTGGGGGAAATGCAGTGCTGCAATTGGCAGTTCCATATAGAGAGAGGTTGGGCTGGGTGGGGGGGCACCTCTCTCTCTCTCAGCACTTGGACTTAATTGAAATTTGAAATATTGTATTATGTGCGCGTCATTCCAGCACAGTTCATAATCGAGCCCCGAGCCCCGAACCCCGATCCCCCAATCGCCGAGCCAACTTCGAGAGCTCGATTGTTGTTTATTGAAATAATTATTCAGCCGAGTGTAATGAGCAACTGGCTCAAGTGGCTAGTTTGCCAGTGTGCTTGTCATTTGCCTCAAAAGGTATGTGGCACATGGACTCCACCAACTAACCAGCAACCCAGCCATTGCTACATGTGCTTCAGCTAATTGGGCATGGAATTAATTGTGTATTTCCTATACAAATGTACGTGGTGTGTTTTCTTGTGTGTGTGTGTGGTGTGTGTGTGTGTGTGTGCTCGTGTGTGTGTCAATCTATAAGTACTCATTACCTGCACAAGCAATTATTAATGGATTTTTAATTGGAAATTGCTGCTTTTGACCAAGCTATGAAAGCTATTTTTATTGGAAAATAATCAGTTTGAAAAACATTTTCAATAAAATAGCCCAAGAAGAAATAAACATCAAATTTATGCTTTGAGGTAAATTTCTTGAATTTGGACGGTTAATAAGATTCTAAAAATTAAGAGACATCAATTATATTGCCAGCATATACAATAAAGTTATGTTTTTTTTTAATGTAGATTAAAAACAGTTCATAGTTTATAGGAAACGCGTTAAGAACAATTTAAAAGTAAAATTGTAAATTAAAGTATTTTAATGAAAATTGGCACATTAAATTATTAAATTTTAATTATTGAAAAATAGTAAAATAATTGATATTTATAAAATTTGATTGGCTTCCAAATGTAAAATGAAAGAATTAAGAAAACCCAGTTAAAACGTCATCGGGATAAAGATTTTTGGTGTTAAAAATTAATATTTATGTGCCCTAAAATAATTAATAAATTTTGTTGTTTTTTAAATGAGTCTTAATTTAAATTTTCGCTTGAAGGAAGAACATTTTTTTCATGTATGTTTATATTTAATTTGTTATGAATATGTTTTTGGTCAATTCAGCTTTGTCTACAGCGTATTTCCTAGTCGTCAATTTAAATTTAGAGCAATGGTTTTAGTAAAAAAATTAAAACATTTTTAAAAATAGCGAAAATAAATTTATAGCAGCAATTTTAATTTAATTATCTAAAGAGTAGAGCAAAACACACATAAAAACTGTGCGTTAGTAAATAATATATAACAAAATATTTTAAAAATATTTAGTTGTATTTTGGATCACAAGTGTAGCAACAGATGGCCAGCAAAAAAAAAAAAAGGTGAATGTGAATTTAATCGTATTTTTATTGATAGTAAAAACATTTTATGACTCATTCAAAATGAATTATGAATTAATTGGCATGAGAATCCACTGACCCACAGACATTATCATAATAATCCACATTTTTTCGAGTATTGATTTTGTTATTGCGACTTTTTTTGTACTGGGAATTACCTAAACTTATTTTGTACGTAGGCAGAAAACAACCCGTAATAAAATCGCTCATCTTTAACAAACCTGTTAAGTCAAAAATATTAATTGCAATAAGCCATAATTGAAATTTGAATTTATTGAGAGACTGAAATAATTGTAATTATTTAATTTTTTGAACTTTATTTGAAGCCAAGTGAATTTTAAGTGATTT
Organism: Drosophila melanosoma; assembly: GCA_035042045.1. Taxonomy (NCBI): domain Eukaryota; kingdom Metazoa; phylum Arthropoda; class Insecta; order Diptera; family Drosophilidae; genus Drosophila; species Drosophila melanosoma. Next base: position 605,956 of record JAWNLY010000078.1, on the reverse strand, counting down.
ATTGACTTTTTTTAGGCATATAATTTACAACGATTAAAGAAAATTTGATTGAAACTAACATTTTTGTATTGCGTAAATATACAATTACAATAAAAAAAATGTTGTACAGAATTTTATTTAGTTCTAACAGTTGGAATCGTTCATTTTAGCATGAACTTTTTTATTTTGTTTTTATACATCATTTTTGTTTTATGGGCGGAACGTTTCTTGTCTGCTTAAATGAAAATGCCGTTCAAGGACATCGACAGGGTTTTTGAGACTGGGTTACATTAAGGGTTATGGTTATGTATATTCACGGACTGTCGTGGTATTAGCGTCAGGTTGCGTTGTGTATGTCCTTGAACCACTGTGCAGTTATGCCCCGAAATATGTTTTTTACAGCATCTGCTCAAACTACCTGTCAGCCTTTCCTCCTTTCGACTCTCGCCTTTCGTTTGATGTGCGTTTCGTCCTTGAAATTATTAAATTGTTTTTTAGACATTCGAACAAATGCAACGCGATATTAAAGGTAAACTTGTTGCACTCTAATGTGTGTGAAGGCTTTGCCAACTATTTATTAAAAAAAAGTGTTTTTTTGGCAAAACGATTTTCAAGGGTCATTCGAAAATCGACATTTGCTATTTGCCATTCGCCATTTGCCATTTGCCATTCGATGCGCTGCTCAGCTGCAGTTGCCGCCAGTTTATCAACGAAAGTGAAGCAGTTAAAACGCAGCCAGTGATCAGAGCGGTGTGTGGTGCGGCAGTGAGTCCCGGTTGGCCATAAACTCGTCGAACAAAAGGTGAGCGGCGGTCGTAAAACGCGGCAACATGGTGTGACATTTTTCAGATATACCTACATATATACACACACACATATATTGTGTGTTGTTGTTGTTGTTCGGGGCATAGGAGTTGTTGCTTCCATATTTTTGCTCGTCGATTACGTTGGGCAAGGGGTGTGAGGCGTCAATATGAGCCTGGCTGGATGGCTGGACGGCTCGTCGCATATTCGCCGAGTCGTGACTTTTGTTTGGCATTTTATTGTTACGCCAAAGGATTTCCAATGCATTTAAAAAAAAAAAAAAAACACGAATCCCATGTTTTATGGCCCTGCATAAGAATTGGACAGTTTTAACCCTTCAATGGACGTTGCCATTCAGCTTCATGGCGTGAAAAGTGACACAGCAACAACTGGAAATTAGCAACAACTGAAAACTGGAAACTTGAATTTTTCCTTTGACAACTGAAAGTCCATCTGGCAAATTTGACCAGTCGCAGACAAAAAGAAGACAAAACATTTCTTGAACACATTTTGTGGTTCCATTTTGCTGCTGCAATTGTGATTTATGAGCCCAAAAAAAAAACCGGAAACTTAATTTTCGACAACTCTTTTTGCTGTCGAAAACGTGGAATATGTATTTTGTGCGCAGAACTAGATTCATATTTCTAACACCATTTGCTGGCTTTAATTTAGCTGCCATTTAATCGGGCAATTACAAAGAGAAAAAATTATATAAAAATCACACAATGTTCACAAAGCATAAAAACTTAATCTAATCCAAATTAAATTGAATAAATTGATTACATTGTTGCCTTAAATGCACTTAATCAGTCTGATTAGTGCTAATTATCATTATTTAGGAGACACGCTATTCGAGAATGCCACAAAAACTTCTCTGCGAGTCGAGGTGGAATTTATCATTGCCTTGCCTCGCATAATTTCGGCATGTTGCAGTGCCAAGAATTTGTGTGCCGTTCGAGCGGCAGCAAAACCTCCTCAGAGCACACTCACAATCCAATGCTTGCTGCTGAACATACACTCAGAAAAAAGTTTATAAGTTTCGATCGAAAGAAAAAGTTAATTTCTGTATTCTATATTAAGATAATTATTCATTTTACGAACAACTTTTAAGCTTCAATAATAACAGCCATCAATTTTGTGCTTTTATATTTTAAGATCGAAGACTAAATTTTTATTACGTTTTAACATTTCATATTTTTAAATCATAAATTGTTAAGAAGATTTTATATTTTTTAGAAATATGTACTTAATAATATTTTTTAAAAAGTTAGAATGTAAATCAATTTCTTCAATCTGCCCTAAAATCAACTAATTTGGATCATTTTTGTTATAATTTTATAACTGCCTTAAGCCAAATATAAAATTAAAAACAGTATAGTTTTCAAATTCTTTATGAAATAATAGATGTACACATAAAGAAAATTTCCATTTCTAAATTTAAAAATAACATTCAAATTTATAAATTCGACAAACTTTTTATTACGTTGTTTAAATACTCTGCTCAAGAAGTTTACATTTTCTTTTTACTTTGCAGAAATATTTTTTATTAGAATATGCTATACACTTAAGAAAAAAATATGAGTGGGAAAACTTATATCTTAAAGTGACACTATTTTAATATATGTCAGAAAACTTAACTTATTTTAAACTACTACTATCAGACTAAAAGCAGACTAAACTACACTTAAAAAAATATACTGGGAAGGTATAAAATTTAGTTTTTAAATTTAAATTCTGATCAAATATTTTATTTTTTGAGGCGAACTATTTTTTCCAAGTGTTTATTCTCACTTGGACTGGCACTCGCAACCGACTTCGAAGAACTCGTAAATATTGGCAAGCCGTAGCCACAGTTCCGCTACGGCCAATGCTCACGGCGGAACCAGCCTACGTCTGAGTGGAGGAGAGACGGGCAAATGGAAACGCTGGACACGCAATGTCAGATAGTCCGACTGCCAGACTGTCAGAGTGTCAGACTGTCCGACTGTCGGACTGTCCACTGTGCGCATAATTGGCGGAGGCTCGCTTAAAAGTTGACTGGCTGCTGGAACGTCTATCGCAGTACTAAAAATTGACTTTTAATGGCCGGCAGCGATGATAAGCCCAGCTATTTTATGGCTCCAGATAGCAAGTGTCAGCACCAAGTATTTCGTATTTTTTCGCAAAAACACCAGCTCTAAGCAGACTACTCTCCCATGACACTAAATTCTGTGACTGATATCACAAGTGGGTTGGAATTACATTAATTAGCGGCAACTGAAACTTGTATATTATTTAACTGTTCATTTCCTGAATATGAATGCTAATAGAAAAATTGCAAAAATTAAAAATATAAAAATTATGTTATGTGCAGAATGAGTGGTTTTTAAGGATTAACGAACAAATAGGTTTCAACTTGCTAAAAAAATATATTTGGAATGAATCCAATTTAAATATCTGTGTAGACATAAGTCGACCTTTGAAAAAGTTGAAGATAGGATTTTAATTTGATGACTAGCTCAAAGACTACCGCATATATTGATTCGCGATATTTGTTTTTATTTTTATTAAAGGAGGATACTTGAAATATAACTTCAAATGCTGTAATATTGAAAATAAAAGAGATATTTTTCGATTGTCTCTGTCAGAAGTTAATTTTAAAATTCAGTACCACCTGCATATAGACTTAATCGACTTATTCTTCAAGATATATCGATGATTTATGAGTAAATTATATATGTACAGATATGTATTATTTCCTTACAGTATTCATTTTTGTTTTCTACTATAAAGATTATAATATTTCAATAATATAATAATAATAAAAATAATATTTCTATATAAAGACGTTTGCAATTTCTGGTAACTTGTCATAGTACTAGAAAAACAAATAGTAATAGAAAACATAATACGAAGATTTAAATTGTTTGAGTTAGGCTCTGCCAGAAATTACATCATAAATTTATTAAATGAAAAACAGAAAAAATTAATTTACCCAAATGTTATGTTTTATTTGTTTCTTTTCCAAATACCCGGTTTGACTAGTATAATTTATTTAATAAAAATAAAAATTCTTATTTATTAAATTGAGACTAAAGCAAAGATATATTTCTCTGTGTGTTCAATAAATTTAATTTCAATAACTCTCAGTTTGAATTGCTTTTAAAAAACGTTTAAATTTATTTAAAAAAAAAAACCAAATAATATTTGTAAATTGATTACAATAAATTGTGTTTTTTTATTTACTGCTTTTGTGTATAAATTTTGGTTTACTGCTGAGAAGATTCAACAATTCTTAATTCCATTGGAATTGATGCTTATGACAATCATATTTTAGTTTCACTCTTTCACAATGAAATAATCCCGAGAATTCTTTGGAAATGGAATTCCTGATTTATGCATTTTTACTCTATCGGAAGAGAAGACCAAAGCATTAAATTTGAGTACGCACCTAAAGAGTTTTTGACCCAAAAATGACCACGAAACAAGTTTCAGGCTATTCTCAGCGAACTGACATCTTGATGGCTGCCTCATGGATTTCGAAACATCCCTGACTCAACCGCATGGCCGTCGAGGCAGGCAAGGAACCGAATTCAACTGAAGTAATGTGTGTGTTGTGGGAGAGAGCGGAGAGTGTAGAGCGGAGAGCGGTGAGAGGAGAGCGGTGAGATGTGCGCATGGGGGATGAAGTCTGGCCAAGTCTCGTTTGAATCTATTTATTTACATTCAAAGTGGAAAAGCAGAGCGTGGTCCAGGCCATTCCTATGCAGCTTCTGTTATCAGAGCCATTGCGATTTGCTGATTCCATCCACAGCCATTGTTGCCGCCATGCGATGCCACCGCATTCAAAGTGGTTGATCCGGTTTACGGTTCCCTTGCCGCAGACCTGCCGGTGTCTTGCTTGGCTCAATGCTCTTTAAACTGCACGCTTGTTGGTCTCCGGGGGGATCGGGGAGTGTGCGTAGTTCTTTCTTGCGGCTGGCGAGTCTTATAAGTCTTGAGAGACGCACCTGAGGCAACTGTCCCGGTCATTGCATAATAAATTCAATGAATTCGAATTGTCGCGCTGGAGTCACTTTTTTTTTTCATTATGCATGAGTACTTAGCACCGACAAATTGGCTTCATTAAACCCAGAATGGGTCCCACAATTTGTTATTATGCTAATAAAATACAATCGAATATTCCAATTGACTCCCAATTTACTTACTAATTAGAATTAGTGAATTCTATTCGTTGTACTCACATTCAATTTACATTAAATGTTTATTTAATGAGAAAGGTTTTTACGCTACTTAAAAGAATAAAACATGATATTTAACAGAAATAGCTATGAAGATTAACTATTTATAATAGGCACTTAGCTATTTCAATATATAAATACTTTACGTTTGTTTAATTAACTAAAACAAATATAATTTTATATTTGAAGCGCTTTTACGCTAGTTTACTTAGGTAATTCAAAATATATATTATTGACTTTTTATTTATTTAATTAAAAATAATATTGTTTACTTAAATTTAAAATAATATGGAATTTTTATTACAATATTATTACATTGCAAAAAAATTTAAAACAAAAACTGTGCAACTATAATAATTACTCTGAGTTTCGTTATCAAAAGTGCAGTAAATTCGGAACACCTTAATCAAAGTAAAAATACAATAATTCAATTTGTTTCTTATTTTTAAAAGTAAAAAAGTAGTTGCGAGAAATAAGCATACAAATTTTTAGAAACAAAGAATTAGAAAAGGATTTTGAGCGAACTTACCTGAAAATACCTGAAATTCGTTGTAGAGAATTAGTAAATTTTGTTTCACATTTAATGCAGGACAACTTTGAATGCTGCTTATTTTATTGAATTTAATTTTTATATATAATAAAATATATGTTATATATTTATATTGCACTCTATACTCAACAAATGTGCTTGATGTGTTTAAATTTTATTTAGATCAAAAATAATATATTAATTTTACGTTTAATTACTTGGTTCAATAAAATCATTGTACGGAATTTTATTTATGACGAAAAGAATATTATTGGTTATGTTTAAATAAATGTGTAATTGTATTTTGTTTATTTAAATAAAAAAACAAAATTGAGTGATTAAAAATATCTAATTTTTTTTGGGTTACTTCTTGAAGTTTGATTACAGACGTCACTCGGCTTAGAGTCCTACGCTTATACAGCCTATTTTAATGTATTGTCTTTTTAAATTAAATTACATATATCCATCATGTTGTTTGATTTCCCATATAATCTTTAAGTCTTTTGTTGAGTTTCAAAATTAATTAATAGTGATTTTAAATTTCCATATTTCAACTCACTATTGCATTACTGAAAGAACAGATATACAGTCGAACTACGGACAAAAATCTTTTTCGCACAAAATTGACATAATTAAATATTATAATATTAATAATAACTATAATAATTACTCTGAGTTTCGTTATCAGAAGTGCAGTAAGATTGGAACACCTTAATCCAATTAAAAATGCATATAATTTAGTTTTTTAATTTTTTAATCAGTGAAGTTTTACATAGAACTGAATTATATAATATATTTCGGAGATGTTTCGGAATTAGCAAATGAGTCAAGTTGTTTGTTGGCAGGTCAACTGTGCATCTCTAATAGGGTTGCCAGATCACAAAAAATTTGTTAATAAACTAATTAAAATAAAAGTGATCCAGTGAAGATTAACTGGAAAATACTTGAAGGTAAATTTCAAGCTTTAGATAATATTTGAACTAGAGAAAAGCATTTGATGTAATAATATGTGAATATGCCAAAGAGCAAGTTTATTTGGAGTCTAGCTATCTGGATTCAAAATCTTGATCATGCCTTACTTCATTTGAAGATACTCTATAAGATCCCGTTTCGATGCCGGATTGGTCCGGCTCATCCGAATTGGATACCCAAGCAGGCAAGCGCCGGCGTGCGCTAATATTATTTTTCATCAGAATTATAAAAGTTCGCTGGCCAAATTAAAATTAAATCTCCAGCGAATTCTTTGCTTCTTTGGTGTTTTGATGGAGGCAGCAGACGCCACACACGCAACGTGCCCCCATTGCCCATGATGATGATGATGGGGCTGTGTGGCGTCCCAGGAGCAATGGCAGTTTATGGGCACATCAAACATAGCAGAGCAACTATTGCAGTTTTGCAACTAGGCACACTTTGGCTCGAATCTTCTCGCTCTTGTGTTGGCTATCCGAGCTGGCGTTTAACTTTAATGGGGCGCTACCACAGCGAAAAATCTTTAAATTGTTGCAAATTGTATTTGATTGCGAGGAACACTCGGCCGGACGTGCCATTTTAGAAGATGCGCCCCAGTCAAATGTGTAGATGGGAGGGGGGGCTGGAAAGCGGAGAAGACACAAATCTCGAACAGAGAGTCGTGCCGCTGCATATGGGAATGAGTATCTGAGCATTTCCTCATTATATCGTTCGACACTTTAACGAGTTCAAACACAAATTACTCTCGAGTGGCTTGGCCAGATGGGCTGAGAGAGTTGCCAATGAGAAATGTTACGCAAAACCATAATTAACAAAACATTCGTCGAATCGGTGAAATTTGTTTTTTACGACCTGTGCCAGTGCCACACGGCACTCCCTTTGATTTATTCAACCAGCAGCAGTTGACCAGGAGAACTGCCCGATGCACGATGCCGAGGCAGATCGTGGGGAAGTCACGTTTACACTCTCATCCCAGGCACAGACACAGTCACGGCTGATGATTTAACCGGGTAGAGGGCTAGGCCAGACTAGGCTAGACCAGACTATAGGAAATCCTTTCGACAAGTCACATAACTCTAACCAGTCGTTAGTCGGACACATTTCTGATATATGTCCGCGTCTAATGAAGACCTCAGGTCGTTGTCACCAGACATATGCCATTTGTTCGCGTTGAAAACTGCCGTTCTACGTGACTTCACCTACGAATTGCACCCAAATGAGCAGTGCATCCGAGTGACCACACTTGGCTCTGCTAGTTTTTAGATCTATTCTCAAAGTTGCGGGGTTCCCACTAATGCGGAAACATATCATTAAAATGTCTGCGATTCAATATGGGCTGACAATTAAAATAATTAGTAGAAGTATTCCAAATAAGGCATTGATTTATTATATTAACACCTACTCGTGTAATGTATTTAAAACAATTTCTTAATTAATTAATAATGTAAGATCGATTTTCGATCAATTGTTCCCATTGGATATCTGATCTGATATTTTAGATCGCTTTGCATATCATGAATATTTTTAAGTTCTCGCACATTTATTTTATATCATTAAATAGTAAGATATAAAACCAGAATTTGCTCTTTTAAGAATCAGAAAACAATTTTTGATTCCTAGTTTAATTATTATGTTAGCACAATCTTTTCCATTCGAATTTACTAATTACTAATCTAATTATTCTTATAATTAATTTATTATATTTTAATAAAATTTTAGATCCCTTTTAAATTCGTCTAACTAAAAGATATATTTTTATAAGAGAATTTATTTTTAAAAATTCCATTTCTAAAATTCTTCTTTAAAAATTATTTTTTCCTTTTTATAGATTTAATTTTGAAAAACCAGAAATATTTTGTTCCGCTTTTCAGGGCTATTTTCTTTTGATTCAATTTATTTTTTATGTTAAATAGCTGTATTTATATATTGTTATATATATTGCTGTATATATATATGTTAAAATAATTCTCAAAATTAATTTATTTAGTTTTTTGTAGAACTCATTTTACGATCCAATTGAGGTTTATGGTTTTATCGATTTACATCAATAGGTGTACGTCTTTTTAGGAGCTAGTTAATCTCTTGGGGAGTTACCAGAAAAATACATAGCAGGTGTAGGCACGGTCTGGAAATGTATATGCCTATACATTATGTCTATACAATGGGTGTAACTGTATTCTGATTCTTAAAGGTACCAGTAATTTACCTACCAAACTACTCAAGAGCTGTGTAAGATATAGCCAATTCATATTAGGACGGAGGCCTTATCGATCTTAGCAAATGCCTAGCTATTACAATGTTTTTCTTAAGGCTACCAAACTTAGAGAAACTATATTTAATATGCATACGTATTTAAAAATATTTAATTGTTGTATTTAACTCAAAGAGATCAAAAGACAACTTGATTCTACTCACTTTGTGGGTGAAGAGCAGCATTCGAACAGCTGACTTTGGCAATATCATCATATCATGTATCTAATTACAATCTGTGGGCACACTGGTCGCCAGTGTTGATTAACGTGTAATCGTAGCTAGTTATCATAAAGTGAACAATGGTTAATTATAATTAATAACTGTTTGCTATCTTTAACAACACATTTAAATAAAAAATTACCAATGTGTTTGGCTCGAACACATTTTTTTTTTATTATTATCATTTTTTCTAACTTTCCCAGCTTAGGAAAGTTACTTCCCTTTACTCCTCCTCCTCCTCCTCCTCCTACACAAAGCAATAGCAAGGACGCATTTGCACTGCTTTGTCAAACTGCTTGATCGACTGCTCACGGCTGGTTAGTGCGCTGTTGCGGCATATCGCAGCTAGATGGCGCTGCTGCAACCTTCCTCTAATTGACAATTTCCCGAGTCAAAAATCTTATAGAATCGTGTTTTTATCTAAAAAAAACAAAAATAAAAAGAATACAATGTTTATAATATCTATTTAGAACTGTTTTCCGGTGGACTTACACGGCTTTGGCATATCTCGCTCGTTGGCATGCCCCGTTGCGTTGCTAAAAAAAACATGTTTGCTTTAGATATTAGAGGGAGTCCGGAGTCCGTGAATCGGGGAATCGGGGAACGGGGGAATCGAGGAATCGGGGCATCGAAGTGTGCGTGTCCCCAGACACCACTTGGCCATATTTTACCGCTTTTAAGCAGCGCGTAAATACTCACGCTTACTGCAAGAGTCCATTAAACGCTCGTAAAAATTTTACGATTCCCAATATGAGATTCTCTTAATATGATTTTTTATGATATTGAAATCTCCTCTCGCAGCCAGCCCATCATCAGCATTGGCATCAGCATCGCCATCGCCATCGCCTTTGAGTAACCAGAAAACATCTGAGGCCCAGCAGATTTTTGCTGATTTGCCTTGCACTTTGCTTAAACACACATTTTCCCCAAACTGGGGGAAAACTGAAAAACCCGCTTCAGGTATTCCGAGTCCTACTCCGCCACTCCGAGCCACAAAACCATCCGTTATATGCACTTCCAAAAGGGGGCGTGTCCGCCTTTTAATATCTTTGCCGAGGACTATAAAATGCGCTCCTCGCCGCACTTCTCACCCATCTCGCAGACAGGGAATGAAATATGAATTCACTTGAAAATATTTTTAAGCTTTTACTAAAAATGTTACTAAATCCATAAATAATTGGGAAAGTTAAATGGGGTTTTTATCTAAGCCAATTTAATCTTAACATGCTGCAACTTGGAATGCAGGCAGTGAGCATATTTTAATTGGTTACATTTTACCACTATATCAGATAGGAATCAGTGCTTTAACCCGGAATAAAAATCTAATAATTTTCCCAACTGCATTTCAGAAACGGAATCGAAAGCAGAAACTAAATTCAAAATTGTTGCAACTGTTTTTATTTGTCGCGAATTGAAAGTATTGGAATAAAAACGTGGCTTGATCGACTCTGTTGTTGATCATTATCAAGAATATTTATATATATATAATATAATATATTTAATAATATATACATATAAAGATACTATTACTTTGCTCCTCAGTCCACATTTTCAAAACAAATTCGTAACTCCATTAGCAATTTATGATTTATTTGTCCGATGTTAATAATTTTGTTGGTCAGTTGGCTGGCATTATACTAAAGCTAGAGAAATCCGCAGTTTCTTAAAAAAAAAAATTTGTGTTTTATACATTACGTACCAGAATCGCCATCAGTTTAAGGCCCTAGCTAAGATGGGGCTGCCTTTTAATATTATATATTTAATAGAAAACTTTGCCACAACTTTTAAGTTGGAGTCATAAAGTTTGTCACTGAGATTACTTCAAACCTATTCTAAAGTTTTGACTCTTCATCATTCAACACCCAACCAACTCATTCTCCTCCGTAAAACTGTATCTTTTACAGTAATTTAGCTTAATTTTAAAAATGTAGCCAAGTTTTAACAAATTATTCTGCATTTATCCAACATAAATCGTGTTTGCCTCAAAGTCTTAAAATTGACAGAAAACAAAGAATATAAAATGTACTCATAAAAAATTGCTTAGAAAAATGACCTTCATTTGGATGTTTTTTTATAACTCGACTCTATAAACAATTTTAAATTAATTTAGAATTTTCAAGAATCTCATTTTGCAGTTTTGTTGTATAATATTAATATTGGAGACATAAATCAACATATAATAAAATATTGATTTTACACAGAACGCTAAATGAAAGCAACTTAATTAAATGACATAAATAAACAATAAATTGAACAATTAAAATATACTTCAAATACTTATTTAAATTTATCAATTGTAAAAATGCTTTGATAATTTAAATAATTTAAATATCTTAATAACATAACATATTTTTTTATATCAATTGCAAAAATTCTTTCATAATTTAAATAAATTAAATATCTTAATAACATTTCATATTTTTCATTTTTTGATAACCAGTAGTTTTTTAACTATTTAAAGTACATCAAAATACAAATGATAGGAAAACCAAAATAAAAAAAATGCATTTATTTTTAATTTCCTTACACATTTTTCTATTTGCAGATTAAACTCAAAAAAGATTATTATATTTGTAAATGGTAAGTGAGAATGAATGAGTATTTGGCATGGTATTAAATTTAACGATTGTTTTGTTCCGCTTTTAATTAGATTTGTGATTTATATTTTTCATTTGCGTAATTTACAAAACGGTACATCATTGCTGCAATTAAAATGCAATAAATGTGGACGAGCGAAGCCCAAACCAGACCAGAAAGACACTTTTGCCTGCCACTTGCCACTCGTATACATTTTATTGAGTCGTTCTGAGGAATGCACTGAGTAGGTGCAGGTGCAGAGGGAGAGGCAGAGGGAGAGGCGGAGGGAGAGGCGGAGGGAGAGGCAGAGGGAAAGCTTGAGTGACATACAAGCCAACATTCCTGGGTGGGGGGGCTGGTGCTCGTCAAGCGGGATGCAAGATGCGGAACGAGAGCTGGAAGCGGGAGGCGGAAAGCGGGCAGCGGTGAGCGGGGTGTCGGTGCCATAAAACACAGCTTTGTGTGACAACGTCGAAGGATTAAAAAATGATTGCGTGACAAGGCATTTTATAATCATCATCTGAATCACTTAAAAACACATCCATCGCCCGCTGCCCTCGAGTCGATGTCAGTCAGAGTCAGAGTCGGAGTCGGAGTCAGAGCCGGGGTGTGATCCGGATTGGGTTTTAGGCGAACCGCAAGGGCCAAACAAGCCATAAAATGCCGCAATAAAAGTGTATCAAATTAAGGAATGAATTTGATGTGCAACAGAAGCGACCTTCTTTTTTTTACAACCGTGTTGCGAGTGATTCCAAGATTTTCACTCAGCTGGAATTGAGTCAAAGATTACATCCACTTCTCACTCGATTCGATTTCACTCCGACATTATCGATTTTTAAGTGCTTGCAATCCGTGTTTTTTTGAGTTTATGTAATTGTCCGTAGTTACTTCCTCCGATGAGCAGTCGGAGTTGAATTATCTCCTGTTCCCATTTAAGGGTGAGTTACACACAAATGTGGCATGCTTCTTTGCCAGAATAAATACGTAGATTATATTCGCATTTCCCTGAAAGTGCTATACACACGATTACCTTATAAGTTCAAATAAATGTTTCTTTATAAAATAAAACTCAAATAAAAATGATATTAATGAAAACAAGTAAAAATACTTCGATTAAGAAGATTGTATGTGCCTTGATTGATGCTGAATATATATATTTTATGTATGGGTTACATACATGTATAATTAATAGTTAGTTTCATGTATTAACTAACTAAACTACTTATAATCAGTACCGGAATCAGGCCACTTTTGTGACAATGAAAAAGAAACCTCAAAATACATCATAGCAGTTTGTAAATAGCCAAAAGAAGATGTAAAATCCTAGGAAAACAGTCCTTAAACTTGGCATGGAAACAACAGTGAAAGAAGTTTTATTAGAGATCTAAAGTGGATATAATAAATTTGACTATGTTTCAGTGCCTTTTCTATTAATTAAAATAATAAAATGTATGTAAGCATATACAAAAACTTACTCAAGCTTAAAATTAAATTTTTAACTTCGGTTTACTCTAGATGAGGTATCAAAAAAGTTCAATAATTTACATTGTGAATAATGTTAAATATTTATATATATATATATATATATATAATATATACATATATTTATATTATATGTATATATATATATATATAAATGTATATATTATATATACATATATTTATATTATATACTTTAAAAAGCCGTCTAAAATTATTGAAATTTTTAAAATGGATTTCTTCCTTTTTTGTGTATATTTTAAAAATTTCAGAACAAGTTTGAGTCTGAGCTTTGTAATTCTCTCAGCAGGCTCAAAAATATCTATGCAAAATATATTTCTGTTGATGTAGAATTTAAAAATTAAATTAAATAATTAAAAGCGGTCAAAATAAAAGTTAAATAGACATTCGTTTAATTGGTAGTTATTGTTAATCAAAAATATATAAAGTTGAAGCTATAATTTTTCCAAAATTTAATTTAATGCATGTTTTACATTTTATAAATGAGATCTCAATCAAAAATATCTAAAGTTGAAGGTATAATTTTTCCAAAATTTAATTTAATGCATGTTTTACATTTTATAAATGAGATCTCATTCAAGAAGATGAAAATTATTGTGGCACTTATGGCACGATATATTTGCTCTTCATTTGCTCTGTGACTTATAATTTATATATATATATCATTTGTATGTATATTGTGTTATTTTTACCCATTAACAAGGCAGCGATTAACATTATGGATTTACAAGTCGTTTTTTATTGTGTGTTTTCCTCGCTTTTTATTGTTATTTTTATTTTAGATTCAACCTGTCGCACGGGCAAATCGAGTGCATTTCAGCTGTGGTCATTTTTTTCAGGTGTTTTACGATATTTACACTTCCGCTTATTCTTCAGCGGTTATGAGATACGATATACGACATTGCAGCCACACGCGTAAAACCACACACACACACAGACACAAATAGACACACATACACATACGATTTACGATACCAGCAACACCTCCCGTTTGACGACGCATGTCGCTGTCCTCGAGTAGTGTTTTATTGTGATTTTGCTCATTTTTATTATTATGTGCTGCTCCTCTCCTCTCACCCAGTTTCAATTTTATTAGTTTATTACGGTTATTATCTTTTAATGATGCTCGCGAGCGCCGACGCCGCTGCCGCCGCTGCTGACAACGTTTCAAACTGTTGTTGTTGTTTTTGTTCATTTATTTTCATTCGTATCACAGTTGAGTAGTTGACGTGGTTTTTGTTGCTGTTGTTGTTGTTGTTCGCATGTCCAGCAATAAAGTGTGAAGTTGTTTTATTATTTGTTTTGATTATCAAAATGACCGGCTTACATTTTCCGGTCGTTAGTTGCCCCGCCCCTTTGGCGTACCCTATTGGTACGCAGGTGCCACCCGCCAGCAGCCATCAGAATGCACTCAAATGTGGCAACCCTCGACTTGTGCCGCGATATATATTTAATTTGCAATCATTTTAATAAAGTTATTTTTAGCATTTGCTGCCAGAGGTAAGAAATAATGTGAATTTTTATATATTTCAGCTATTTATATATATATTATTGTATAGCATTCAAAACATAGAAATGATTGCTTAATTTCTTTAATGTATAGCAGACATAAATTATCTGCAACATATGCAACGATAGCAAAAACAAAATTTATAATAATAATTTAAAGTTTGACTTATTTGCAAAATGACTTATACTTTGAAGATATATGTGAAACATGAAATTTTATCTTGTAAGCAAAAGCATTTTAAAAGTAAATTAAATAAGATGTAAGTACAATAATTTATAATTTAAAAAAAATTAACCCACATGTAATATATACATATGTTTTATAATTAAATTATTACAGAAAATAATATAATATTTTGAATAAATAAATAAAAGCATTTACAAAAATTAAAAACTTGTTCATTTCTTAATTATTATCAATGAGATAACATTTGCCCAAATTAGACGACTAGGGTAAAAAAATCTTTAGAAACAAGAGCCTGAAAAAAATGGGGTTTATAAAGCTAAAGAATCAGAATTAAACTGCATAAAGCTGCAAAGGCAAATGATTACGGAAATATTTTTACTTATTTTATTTATTTTTTTACTTAATTTTGTAAGAAGCATTTTAATAGGCGTTACTACTGAATTCTTTGAATAGCTTTAATTGCAGGAAAAATGCAAGATTTCAAGAGTTTGGTACCAGAAACATGAAATACGGATATGACGATATCTATATTTTAACTATGAAATTAACTTACAGCACATCAAAGGCAATACCAAAAAAATCAATTAAATTAATTTCTTTATATTTTTAAAAAAAATTTGTAGACTAATAAAACTAATAAAAACTAATAACTAATAATATTTGTATTTTAAATTTTATTAAAAATAAAATGTAATTTTATGATATTTAGCTCTTTGGAATAACGCAATATTCTATAACTGTCAGCCTTGAAGCGCAAAGATAAATAAATATAATATAATATTTGAATAACGATACAAAATATGAATAAATAATAAGTTACAATGTACAAGGTCGAAAGTATTTTTCGAGTAAAATATTATGCTCAAATATTCGTGTAATATTCTCAAATCTTGGAGTGAAAAGGGAACGTCAAAAAGTCACCCAAGTTGTTTACAAACAAAAAGTCATTATTGAAATGTAATTTTTAACAAATTTTTAACGAATAATTAATAATGGAATAACACCCTCTTTGTTCATTTTTAACACAAGTTTTTTATAGTTAGATATAGAGATAGATAAGAAATATGGATAGACCTTTAGAAGCTATTGTTATTTTAATCCCTAAAAAGTGGAAAAGTCAATTTCAAATAATGATGCAACATGCTGAGAATGTTGCCCGATGCCTATTTTAATAGTTATTCAATATTGAAATTATATTGTTATTGATATGTTGCTGAACGATAAATTTGTCGCTTTACCTTTTAGAATCTGTCGGAATCAACGCTTATTGATAATTATAAATTTTTAGCGGCCTATAATAATAGAAATTAAGAATGAAAATATTTAAAAATATAAAACTGTGTACTGGAAAAGAACAGAGAAATGTATAGAAAGTATGTGAGTATAATTGTCATCAGATTAAAATACATAATTGAATTAATATATGTAAATGATAATAAATTATAAGATTTAATTTCAATCACATAAATGGAGTATTTACAATGTATATATATTCAAATAAAACCCCAAAGCGTAAATGAAAATAATAATTTATTTATTACTTTTTTTAATTGCTGTGATTTAAGTTGCCAATATTGGTATGTAATATTTAAAAAAAAAAAAACTTAAAATAACATTTAATATCAGCTCAATAGTTTTAAACCGATTGTGGCATTTGTCTACCGCCGGAAATATAAATTAAATTTTCTTAATTCAAATATTGACTATATTTTAATATAATGTATTTTTTATGTATTTTTCTGTGTCGATTGATATTAAGCGACATTAAATAATTAAGCAAATATGTTTAAATTAATGCTAATAAACAAATTAGAATAAAATTAACTTGTGAATTTTTAAACTGAGTAGTTTGCCAACAAAACAAATTTAAATTCGATTCCGACTAAGTCCAAAAAGTGTCTAGTTGTAGAAAATGCGAATTCATTTATCAATAAATTTTATTCCCAGAGAGAGAAATGTCTTCTTCGTGTTGAATCATAAATTTGAAATTTTTCATAAAAATGTCATAACAGCAATTTCAGCGACAATGGCAGAATACAGAAACAACAGTAACAACAACAGCAACAACGGCAACTACAACAGCTAAGTTTGACTGTGTCGGCGTTTTTCATCTGCCAAATTTATGGATTTTTCGTACTTTCGCTTAAGGGTAAAACAACATACAAAGACTAGTTCCCATGAGGGTGAGCGAGAGCGAGAGAGAGAGAGAGCTATAGCGTAAGCGACAGACAAGCGCCGATAAAGGAGCGAGAGCGAGCGAGGGAGATTTCTGCAGAGTAGCGAAATTTTTTATGCGTACAATAAAAAATGACAATAAACATTTGTAGTGACTAAATTTTGCACTAATTTTTATTAGAAAACGCAGCGCGCAGTGCGTGTATGTAAATAAGAAACAAATCGACAACAATGTTTTGTGCCGCACTTTTTGGCGCGCTTTTGTCGCATGTGGCGTGCAACGTGCATAAGAAATTGGTATAAACAACATGAATAATACAAAATAATTTAAGCAACAATAACATTTTGCCAAACAAAGCATAAAACATTTAAGAACACATTTCACTCGCTCACTTAGTCACTCACTCTTCCTCCCTCTCTCTCGCTTGCTCACTCTCTCGCTCTCTATCTCTCTGTCTCACTCTGTCGCTTGTAGCTTAAGCACTTGCACTCCAAACGATAGTTTCGCTCATCAGTTGCTGTTTTTGTTGTTGTTGTGTCAATTGCTGAGGCTGTGTGTGGCGGCTAGTGTGTGTGCGTGTGTGTGTGTGTGTGTGTCGGTGTGTGGATGCTTGGCGCATACGCATTCGCATTCTCACGTTATAAACATCAAAATTAAGCATCCATTGGGTGTGCTCTAAAAAACCAGAAATCATATAAGAAAATCCCACACAAAACGACTCCAAAAACGCACTCAAAAATCGCTCTTGCACTCAAATTGCCATTGCGCTCAGTCGCCGACTCGAACGAATGTGAACGGCCATCATGCCTCACACACACACACACAGACGCAGAGGCGAACGCACACGAACTCAAACAAGCAATGGCAACTGCTGCTGTTAACGTTTTATTGCGAATCTGCGAGTGCGAGCGAGACAAATAGCTGTGAGATTCGTGTTTCTTATTGCCATCGCTGCGCGGCCAGCGTCGACTGAGAGACATGAGACTATATTGACTGCATATTTGCGTGTTATGCGCGTGTGCCTGTATGCGTGCGTTTGTGTGCATGTGTGTGAGAGACTAAGCGCAGCGCTTGAAATGAATTGCTGCTGACTGGGCGACGGCGACGGCAACGGCAACGACGACGACGACGACGACGGCGACGACACTGTCTCTGCATGGCCAAAGCTGCGGCCTTAGCCTCGCATGGCTTTTGTATTGCGCCATAAACGTTTCGCTGCTCGTAACGCCACAACGGCCGACGCGGACACAGCGCCAGTACGCCAGCCAATACGCCAGACAGCCAGCACCAAATAATTCCGCACCCACTCGTACCCGGCATCAAGACAGAGATCCAGCAACAGAGAGAGCCCCCCAGTCAGACGTATGTACTACATACGTAGCCAGACAGACAAACAGACAGACAGACAAACTCAGACCCAAACCCAAAAACTCTCCACAACGTCGTCGCAGTGCTGCGCTCTGCTCGCGCCGATGCCAGCGTCGGCAGCAAAAATTACCAATTACACGAAATTTTTATACTCTTTTAAAAATTTCGTTTTATTATAATATTTATTATCGTTGCGCGCAGTAGTGTCTGCGGAACAGCGCTCGCTCGCAGCCCCAAAACTCAACTCAATTCAACTCAGCTTCGCTCCGCTCCGCTCAGCTCAGCTCAGCTCTGTTCTGCTCAGTTCAGCTACGCTCAGCTCAGCGCAGCCCCAGCTCGACTTGGCTTGGCTTGGCTTGACTTGACTTGACTTGGCCGATCTGCGATCCGATCCGATTCGATCCGATACGATTCGATTGGACTCGCCTCGCGTTCGCAGTCGCATTCGCTGTGTGTTTATTATTTTGTGGCATTCTTATTGTCGTTTTACTGTTGCTACTTATGGCTTTATAGTGTGGTTTATAGTGGCACGAAGCTCGCGTAAAACTCACCGGCAGCAGTCACAAAAAACAAAAAAAAAAAAAACAAAGCAAAAACAAATCAAATCAAAACATAACAACAAGAAAAACGCGTATCAAAAAATAAACAAACAAATACACAAAAGTACACACATATTTGCGCACCCACACACACACACACAGCGAATTAACGGGCAATCAACGAGCAAAACTACACACTTAAACTGTTATAATCAGTAATCCGTAATTAGTTATCGTCGATCGTTAATCGTTAATCGCAAATCAGTGCGTGAACAAAAAACAAAAGCAAAAAAACTGAATTGTCCAACAATAAGTGCTGCGTGCGCATGAATAAATATTAAAAAGCCATAAATCTGACGCATAGCTCGATAGTTTTTCAACCTACCTGTGCGAGCCCGGAAAAAAAATAATGTATTTTATGGCATTTAAAACAAAGTAATTAAAGCCAATTCCCCTGCAGCTATCTACTTGCCACACGCACTCGAAAGGTCGTAAAACACACACAGAACGCGTCGGGACTTTCTAGCCGCAGCTACATACACTGTAAAAGCTGTGAAAACTGTGTGTGAATCATTGCAAGAAATTCGAATGCCATTAAAAAAATATATCGCCCCAGTTGACCCGATCCGTTGAATCTCTCGAATACGGAATACAAGTGCCAAGTGCCAAGTGCCAAGTGCCGTCGCAGCCATTAAAAATCGCGCGTCCATAAATCAAGCGACGGCAGACAAACCTCGCCCTTAAACATTTTTCGTGTAATTGATGGCTGCAGTTTAATTACTTTTACAACAAATAAACGTCGCACACTCCACACACACACACACATACACACATCCGCTGCACACGCACACGCAGGAGAAACAGCTGCAACTGCATCTAAATATTTGTGCAAACAAAAAAATTTAACAAATTTCGTTGCGAATTCACATTGTGCAACATTTTCAACAGAAACGCGTTGCACACACACACTTCAACAACAACAACAACAACTACACATTTTCGTGTTAGCCAAAGCAAATAGCTGAGAGCCGCTAATCGAAAGGTAAAACACAACTTTTCAACTTTTCCCTCAATATAATTCTCAAAGTGCTCAAACAAATTCGGGTTAATTGGTACATTTTGATTATTGGCAAGCTTCGAGCATCTTTTTAATATAGACTTTGATATCTATCCTATTATTAACTATAGATCAACTATACTTAGTAGTATCTTTTTAACACAGTCTTTATATGTATCCTATTATTAACTTTCCTGATCTTTACTTAGTAATTCCTCAATAACTTTGTCCAATTTTCCATTGTAGTTTCTACTAATCCTTTGGCAATGTGCAAATCGAAATGCGACATATCAAAATAGTTTCTTATTTGCAAGATCAAACAGACATCAATTTTTTAAGTTGAAAATTAGATTTATTTAACATCGAAAATGATCTAATTTAGTTTATGTGCTTTTTATGTGTGTTTTTTTCAAAGAATATTCACCCATTTTCACAGAGCTTAGAAGTCAGTCATTGTTTATGTCTTTGATTTATGTTTTTATTTGTTGGACTTGAGTTATATTTATTCAGTTATATTTTATAACGAAATTAAAGTATTTAGCAACTTATAGAACTGATAATAAAAAATATGAGATAATTGAAGAGGATATTGATTAGGAAATATAAACAGTTGAACTATGTTGAACTAGTTGAACTATATAAGTAATATAAAAACTTCAACATACACAATTGCTACTTCGTTGTCAAAAAATCCCATCAACTTTTAATATTCAAATTTTCTTTTCATTGAATATTTCTTAATCGAAGTATACTTTGTTTATATAAAGATGTTTTCAATATACTTAAATTTCTATATATCAATCTCAATTCACGGAATTCTCTCGACTTCGTTGTGAGAAAGCAGAAGTGAAATCAATTCATATTAGTAAAATCTTCATTCTTAAGAGTTGATCTGTATTTATGTAAATACTTAAATACCTACACATATTTTCATGGTATGCATTTTTCTACATTTATTCATTTTACATAGTTAAGTGTACCAAAAAATTGTTCCCATCTTTGATGAAAGAAATGCCGCTTAGAATAAAGCGGTTTATCTTCTTATCATAGCCCGATTAGATAGTCATAATGACAAAGCAATTCCTGGGATATTTCTTTTAAAGTAGTTTTCATTCGGGTATCGTTGATTTTTTAAAATGCTCCACCCATTCAAATCAGAGGGTTCCAGACAGAGATTAGAGTAAGCGAGAAAGCGAGTGTGTTCGATTTGAGTATTCGAATTGTATTTCTCTCTCGCTCTACCCCATAGTGTTTGCCATAAGGACACTAGTGTTGTCCTCTTTCAAGTTGTAGGTTCCCATCATAATAATAGTGAGATATATAAGTCATTTGCAATAATGGTCAATAAATTGGCTGGAATCGAACCAAATTTGTTAAAGAGCACATTCACACACACAAAAAACACACGCACAACAAGCTAAATATATATATACATATATATTCAGATTCAGATTCAGATAAATGAGCTGCAAACCAAAAGATTAACAACATCGACCACATCCACCAAATGTACTAAAAAAAAAAGAAAAAAAAAAACAATAACCAAAATCGACTCCGACGCAATTCGGCAATTCTGGGCCAGAGAGAGGAAAGATATGTGCAATGTCAAAATTTGTTTTCGATAGTATGCTGCCAAAGTACCCACAGTTTCAGCCATTTATAAGTTCGCACTTAACCACAACACCCCCCAATTCGTCATCAGCAGCAGTTGCCGCCGCACTTGCCGCCGCAGCCGTCTCAGCCACAACCTCAGTCTCTGCGTCGACGCCTGGCATTCATCCGGGAAGCAGCACCAGCAGCAGCCACATCAGCGCCTCGCTCTCGCCCAGCTCCAGTGGCCTTCATCTTGGCCAGCATCATCTCAGCCAGTCCTCCAATTCGCCCGTCTCCTCCTCGTCGCCCTCCTTGTCTGCCCAACAACAGCAACAACAACAACAACAACAGCAGCAGCAGCAACATCACCAACAACAACAACAGTCGCAGTACTCCTCACTCTCGGCCGCTCTACAGCTGCAGCAGCAGCAGCACATAAACAAGTTAGCCGCCGCTGCCGCTGCGGTCAGCTCACAGGGCAGCGTTTCCGGGCTTGGAGGGCATCAGTCGCTGAGCCACGCCCACCAGCAGTTGTTGCTAACGCCTCCGTCGGCGGGCAACTCGCAGACCGGGGACAGCAGCTCCTCGCCCTCACCAGCGGCCAGCTCCCCCTTCGCCATACCCACCACCAAAATGTATCCTTACGTGTCAAATCATCCCACCAGCCATGGAGGCCTCTCCGGCATGCCTGGCTTCTCAGGCCTAGAAGATAAATCCTGCAGGTGAGTTAACTTAAATTACGCTGTTCAACACTTAAAATCACACAGAAAGAATATTTATTTATATATATTTATTTAATATTATTATATATATTTTATATTAAATAAATACCAAATCTAGTTTTTTTGACATTAAAGTGGGCGATTTGTCCGTCAATTTGTATACCTTAAAAATGTTAACTCATCGACAGAATGAGATTTGTATACACCATAAATGAATCCTTTCTTTTGTATATATAATGAAAGGTGAAAAAGTTGAAATCGAAATATATCTTTGAAACTAAGTTTACAAACTTAAATACAAATATTTTTCTAGAAAACAGCTCTAATTTCCTGAAAGAAAGTTTCACTGTAAATTTCAACTTTTTTACATCATTTTACCTCAAGAAAATAATCATACGCTCAGAATAAAAAATGGCTTACTAGTTGAGTAAATCGGCATTAAAAACAAAATACATTTTATATTTCTTGTTTTAGAAAAAATGACTTAAATATTTTGAGAAAAAACAATATACAATTTAGAAAATGGGTTTCAAGGTTGCAATGTCAAAAATTGGCGGTTTTTTTTATACAAAAAAATTATTTCTATGGTTTAGAGTAGGTTCGTAGAAATTGGGGTACAAACCCCAATTATACGAATTTTTTAAATTCAGATAAAACTGTACTGGCTCATTTTTTGTATTAGAAGTTAGCTGCCTTACAGACCAGTTAGCTGAGTTGGAAATCGCACAACTATCGAACCAAAAATCGCAGAAAGTAGTCGAAAGTTTTTTTGAAATTAATATATTTTTAAACTGTGTAAAATATTTGTGTATATGTGAAGCCTAAATAAAATATAAATAAAATATATTAATGGTATTAAATAATAAAAGTTAGTAGAAGATTTATTCAAAGTACACACTTAGAAAACAACAAACTATAAAAATACATATTTTTCTAAATTTTAGAACCCTCAAAAACAGTTTGCAGAAAGCCACAACTATAATTTATGAAATTTAGTTTTTGTACAATATATAACCATTAAAAAATTAAAAACTAAAATCCAAGGCGATTTTATATGAGTCAGTAAAAAGTTTATATTTTATATTTTAATACACATTACAATCTCCCTTTTGCAATATTATTCTGAAGCGAAATCTGGCCAAATTTGCTAAATATTTTATTTAGTGACTCCATTTTATAAATTGATCAATAATTTATATAAAGTCTATTAAATGATGTTAATCATTTTGTGTATACATAAAAAATGTAACCATAAATATAAAATAAATAATATAATAAAATATGCCATAATTCGTTGTGGGCTAACCACAAATCTTTATCCCACGGACTCTACTCGATTATCGAGTCGCCCATTGACCAATCATTTAGTGGCCATTAGGAGCAACTGTGGCAACAAATGGCCGCTGGGAAAATTAGAGTAGCGCTGCGATTTTGGCCAGCTGCCTGATGCCTGCCCGCTGCCTGTTTTTGGTGCCACACTGCCACTGTTGCCGGCCACAAGATTCGCACGCACATTGACCTTCCGCTGAGGCCATTTGCATATGACCGGGGTCAAATGAGAGCTGGTATCACGCCGCGGGCGTAATGTGTACAAAATTAGAGCACAATTAGATGCAACCACAATTTTTGTGGGAATTGTGGCAGGGCGCAGGTCTCGCACACAATGTGTGTGTCTCATTAGCATTAGCCTGACACACACACACACACATATACACACACACTCAATTATGCTAATCGTGTATTGTTTTTTTTTTTTTCGATTTATCAGCAGGTACACAGACAGCATGATGAACAGTTACCAGTCGATGAGCGTACCTGCCTCGGCATCCGCCAGCTTCGCCCAGTTCTATCAGCATGCAGCGGCCGCCTCAGCGGTATCCGCGGCCAGCGCCGGAGCCATCGGTGTCGACTCGCTGGGCAACGCCTGCACACAGCCCACCTCTGGGGTGCCCGGCGCTGGCGGCGCAGGACAGAGCATTGCGGATCTGCCGCGCTATCCCTGGATGACACTCACAGGTGAGTCACTGAGTCAGTCTGGTGGAGGATTGGACTAACCAATCAAAATACTATTTATTTCGCAATGAACGAGGCACATAAAAAAAAAATTTCTATTAAAATGGTTCATAAATCAGAGCTACTCAATGAGTGCGTAGAGGTAGATGGGAAAGGGGGGGAGAGGAAAAAACAATTGCCTCTTTTGGCCGGCAAATTAAATTTATACCTTTATGGCCATTGAGGCGTATAAACAATAGATAAACGCGCTCGTTCTGGGCCAATTCCAAATTCATAATGAACACTTTGTGGGTCGTTTGATTCGCATAAGTCTTCCGCTAAATAACAGCCAAAACATTATAATTTTTTTTCAACAACGAGTGGATGTGGAATGCCTCTAAAAAGTGGCGGCACTAAATAAAAAGCTAGAAAAAACAGCGTTTCGGCTCGCCAAAATATTGATACCCTTAAAAAATTCAAATAATACAAAATTTAAAAAAATAATATAACAATAAAATAAAATTTTAAATGTAAATAAATCATTTATTATGTGCCTTAATAGTTTACATTTTTAGTGTCGATTATTATATAAATTTTATTTATTAAATTATTATTTCCGTAAACTGTTTTTTTTTTTATTTTGTGGACTTTACATTAAACTATAAACAAAATAAAATAAACATTTATTGTTATTATATTTTGTAAAGGTGTATTAGGTATAATTACTAAATTCTTTCATATGCAATACATATATTTCGATCTGATTTTTACGATTATGTTGCCAGAAAAAATAGGGTTAAACAAAGTTCTAAAAAGAATACTTAAAAATGGAGATTTAAGTTTGCCTAGAAACAAAAAAACAGAAACCAAACAGGCGGACATATCGACTTGGCGTGTGGTGTTGTCAAAAATATATATTTATATATATATATATGTATGTGTCTTTTACATAAGTTACACACATTGTGACAAAATTATGTTGCCCCCTGCAAGAGTATCAAAAAATGAAAATGGTTAAAAAATGTGTGTTGTTATTTTGGTTGAAGCGGTTCGTCGATTTGTAATTTAAATAACTTCAAGGTTGCCATATACACACACACACATATATATATATATATATATATATATATATATATAATATACACATGTTTGAATGTACCCCCTCGCATACAAAACGTGCAATCAGTCAGCGTCGGATACTCGGCAAAAAAAGATACAGATACAAATTGTTTTTGTTGCCATCCGAAACAGTGGCTTTTCAATTGTTGTTGTTGCTTTTGTTGTTTTGATTTGTTTTTGTTTTTTTTTTTTTCAATGATGTTGCTGTTTATTTCTTGTTATGCGTTAAGCGTAGAACAAATTTCGCGCGCATTTTTATGTGGGTCAGCTTAATTTACGAGAACCGCGTTTTGCATCGCACTTTTTGCACAGCTGATTTATTTATTTTGTAGTCCGTTTTTGCATCAGCAAAATTTTCTTTAAAATTTTCGAATTTGTTAACTGGCTCAATCTGTTTTCACTGAATCTTGAGAGTTATTGCCATCAAAATATGAATTAATTGCCAATTATTCTGAATTACAAATTACCCTTCAATTGCCATGTGAAGGAGGCATAAAGGATTAATAAATTTAATAATATAATAAAAAATAATAATCCTCATTATTGCTTTTAACCTTTTTGGGTGTTTAACTAAAAAAAAAATATAATAGTTTCCCCCACCTGCCAATTGACTTAAGCTTAAATTTGAATTGGAGCTAAGACCATTTAAGAAAATCCATTTAGAAATTCAAAATGATTTTCAACTTATATGTTTAATTTCATTATCTATGCCGCAAACCGGAAAAGGTTAATGACTCTCCGTCAGAAGAATAAATTTAAATTATTTTGTCAATATTTAAAATTGAATTAATTCAACTGCATATATTGTTAGGTGATTAAATAAATTTAAATTAAAAAGTGAAACATGACAAAAAACAATATTCAACATTTTTCATTTCTTTCGCGTTCAAAATTTACATTCTTATTGTGTTTTCCTATTTTCTTTTACAACTCTTTGGAGCTCTTTAACTAACAAAAATTCCAAACATGGACTAATTTGAAATCTTAAATGATTTATTCTCTAGATTACTCGGAAAAAATAAATAATAAATAAAAAATAAAATTACGAAATCAATATTAGGATCATAAAAAAGCATCATAAAAAAAGAAACAAAAATAATTTTATTTGCAGTTTTTAAATTAAAATTTGTTATAAAGAATAAATTGAACAAATAAATATATCAGTAATTTATCAAAGTACACTAATAATTATGAAAATTAGTAGTAAATAAACGATTTTTAGAACACTAATCAAGAAGCAGCACTTTAGTTTATAGAAGGAATACTAAATAATATTTTATAAATTACTAAATTATTTGAACAAATTTCAAAATGAATAGTTTTTTTCGTTCGTAAAGAAAAATATCAAATCTGTACATATTCTGTTTAGATAAAAGTTTTGACTACAATTTAAAACTTATGCAAAACAACAGCATTTAATATCCCCTTTGGTGAATTATAACGCCCAAATTGTTGAAGAATATTTTCATAAATTTCATGTTAATATATTAATATTAATATTAATTAACATAAAAATGTTATGATTCTCTGCAACAGTAATTAATTTTTTTAAAATTAGGTTATTAAGTACCAGGTGCATAAAGATAGTCTTAGAGATTTGTCTAAATCATGTATTAAAGTATACAAATTAAAGTAAACAAATTGGTGAAGAATATTTTCATAAGTTTCATGTTAATATATTAATATAAATTAACATAAAATATTTTCATAAGTTTTATGTTAATATATTAATATTAATGAACATAGAATATTTTCATAAGTCTCATTTTAATATATTAATATTAATGCACAAAGAATATTTTCATAAGTCTCATTTTAATAATTAATAATATTTAATTAATTGTTATGATTTTCTGTTAGTTGTTCTTCGCAATTTATTTGAATAATTACCGGGTTAATAAAGATAGTCTTAGAGATTTGTCTAAATCATGTTATAAAGTATACAAATTAAAGTAAACAAATTGGTGAAGAATATTTTCATAAGGTTCATGTTAATATATTAATATAAATTAACATAAAATATTTTCATACGTTTCATGTTAATATTTTGAATATTAATGAACATAGAATATTTTCATAAGTCTCATTTTAATATATTAATATTAATGAACATAGAATATTGTCATAAGTCTCATTTTAATAATTAATAATATTTAATTAATTGTTATGATTTTCTGTTATTAGTTCTTCGCAATTGATTTGAATAATTACCGGGTTAATAAAGATAGTCTTAGAGATTTGTCTAAATCATGTTATAAAGTATACAAATTAAAGTAAACAAATTGGTGAAGAATATTTTCATAATTTACATGTTAATATATTAATATTAATGAACATAGAATATTTTCATACGTTTCATGTTAATATATTAATTAATTAATTAACATAAAATATTTTCATACGTTTCATTTTAATATATTAATAATAATCAATTGTTATGATTTTCTGTTAGTAGTTCTTCGCAATTGATTTGAATAAGTACCGGGTTAATAAAGATAGTCTTAGAGATTTGTCTAAATCATGTGAGTAAAATATACAAACTTTAGATACGATATCATAAATGTTATAGGCAATTTTGGTATCAAACTAACTGTTGTTGGACTAATATATGAGAACTCGCATGACGAGTTGATGCCTGAAAAACAAACGGTATTTTGCACAAGGAAATATTTTGCATATTTCTCACTCGCAGCAACACAACGATAAAATTGTCAGCGAGATCATAGACGACTCGCTGGCGATGAAAGTAAATATGAGCATGACGCCATTATGGCAGCCAAGTGTGCGACACGTTGCCGGAGCACACAACACACACACACAAACATACACATGCACGCACACAATATAACAATGCATTTGTAGCTGCTCGAGAGAGTGAGAGAGAGAGAGTCAGCTACACACATACATAAATATATATATAGATATGCATTTTGTGTATTTGCTTGTAGCTGTGCTTAGCCAGAATCGATGTCGAGCCGTGTGGACAACGTTCTCATTCTTGCCCCAAAGCCGTTTCCAGTTCCCAAATATGTCACACACACACATACTCTTTGTCTCTTTCTCTCTCTCACTCTGTCTCACTTTGTCTCTCCCTTTCTCTCTCTGTCTGTTTCAATTTGTAATTCGCTCTTCGCGTCTCTATTGCCAGACCCGGACGCAGCTTTGCAGCTGAATGCTTGCCAAATGCAATTTAACTAATGAATTTTAATATTTTACGCCAAAGCGTCTGAATGAATTTTCATTTTCACATCGTTGCACCAGCCAGACAACAACAACAACAACAACAACAGCAGCAGCAACAGCAGCAACAATGTTGTGCTATGTGTGCTTGGTTGAGGATTGGTAGGAGATGCATCTCGCTGAAGCTGCAGTCTCTGATTATGCTGATAAGAAAAAGCAGCAAGTTAACTTTTTCGTAATTATCTGGAAAATCGAGGCAAGCGAGGCGACTCGTAAAAATCTGAATTAGCAAGTGCAGAGCAAAGGAAATTGATATAGCAAAAGAGAGAAAAATGCGTGGAGAAGAACTGATAATTTGTACAAATTTATGTAGAAATACGAAGAGTGAAAAAAAAGGCTGCAATTCTCAATGAGACAAAATCATGTATACCCAACTCCATTCGTAGTCAATAGCAACAGCGACTCTTCTCTCTCTCTCTCTCTCTCTCTCTGGCGAATTTGTTCATTCATATTAGAGATTGTCTGTCTGTGTCATAAAATGCCAACAAGCGGACAGGGGCAACTGCACACAAATTTGTGTATTTTAATTAAAAACGCGCCAGGCTAAAAGGCGAGCAGCTTCATCTGCTTATTAATTAGGCGTCACGTTGTCGACGATGACGACGACGACGACGGCGACGATGCGGTCCACATTGGATGGAGCCGCTCCGCTCCGACTTCACACTGGTCATTGGCCACTTTACTTTGTTGGTGGTCTGAGCCTTCGAATTGGAACTGCAGTTGCTACACTTAGAAAAAAAAAATCACCTAAATTTTATACCATTTATTTTTTGCCAAATTTATTCATATTATTTAAAATGTAAATTAACAAAATTAAAGGTTGTAGTTATCTGAAAACCAGCCTTTGCATTAATTCAAAATAATTATATAGTTTATGCAAATTAATATAAAAAAAATATATAATTAAATATAATAAATAATAATAGCAGCTAAACTCGAATATAATTGCAGAGAGAATTAATTTTTTAATTAATTTTAATAATGAAATATAATTCTAAAAACAGCAAAACTGCAGCAGAATTTCTGGATTCTTGATTTGATGCAAACCTGTTTATTGATATCTTAAAATTATTAATAAAAATAGAAAAAACTATCTGAAATTTAGGTTGAAAATATAATTGCCGAGAGAGTAAATTGAATATTTCAAGCATTTCTTAACAATGAAAAATAATAAAAATAATAAATCTAAAAACAGCAAAACTGCAGCAGAATTTCTGGATTCTTGATTTGATGCAAACCTCCCGCATTTAAAAAAAAAATGTCTTGTTTGATATCTAAAAATTATTTATAAAAAGCGAAAAAAAAATCGGATAGGGGAAAATTCTTAATTTCCGTCCAATGTTGTCTCCCAGTGTATGCTATTTTTTTTGTCTGGCACTGACAACTTAGCTAAAATGCTTTGAATGAGTTGCTTGCTTGACGTAAGTAAGAGAAAAAAAAACAGTTTAAAAAATGTGGCAGATAATTAGTGAGGTCACGTTAATACGATAATGTATAGAAACAGGCAACAGCCATGTGTAGTTAAATGTCAGCCATAAAGCTCAAGGCTAAACATATTTAACACTCAACGCTCAAATTTTTTTATAATTACAACTAAAAAAAAATAACTTCTATTTTTTTCTACTTTTGCAGATTGGATGGGAAGTCCCTTTGAGCGTGTCGTTTGTGGCGATTTTAATGGTAAGTACCGCTATTTAGCCAAAAACCCTTGACAAAACAAATGCGTCGAATGGCATTGGCCAATAATGGGTTATCCGCAAAAAAAAATATGAATTATGAGTATGGAAAAATGCATCCTTTTCCAAAACATTTTCTCTTTTTTTTTACGCCGAAATGTCCTTGAGGATGAATTCATACCTGCTTCTGGTTGTCTTGAGCAGCTGAACCCTTCTCGCCGCATTCGTCACAAGACGCGCTCCTGCTGACTTCACCAGTGACTTTATGGCGACCTATCATAAATCCTGTACTCAGTCCTTTTTGAGTCCAAAATTGTATGCCTGTTGCGACTTCGTTTTGTTTATTGAAGTCATTTTTCTTGCCGGCATCTTTCACTCGCGCGACAATAGACACATCCGGCAACTGGCAACAGACGATGCCTTTTCCCATCTTTCGATCGACGATCCGTGCAACTGTGAAAGTAGCTGAATTTACTACAAAATATACATGTGAAGGCAAATACAAAATGCGAGTCAAGTGTTGACCAAGATCGTAAATCACTTTTATAGACTGCAGAGCAAAATGAAGTCGAGTCGCCAGGCACACCCCCCCAAAAAAAAACTGTCTGCCCAATTTGTGTGTGTGTGTGTGTTGGCCATAATAATTAAAGCACGTAACAAAAATCCACAAAATTCGAGGCGCCAAATTGTTAAACATAATAGAGAAAAAATGTAATTCAATTCAAATCAACACAATTCGAGGAAACTAAGCACATTTCGATTGACTGCCCGAATTCCCGATCCGGATCGTGGTTTGTGTAGCTTCAGTTAAATTGATTTTACGAGCATTTTTATGATCGATTTACGATTTTACGGACACGCATAACGATGTTGACTCCGACTAAGAAAGCGTTACGGCTCTGATCTGCCTCAGATTACCGCAAAGATCACTGCCCAAATGGGTATATTGGTGTCCCATTTTGCAACATGCCTTAATTACTTAGTTCATTGATAATGACCATAAAACATTAAACACAGCAACCCACAAAATGGACAAAAAGACGAGTAGCAACAAACAGACTGATCGGATCGGTCCACACAATGGGAGTCATAAAAAGATTAACGACTTTGCAACTGAATGCGGTTTATGTGCGTCACGTAACAAATTTTGTTGCCACGTTGTTGCTTCAATTAGTTAACACAAGCAAAGTTGCTTTATTGACCAAATCGAATTTGAGCACAAATTAAGTGCACAATTATGTGCACAATAAATCAAATCATTCTTCTTTCCATCAACTTATAAACATCTTTTAATATTTATTACTATTACGGATCGTATCTAGGAGTAGATTGCCAGGTGTAAAATATTGCTAAAGTGCGACCAGAAAACGCGCTTTTCCCATATCCAAGCGGAGTCATTAATTTGGAATTGCACAGAAGTTGCAAAATGATTTTCCAACCGGTCTCATTCAAGACAGTGGTGCCACATGTGATGCTCCAGCTTGCGGCTGTGTGGCATATAATTGCAGTAGTTTTTTTATTGGTGCCGCTCCAAACCAATCGCTGTCTGACGGATTTAGCTGGGACTGGGTTGAAATCGGAGTCGGCTCTGGCGCGGGGCTAGGGAGAAGAAGTGGCTGCCAAAGGCACTCGGTGGTTTTTTTTTGTACGTGCTGTGGCATTGCTTTTCGCTTCACAGATCGTTTGATATTCGAGAGTTGGCTAACCCTGCCACCTTCCCCCTCTATCCCCCACTCAGCTGAGTCGTTTGTTTGCTCTGTAAATAAATCAATGTGGGCGCTGTTTGAGTGTGGGTTAAGTCATTTGCGCAGTTTACAACACTAACAATCGTTGTTTGACAAGTAATTAACTCGATTTTCTTCAATTTGCCCACATATGTTCCCTTTTTTTTTTTTTGTTATTGTTGACAGTTTGTTGTGCTTTTAGCCTTAATTGCTTATGGTTATTATAATGACATATTTGACTGTTGAGTTAGAAGAAGAAGTTATTTGATTCATTGAAATGCGGCTCGTTTTTTATTAGCAATCTTTTCTCATTAAATAGCACATTTAAATTATTAATCTAAAGAACACATTTCAGTAAATCACATTTTTTTTTTCATTCCTGCTACTATTTATATTTTTATATACTAATAAAAATGCTATAAATAATTTTTTTATATAATGAATTTAGAAGATGTTTTGCGGACAACATATTTTCAGTTTTGATGTCATTTTTATAGTTTCATGCCAAGCACAATCAAATTGTTATATGACAAAAGTATTTCATAAATACTTCATTCAGAGACGAATCGGTCAGTGTCGTGTATATTGATGGAGAGGGGGAATGATGATGATCTTTGAAATTTGGTCTATCTGTAGACAGACGCATCGCTTCATTTGGCTTTTCACCTTTATTGCGACAGCATTAATCGCGTGCTAAACAATAATATTCATTATTTTTTATTAATTTAACATGCCATAATCGTAACTCATGATAAGTGTTCCCGTTGCGGATTTTGGGGTCACAATATTGCGGCACTGAATCAAATTGACAACAGACACAACAGTTTCATATTTAGTTTGAGTTTCAGTTCAATTCGTTGTCAAATCAGTAGCACAATGAGCTCTTTTCAATTTCCATTTCAATTACAATTTTGATCCAGCTACAGCGGATGTCAATGTTAACGTCTCTCGCTTATCACTACACTCAGCAAAAAAGTACACTCAATTATTAATTAAATGAAAATTTCTGCAAATGAAAAAGCCTCTTTTACTATTTTTCATTTATATATATAATAATTTAAGATATTTCCAAATACAAAAGCCTCGTTTTCAATTTTTTAATTATGTAAAATAATTTACAATATTTTATAGGTAAATGAAAATTTCTTCAAATGAAAAAGTCTCGTTTTCTTTATTTTTCAATTATATATATAATAATTCAAAATATTTCCAAATTTAAAAGCCTCGTTTTCAATTGTTATTTATAAATAATCATTTAAAATATTTCCAATTTCTGAAATAAAGAAAACATTAAATTTTCTTAAATTAAATAATTTGTATGTTTTTAAACTATGTAAAATGTTTTTATTACTGAATTACTAAAAATACTTATGCATTTTATTAAATTAATCAATTTAAAATCTAATGTTAGAGTTCTGTCATGTATATAAAAAAAAAAGCTATAAATCAAACATATTTGTTCAATATAGAAATTTAATTAGAAAAACCTTCTGAGTCACTCTTAAAATAAATAAAAATATGAAGAATCTGTAAAAGGCATGGGAACATTTTTTTTGCTGAGTGTATACATGCATACACATCCACATCTGTGGCTGTATCTGTATCTGCGTCAACCAGACACGACGCAGATAAACTCTGTTGCAGGCCACGGCCTGTGGACTGGAGCAACCACTTAACGCCTAGTTGGGTCTTCAGTCAGTTTCAGTTCTCCATGTATTTTCCTAGCTGGTTTTACTGAGTGGGCCGAGTGAGTTAAGAGAGCTGAAATTTTGTGTTCCCCCTCCACCCCCCTCCGTCCGTTCATCCGTCCCTCTGTCCGTGTGTAGCTGCAAGGGTTAATTTATGAGGCGCGATAAGCGAATTCCATTTCGTTTCGGTTTTGTTTAATTTCCGATTTTCTGTTGTTTTCTTGTTTTCATTTTTTTTTTTTCTTTTTTAATATTTTTTTTTTCTTTCTTGTATGTATTTACTTTTGGCGTTTTCCATCTCGCTCACACGCACGCTCACACTCGAGGGCGTGTCGCGCGCAGTGGGCGGGGTAAATGTGCGACACCGTGTTATCGGCACGTTTCGTGGCGTATTTTTTGTGCATACCCCCCGCACCAGCCCGCTCGCGCCATAGCTACAGAATATTTCAAATGACACGTTTGCGAATGCCAGGCAGCAACGGCAAACCAAACCAAACCAGAAACGCTGCCCGCCAACCCCCCCGACAACCCCCCCCCGCAAACTCCTATGCATGGAGTTTTTAACTACCCTTTGTGGCCATTAATCGCGGTTTTAATGCCCAAGTGGCGCAAATTGGCAAAAGGGTTTGAATTACACACACACTGAACGAGAGCACCACGAACCGGGCCGGAACCGGGACGGGCTGGCTGGCTGGCTGGCTGGCTGGCTAACTGAGAATTAAAATGGCAACCAGACAGACAGGCGGAGGCTGGCGCTTTGTCTTGTCACACACACCCACACACAACACACACACAACACACACACACACAACACACACACACCCACACACAACACACACACACAACACACTCAACAGACACTTCTCATGCAGACGACATGCAAATTTGCAGACAAAATCAAATTAAAAGCGCACACGTTCCACAGACAATAGCCCTTGGGTGCCCCCCCCCCCTCTTCGCTGCCATTCCCCCCACCCCTCGCTACCCCTCAACAAGATAGCTGCGTTGTCATTCCAATTTAAGGTTTATTCGTCTTATTTGTTCGCACATGTTGCAGCGAGCCTCGACACGAACTTTTGCGTTTTCATTAATTTTAATTATAATTTAAATTTAGTCAAATCCGCACTAAAGTTTTATTTCAAGTTGCTGTTTAAGTAAATTGTTGTTGTTACTTTAGGTGTTATTTTGTTGTTGTTGTTGTTGTGAATTGTTTTTTTTACAGTCTCGCGTGCTCCACTTCACTTTTCCCAGACATTTTCCGCATTTCGCACTCTGCGTGACGGTCTCCATTTGGGCTCCATTTGGATGTGGATGTGGATTTCACGCTGTTGTAATTGCTCTTGGGCCTCCATTAATTAGTGCAAATAGTCGTTAATATAAATTTGATGGCGTTATTATACACCCCGGCTAATGCACTTTGCAATTCTGTTGCTGTTTCTGTTTCTGTTGTTGCCTGAGAAACTTTTAATTTATGTGTCTGAGCTGCGATTGCGACCATTATCGTTAGCGATATGAGCCATATAAATATGTATATGTACACACACAATACATATGTAAATAATATGTTAAATAAAATCTAATTGATGATTTCACTTATCTCTATGCCTCAAAGCACGCATTATATTTATAAAGCTATAATTTTCTAAAGGGCTTTAAAAAAAAAACACGTGCTTATTTTATTTCTACTAATCATGTTTTTTTTTGTATAAATTAATCAAAAATGCGTATAGGCACTTATTTTGATAATATTCAAATTTGTATTAGTTAAATATATTAAATAATTTTAACTGCTAAATAACTGGAAATTAACGCAGCAAACAGAGCACAGCAAATTTTATCAAGGCAAAAAGTTCTAATAAAAAATTGGTTTACATATTTTACATAGTTAAAAGTTGTTTCCACCAGTTCTAACTTATTTTTTTATTTATATAAAGATTGCAAATTCAATGAAAAATTGTTGGAATACTTAAAAATGCTTAGATAACTTATGAATAATTTGTAAATCAAAATGTTTAAAAAGAAAGGAAATATCGTGCTCTATTCCAGATATCTTTTAAATCGTAAAGCCATATATATTAAAATACCGTTGCTCGAATTATGAATAATCCATTTGCTAGATTCACATTTTAGACAAAATTAAAATTTAATTATTGCAGCTATAAACACATTTATTGCAAAAACAATCAAAAAGTTTAAAATAAATTTTAGGGAAAAATGGCAGTGGTCGTAAAAAGTAAATAAATATGTCAACAGTATTTTTAAAAGTTGCTGTGATTTTAGCAATTAAAAAATCAAATTAAATATAGCTATCTGGCAACTGTATTTAACAGTCTTTAATTGCTCTGAACACATCATCAAATGATGTATGAAAACTAATATTCCGAATTTTGTGTCTCTTTTTTAGTTTCTTTCTTCGAAACGATAATTTTTGTCTAATACTTAATTATGCACATCATAATTGTTGTCTCAATAGGCCCATTTTTTAATTTGAGTTTAATATTTGCTAATCAATCAATTTAAGAAAAAGAAAAAACAAAATTACAAATTTTTGCAGAGTTGATATATTAAAACTGAATACATAGAATATAAATATATTTTCAACTTAAGCTATAAAATATTTTTAAAATTGGCATACATTCCAAATAGTCCATTAAACTTCGTAGAAATATTTTCTCAACACACTAATGAAAAATGCTATAAATAAATAACCGGCCAATGCTGGTTTTTTGTTTTTAGATTTACTTAATAAATCTCTTCTTTTTTTCTCCTTTCAAATTGAATAATCTATTGTTGCAGAAAGAAGTAAATCAACTTTCTTTCTATCTCTAATGAAAACATCATTTCAAACACCTTTTAAAAAAAAAATACCCTTTAGACCTTTCATACCATTTTTTTTTTTATCTGTAAACATAAATTCCAGTTTATGAAATTTGAGCTTGAGAGTAATTTTTTGGGGGTAGTCAACAATCGATATAAAAAATACAGCATATAAAAATTTGTTACCTGGTCTTGGAAGCCATTTTTAGGATCTGCTCTTAGGCAACCATTAAACAAAAGAATGCAGTCACAAATGCACGCACACACACACACACACACACACATACACACACAATCTCTGAGATGCATATATCATGAATCAAGTTTGTTAGCTAACAACAAAAAAAAACGCTGGGGAAATTGAAAAACTGAGCTAAAGCGGAATTTGTGGTCTGTGGTCTTCATCCGAGCAGGCCAACAATTTTGGGCACCATTGACAGAGAGGAAGTTTATTTGTATTTGTATTTGTGTGTGGGTGAGTGAGCCCATGGAGCACACACAGGACCACACCTCAGACCGAATGCCAGGCAGGCAGGAGGGCAGGAGGGCGGCGACAATATCAAAATTACAAGTATTGGGCAACGGACTCATTTAAATTTCTATACGAAGGCCTTGGTGTGGATCCGGGTTCGGTAATAGGAATTGGAATGGGTATCGAGGAATCGAAGAATCGAGGCTAAGCATGAGTTATGTGCATGGCTAGGTAAATATAGAACCCGCAGCAAATGCGTCGATCAATCGATGTTTTTTATACGAATTTAAATGTCACGTTTCCGAAGGGGCAGGGGGAGCGACCCGCAGTCGATGAGGGGAGAAGTCGGGTCGGGGGCATGGGGCTGGGGATGGGGATGGGGGAAACGTCACCCCTCTTGGAATGGCGATTTAATACGTCATCGTTCCAAGCCGAAGAAGTCGCGCAGCCCACACACAACATAAATTATGGGCGACATCTGCTCAAGTTGTACATCGAAATAGAAATTTGAAATTCGTGTTTGTTTTTACCAAGTGGAAAAAAAGCGACTGTTTTGACTATTGACTATTGACGGTTGCCAGTTGGCAATTGGCAGGCGGAGAGTGGGTATATCGATGTCGACGTGTTCAGTGGGCCGTAAACGGATTGGAAATACTTTTCTCACTTGCAAGCAGCTGAGTTGGTCTAATTTTCAATAAAAGTCGCTTTATGGTTGCCAAGGTTCATGGAACGCACAAATGAACTTGGCAACAAAACAGACGCAGACACAGACAGAGACAGAGGCAGAGACAGAGACACAGACAGAGACAGAGACAGAGAAACCAAACCAACCCAAATGAAGGCAATCAATTTCAATTCAATTTCTTCGACTTTGCCTTCTCCTTTTGCTCAAAGCCAATGAGCCATCCAAAGGGCAAGACGAGGCCAATTGCAGTTGTCGCTGAACCTTTTCTTTTATATATATATATTATTATTATATACATATGTGTACATTATTCTGTCTGTCGACGACCCGGCGGCTACACACACTCCAAAAAAAATACCAGCTTACACACTTCGATATTTTGGGCAGCACTTCATCATTGTCATCATTGATTGTGTCGTGTCGATTCGCGGCGATTTTAATCGCAACTGGTGCACATTAAACGCCTCACATTTGCAATTAAATGTTGCCAAAAACACATACAATAATACACACAATAATACACACACACAAACACACACACACACATACTAAAGTGTGTTCAAGTTGAGGTCAGTTGGCGACGCGTGGCCGGAAGCTGCGGCTACAGCAACGACAGCTGTCAAGCACAGACCAGACCAGACCAGACCAGTCCAACCCAGTCCAACCCAGTCCAGCCCGGCCCAGACCAGACCAGACCAGTCATTGGCAAAAATCTTGCGGATTACCAATTCTAGACGCCTAATGCCATTTATAGGCAATCGTTACAAATGTTCCAGCTGCCCGAATGGAATCCGTTTGGCTTACCTCCTTTGCCTCCTTTCCTCCTTGCCTACTTGCTTGTGCCTCAGCTTGCGCCGTCTTTTTGCAGCGTCTGTCCAAAATTAGTTCGCACTCCCCCCTGGGGCAAGCCAACAAATTTATCGAAACTTTCATTCGGTTGCCGCAGAGCAGGGTGTGGAGCACCAAGTAGCCCTCTGATTTTGCTCGCCTTCTTTTGGCAAGGTTTGCCTTCTCTTTTTTTTATATATTTTTATTCTCTTTGTTGTTGTGCGGTTTTCTTCCGTTTTCCCTTTTACTTTTGGCCATATATTTTTCACATTTATGGCGGGTATTTTGTCTTATCACACCCTCGTCTTTGCAGTGCGTGCAAAAAATATCCGACCTCATACGCATCCTGGTCGTCGTCGTCGTCGTCTGTATTCTCTGTTGCTCCTCTTCTTCCTTCTCTTCTTCTTCTTCTTCTTCTTGTGACTCCTTGCTGAAAGTAAGCACACGAGGCTGGCGAAGTGGTTGTGGTTACGGTGGGCCGCCAAACCACCCACCAGATTAAAAATACCATAAAGACAGTAAGGGTGAATGGCTCTAATGGCTGCCGTTGCTCCTGCTCCTGCTCCTGTTGTTGTTGTTGTCGTTATGCGCTGTTATTCCCGCTCCCGCTCCCGTTCCTGTTCCCTGTACAATTTAAATGTTACTGTTGTCATGGCTTTATGCATGCGTGCAGGCATATATATATATATATATATATACATCGGTCTGGTCCTGGAGAATAACAGCCCCTTTTTAACAGGAGCTACGCCTTCATTACCAGAATCTGTCTTTAATGTCGGCGAAGAAACATATGCAGACAATTGTCACACACGCAAATCTGTCCAACTAAATCATCAGTAATTGCAAATAAATCTTGATGTTAACAATACATTTTCTGCATATCTTAATAAACCAACGATAATTGAATTTTCGGCTACACAATAACTCTAGATCTCAATTATGATTGCTTAATTAAACTTTGGTGTAATTACATCAATACAATAAACGTAAAAAATTAAACTATTCTGTTTTATTTTTAGTTTTTATTATTTACTAAAAGCATACTGAAAATTTCATATATACTTTTTCGCATCGAAAAAAAAAATCATTCTGCTTATACATTTAATCACTTAAACTGTGATTAAAAAAAATAATGACAGCTACTATTTGATTTTATTTATTTTAAAATTAAATTTTTCTCGATTTATTTATTTTAAAATAAAATTTTTTCAATTGCTTTTGATACATTTATTGTAATCAGTTCAAAGTATTCTTCGAAAGTAAAGTTTTTACTTGCCTGTTTTTATCTATCTTATCTAAAATATTTAAAGGGTTATAATTTAATTCAGAAGTTTTAAAATAAAAAATGTTGCTTGTATAAAATATTTGCAGTGATATTCAAATGAATTATTTACGAAATAAATGCGACATTTACAGAATCAGAATTTAACTTGTTCTTTAAATATGGCGCAAAGTTTTTGGTACGTTTTAAGCACAATTAATTTTTTTTTAATTGAATTATAAATTTACTTTACCATTTTAATTAAGCTTGTCAAAATATAATTAACCTTACTTATTTACTGAAGATAATTGTGTCAGTTATCTACACTTTTATTGTAGATATGAATTGTATTTATTGTCTTGGCCAAACTTCAAAAATCATTAGTGCTTGCATAAACTTAAATTGTCTTCGTTACAAGAGATAAAATCCTTTGGGGGACCAAGGCATTTATTTTACAGTTGGCCGTTGAATTTGGCAACCAACGGTAAAAGCAACAACAACAACAACAACAGCAACAACAACAAAATGCGTGCAATTCCAATAATGGCGCGAAATATTTGATGAGAATATATTAATCCCCGAGGAGCGGGCACTTAATGCTTTATATTATTTGCAACAGCAGAAACTTGCCACTTACGACTTGCCACTTGCCACTTGGCACAGGCCCGCAGCAGACAGATAGCGAAGCCCTGCCATATATTTTTCAAGATTAAGCACACAATTAGCAATTTATGCTACTGCTGCTCCTGTTGCCTTGCCTCGCCTGGCTTGGCCCGGCTTGGCCTGGCCTGGCTCTCTCCCCTTGTCGAGGGGAGCGCGGGGGCTGGTACGCTGTTGTTGGGTGGGGATGTGGCGTGGGATGAGGGCGTGGCCGGATAGCAATGCTAACGAAAATAACAACATTGGCAACGCGTTGCACATAAATTGCACAAAAAGCATCCCCGGTCCCTGGCCTGTCGCTACCAGGTTGTACGGCCTCGCAGCTCACCCCTCGTCAAACACGCATCCCCCTTCCCCAAACTTCACTTACACCACCCAGAAATTGCCCTGTCTTTTTCCGGGCTTGCCTTTAGCACGGAATGTTGCGCATCTGATTAAATTTAAATAAATTTAATAAACATAAATTATTTGCAGCGGCAGCAAACAGAGCGTAGCATCAACTCCTCTGCCACCCTCTTAGCCATGGAAATAAATGGCGGCGCTTACCTGCCCCGCCCCTCCCCAATTTGCAAACGCCTTTATTCTGACGTTTTCCTCGCTTTCAGCTAAAAGCCGAACAAAAGACGCCAGATGTTGCCCAAAAGTAAAAGCTGAAACAGACTTTGAGCGGCTTTTCCTTTGAAATTTTAATTAGTCCTGGCAAACACTGCTGGCTGCGCATTTGCATATCCTGGCAAATAGCTGGTCCCTGGGGGAAGCCATTTTGTGTCGTGCATTCGCCGAATAACATTGCAATTTGTGTTAAATACTCAAAAGATCGTCACAAAACGCTTTGTCACAAAAAAAAAAAACGAATCAGAAATCTGGAAGCCAATTTGAAACCAGTTGTGAAGACATCGACTCATTTTGTATTTGTTGATATATCTGTGTGTGTATGTGTGTTTTGGGTGTGTGTATGTGTGTGTGTGTGTGTGTGTGTGTGTTGTGCGCTGTTGAATGCCTGATGTTTATTTATACATCTTTCAACATGCCATCCGGGAAGTTCGTTTCGAAAATGCATACCAAATACAAACAAATCAGTATACAAAATACCAAACCCTACAAATTCAAAATTCAAAATTCATTGAGCGGTGAAATATGCAGAAGAAAGTATAGACAAGTCCAAGTGATGCGTGGAGACAACACTTTTTTCCAAATCAGAAGCAGATAGAAAATTTAACTTATAAGTAATAATTCATTACTCAAATTAAGCAGGCATTTAAAATACGGTCTTTAGCCAAGTAAAATTCTACACAAATTCCAATTATGTTTCACACTTTCGTTTAAATATTCATCAAAAAAAAAATAGTTAATTTATATTCATATTAAAATATGATAATCAGAAACGATTGTTATAATATTATGTGCGTAAAATATTTAAAATAATCCTGATTTATTTGCAGTTATTTCAGAAGGGAAATATTTCTACTATGATATACGACTATTTATTTTCTTTAATTTATAAAGTCGACCGATAGTAAATATAAATATTTCAGATGGGAAATATTTCTACTATGATATACGACTATTTATTTTCTTTAAGTTATAAATTCGACCGATATTAAATATTTTTAAACTTATTCGCTGTGTGGCCATTTTTTTTATTGAGCATGAATTTCTAAGTAAAATTTCTTGTGAAATACACACATTTCGTGAAATTCTCAAATGCTTAAATTCTGTTTGTGTTTTTCTTTGCAAAACTATTGCCATCAGCATTTTTGTGTACGCAGCAACTAAAATCGTACGAAAACAAACTTTGTGGCTGCCAAAAAAATGTTGCGCATCAAAAGACAACAAACAATTGCTGGAGAAACTTTAGCAATTGCCAGAAATACAGTTGTTGCAAATCATGCAAATTATGGGACTCTCAAATATGAAAACAGTTCCAATTAATTGCCAACAACAATTACAACAACAGCTATAAAAACAAAAACCCCACTTCACAAACAGATAAAGCGACAGAAACAACATTGGCCACAATGTATCAAAGTTTGTGTCAAACGATTGTAAATTTGTTTATTGTGGCATCATAACAAAATGTGAAGCATAGAAAATAGAAACCAAAAAATGGCTGTTTACTCTGCAACAATTTGTGTGTCGCTTGGTAAACAAAACGAAGACGTCGAAAGAATTTCCAACTGCAAACACAAAATTATATATAAATTTAGATACTTTTTGGTTTTGGCTGCATTTACACATTTCAC
This sequence comes from Drosophila melanosoma, assembly GCA_035042045.1. Lineage (NCBI taxonomy): Eukaryota > Metazoa > Arthropoda > Insecta > Diptera > Drosophilidae > Drosophila > Drosophila melanosoma. Next base: position 563,350 of record JAWNLY010000078.1, on the reverse strand, counting down.
ATATTTCCCCAATTAGTATTGGCTCTAACACTTTCAGCCATTCAAAATACTTTTAACGCTTTTACATACCCCCCGACGGAGAACGTGTTGTGTGTGTGTGTGTGTGTGTTTCGGCGTGTAGGTGTATGTTTATTGAATTGTTTTTATGATTTTAATGTCAACATAATTTCAAGTATATTTTATGATTGAGATTTGTTTATACTCATCGCATTTTATGGAACTATCACTTTGAATATTATAAATATTTTCATTTGTTGTCGAGGCATTCCCTAAAAATCTCACAAAAATTCCATTTCAGTTTTGTTACAGTTGCAGCCACGACGGCACTTGGCCAACGCCAGCTCGTCTGGATTGGTAGTGTCTGTTTGGGCCACAGTTGTTTACTCACTGTTGGCTGTTTGGCTGTTGGCTGTTGGCCTCGCTTAATAACTTATTATAGACGCACAAAAGTTTCAATTACTGGTCAAGAAATGACACATCGCCTGTCAATTGCAGCAAGAGTTTATGGGAAGCTAATTGATTTTAAAATGCAAAAAAAAAATTGAATATTGATTTCGCACGAATTGTGCAATAAACCGGTTAAGCTTGGGATCGCCAGTTGAGGCTTAAACTCGATTTCTAGTTACCGCTAATTAAATGGCCATATATTCATTGACTTTTATCTGCGCAATGCGTTGATGTAAGTCAATGAAATAAAATAAAATATCAATTAAGTAAACAAATTTGCAATTAACTTAATTGTCTGTCAATATTTTTTTGAATACCAAAAGCATGACTTGAAATATAATAAAAATATCACCTTTTTTTAATATTTATTTTTATATCGTTTTTAATTATTTAACGCACATTTATATTCTTTTTAAATGGAAGACTTACAATTATTTTTCATATTAATTTAAAATCAATTAATTTGAATTTTTGTACTTATACCTTTATTTACTTGAATTTTTTGTGAATTGAAAATATTCCACATGACAGACAAAACGGTATTTCTGTGTATCCACCTTAATAGAGACCTATTAAATATTGCATGAGAGATTTTACTATGCGAATGTTTAACTATCAATATTAATGTGCACATTATGTTCATCTATGCGATGGCTGCTGCTGCATTTGGATCAGGTTGCAAGCTGAGTGCATTGAGTTAATTCCACATGGAATGGTACGCGGGAAGGGGGAAAGGGCGACGGGTTTCGACAAGAATCGTCCATTGACGGCCATTACAAAAATCTGCCGTTGACTTGAATGAAAAATCAATATGTCTCGCACTGTTTCAGAGATTGAGTGCTGACTCTTTTTTGTCCGCTACACCATCTGGCTCAAAGTGCGCTCAGCTCTGCTCTGCTTTGCTCTGCTCTGCTCTCAGCAATTCAGGTTTCGCTCAGCTGTGCGCCAACTCACCACCAACAACACAGCACAGCACAACTCAGACTCACCACCAAATTCTGCACTCTCTGCCAGCAGCAACAACAACAACAACAACAGTTGTTGCCATGACGACGCTCCCGTGTGTGTGTGCGTGTGTGTGAGTGTATCTACCTGTCGGAACCATACACGAAGGCAGCCATATTGTATTCCAGCACTCCTGTGCGCACTGCAGCCATCCCGCTCGCACCTGTGCGCCAGCATTGCGAGAGTCGTAAATCTCTTTTAGGGGCGAGTGTGTCCTGGGAGTCGTCGTGATTTATGGCACGAATTGTAGCTGCTCATTGTAGCGAGTAAATAATTTAGATTAGTTTAGCATTTTTTGTGCTCCGATTGGAATTCAAGTTGTTGTCAACTGTCCAAAGCAGCTCCTCCACAATAAGTTTTATGACCCGTTGCCTGCCACATTCCGCAATACCGTTCACTCGCTTGCAGTCAATATTATATTATTTATTTATTTACAGTGACTAGCATAAAATGAACTTGTAATTTTTATATAAATATTAGATTTAGACAAATATTTTACTTTCCCTCAAGCAAAACGTAATCTTAAGTGAAATGCATTTTCTAGAAATGATTTACAACTCCTGCGAAGAATGCACCTTTCAAAATATTACGCAAAAAGATGTCCCTTTGCATTGTTTTCGGAAACTCACAACTTGTTCAACCATAAAAAATGTGCCGCTGCCGTGAAAACCTTTCACAAAAACGAAAAAACTCAACAAAATTAAAGGAAAAACAAAAGGTGCTGTCATAAAACAGCAAGCGGAAAAAGTGAGCCGTGGCCTGCAATTTGCAGATAGCGAAATTTTGATTTCCGAAACATAAACACGAAGCCCATTCCCAATCCCATTTCCATTGCTGCATCATCCACGCACCGTCAAGCAAAAAATTCGCACAGGTAGCGTGAAAAATTGCTAAAAAAAAAAAAAAAAAAAAAGAAGTCAAAACAAAAAATAAATCGAAAACGTAGAAAAAACTGCTTAGAAAACATTTTCTTGTCCCAGCGGGAGCTACTGTTGTGAATTTCGCCTCTGCTTCACCCTTTACATGCCGTCAATCGGGAATCAGAGCCAGCCCGGCCAGCCCAGCCAGACCGGCCAGCCGACAATCGACCCCCAGGGAGATAATGTCCTGCCGAGCCACGCACTGTGTGGCGCTGCCGTCTGACGTAAGAGAATTCTAACCAGGCCACAAGAACTCTTTGTTTTCCAGACGATGCAGGGATTCTGTTCCCGTTCCCGTTGTCGTTTTCGATTGCGTTTTCCTTTTTCTTGAAGCCTTTTCTTGCACCTGCAATTAAACATTTTCCAATCTAGCAAAGTTGTTGCCGGAGCTTTTTTGCACACAAATCAAGCGCCTTATTGCCGATGTGATGTTGAAATCCGTTCACATAAGGCGAAATTCCGTTTCTGGCCGGGCGACATCTTCTTCGCAGCTCGCTAAGAGAGTGTCCAAAAACAGAACCAAAACCAGACAATCATGACTAACGTTTTTTCCTTATTATTTGGTTATTTGCAGGGCCCAATGGATGTCCACGTCGCCGCGGCCGTCAGACTTATACCCGCTTCCAGACTTTGGAGCTGGAAAAGGAGTTCCACTTCAACCACTACTTGACGCGGCGGCGACGCATAGAGATTGCGCACGCCCTCTGCCTGACTGAGCGCCAGATCAAGATCTGGTTCCAGAACCGGCGCATGAAATTGAAGAAGGAGTTGCGTGCGGTCAAAGAGATCAACGAACAGGTTAGTTGCCCTGATTTCCATAACGGATCGATAGCCATCGCGTTTTAAAAATTAGTCATCAGAGCTGAGATCTGAGAAACCCCTACTGTGGACAGACGTTTAATGTGCTTTTGTGTTCTCTCTTCTTTTCATGTTCCTTTGTTAGGCACGTCGCGATCGTGAGGAGCAAGAGAAGATGAAGGCTCAGGAGACGATGAAATCCGCCCAGCAGAACAAGCAAGTGCAGCAGCAACAACAGCAGCAGCAGCAACAGCAACAGCAGCAGCAACAACAACAGCAACAGCAGCACCAGCAACAGCAGCAACAAGATCATCACTCGATCATCACACACAATCCGGGCCACTTGCACCACTCCGTTGTCGGTCAAAACGATCTCAAGCTTGGATTGGGCATGGGTGTTGGCGTTGGCGTTGGTGTCGGCTCTGGCATTGGTCCCGGCCTCGGCGGTGGCCTTGGCGTCAATCTGGGCATGATGAGTGCCCTGGACAAGAGCAATCACGACCTACTCAAAGTCAGTAAGGTCAACTCCTAAATGGGCCGCCCATCAACAAGTCAGCCACAATCATTACCGTCATTGTCACCAGCGCCACAATCCAACAACCACCACCGTCATCGCCATCGCCATCGTCATCGTGTGTCGCTTTTGGCGTCTCTTCGTCTCTTCTGTGTAAAAGAAAACAAAACAAAAGTTGATAACATAAATACGTAATGTTTTACATAGTAAATAGTTGTTTAAGTCTAAATATAACGGATATACATACATACATATATATATATATATATATATAGAAAGCCCGGTACATGCATACTTGTACATATGTGTGTACTCGCATGCAAACAGCCGCATGCAAGTTCAATGACTGTGCACAGTGGGTCAATGTCGATTTGTTTGCAAGTTGTCAACCAAAAATGAAAATCACATTTTAACTGCAAAGGCTTTAATTATATTTTAAACAAATTAATTTGTTTTATTCGCAGATCACATTATATATTTTTAATAATCGATTAATGGCAGTGTTGCCTATTTGATAGACAGTATTGCCTCAAGATGTAGAACAGTTAAGTTTACGTAAAAACATTCTTAATTTCCCTTTCGAATAATAGTTATCACAAACAGCTACAAACAAATTCCAGCCCACTGTGCACATCATGTTGAAGTTAATGAACACATCGATCTATAAAAGAAAAATAAATAAAAATAGCGGTAAATGCTTATGTAGTGCTTTCGAGAGCAAAAACGCTGAATCTGAGAGGTTCGCAGAAAACAAACAATGATTGGAGATAACCATGTGAATTGAGCTATATTTTATAGTCAAATAGTCAGATAACCCCGTGAAGTTGCCAGTGGCACATTGCCAAGGACAACAAAGCGAATAGCGAGTTCAACTGTAAAATTATTTGCGACTGCTGTAGGATTACATATATATATATACATATATACATATACATATACATACATATAGTATAAAGTAAAGAATCACGATTAACTATGTTTATGAATATTATGGAACTTTATATATAAATATATATAAAAATATATGTTTGTATTTACAGATATGATAACCCTACTTACTAATAGAGAAATAGATCGTATGTACATTTTGTACTCATATATATTTATTGGAATTTTTTATGTTTATGTTTTTAATCGAAAAAAAAAATCTTCCAACGTTTTGTTTATTGTGTTGTATGTTTTTTGCAGTAATTTGTTTGTATGCCAATGCTTTTAAATTTGTTTGCTTAGACGAAATCTAAGTACAATAGTTCCGTCAATGCCATATTAATATTAATTATAAATACCAGCTAAATGTAAATCATGATAAGCAAAAATAAAAAAAAAAACAAAACGAACAAAAATAAATTTACAAAAAGAAAAAACAAAAAAAAAATGCGCAAACATTTCCCTATGTACAAGTATAAGTGTATTGTAATATGTAACAAAACGGTATGCAACATACCCAAAAGCATAATCACGATTTAAAATACGTAATAATATTATTAACTATAAAAATGGAAAAAAAAACAAAACAAAACAAAATAGATGTCGATTTGCCAGTGACTAAAATGTTTTCAAAGCACATTTCGGTGTGTAATAAGCGTTAAATAAATAATATCGCTAAATATTACAAATTTTTAAATTTAAAATACGTATCAGCTTAAGGTTGCAACAACAACAACAACAACAACAAAAACAAAATAAAGTAAAAATCCAGAAATAACTAAAAATTACCACAAGAAGTGAAAAATTACAAAACATTGAGCAGGCCAAGTAAAAGGAGCCTGCAAGAACCCATATACGTAGAGTTTTAACTTCCCAAAATAAAATTAAATTAATGTAAACAGTGAGAGAAGAATTACAAGATGATTTAACGTAATTAAAGTAACAAAAAATTAAAGGTAAAAACAAAGTATATATTTATTTATCATAAATGGAGCGAAGCATAAACTTTCACATGCATATTTACACAAATACAAACGTAACGATTTAATGACAAAAAAATATATATTACAAATATATATATATACAAATATGAACCTATATATATTCTTATATATGTATGTAGTACTGTCAAACATTAAACGCAGTCATATTTCGCGCACATTTTGTCTCCAGATTTGCAGGATTAATTCCCTGCAACATCTTTAGTCAAATTCTTTCCAAATTTTGTATGCTTTCGCTTTGTGTTTTTCTGGCATTGGCTCAAGTGATATTATTATACTAATTAATGGGCATGTTATGTTTTTTAGTAATTTGTTATATAGTATCCACATCCCCATCAATCTGGAGGACCTTTTGCCTTTTGTTTTGTTTTACAATTTGAATGAATTACAAATTTTGTTGCATTTCCGTTTTCGATTTTGGTTGCCATACAACAATATTTATGGATTTGTGGAAGTTTCAACTTTAAATAAGTTTAGTTTAATGGCCTAGCTAATTTGCTCATTTTTTTCTTTAAAAAAAATATTTACGTTATTTGCATACTTTTTGTTTTAGTTACAAGCAAAATTATTACTCTTAATTTTAGTATAAGTTGTGACAAATTGTGTAAATTATGATATAATGCGACTTTTCAAATGAATACGAAAATAATTAAAAATCCTATAGAAAACATGTTGTTCTTATTTCGCACGTCTTCGACAAGGCAAACACCACAAAAACTATAACAAAAAACTATAACAAGAGCCCATCCAAAACATTGACCGGCCTGTCAGGGTCACAAAATATTACGAGAATCGACTAGCCTAATAACTAACAACTTATATACGTAGAACATCAAGAAACCTATTTATTAACAAAAAAAAATACACATATACAAATAAATTAACAAAAAAAAGATACACAATTTTATTTAATCAACTACAATGCGAAATCGAAATGCATTTTCGAAACAAAAAAAAAACGATAGAAATCGTCTACACACACATATACGTAATTGAATGATATTCAAACTTTATGAAGGACTTACAAGTGTATTACAGATAGAGTTATAGAGAGGGTGATGCCTCACAAATATTTAAAACGCAGCAACTCTTGCCCAAAATATTTGTAAATAAATGCAGTGCAATGCATAGCTTATAAGATATAAACAAAATAAACAATTACACGATTTGAACGGACTTTTTCGCCCTTATAAAAAGTCCAAACCCTTAAAATATGCAAAAAAAAAAAAAAGAAAGAAACAAAAAAAAAACAGATAAGTATTTGAGTTAAAAATGAATGAATTAAATCAAGCATTAAAACGGCGCTGTATGACAAAACTAATCTTAAGTAAACACAATAAAAATTATTAAATAAATAATAAAACTAAAAAAAAAATGCTTGTTCAGCCTTATCTAAAAATGTGAATAACGGAATTACTTTATTGAATATAAAATCGGATAAAATTAATTTCTGTTAGCTGATTTTCAACAATTCCTAATGATGCCTTGCAAAGTTTCATACTAGGGATTTCACTTTAAGATCGTAACACTTGAAGTTTTTCCGGATACCAAAGGTTAAATTCTGTTTGGTCACGTTGCGTAGTGCTTGGTTTGACCCATGATAAAGCTTGTCAGATTGAGAAATCTGAGATCTCCTAAACCGTGGTAATATCAGTTTTGTTACGTCGGTTGATTTTTGGTAATTCCAGCTTTTAAATTCTAGCAAATATATTTACACTTTTTACATTTATTTTTATTCTGTATTTTAATTTAGTTTTTGGTGTGTTTGTGTTGCTAATAAGAGATTACAAATTTAATAAAATTAACATTATAATTGCCGTCGATTTTATAGACTGAAATTTTCGACGCAAAAGGTAAGATTAAAAGTTAAGTTTTTGTCGACTTACTTCTAAGGCTAATTGACTTATTATCGATTTGACAACGCTGTGAACAAAATTCAGCTCATTTTATAGTCATTTTATAATCTTGGTATTTATCATTTATTTTTCAGCTTAATGCTATAGATCAGAACAATATATAAAAAAAGGTCCGTCGAAAAAATTAAATTTATAATTTCTATGCAAATATATGTAATTTCTTAGACAATCTTAACAAAGGCATTTCACAATGCCCGTCTGTTCTTTGCTTAAATTAATCTATTATTTTTATTTAATTTATTTATTTGTATTTAGTGTTTTTTTAGGGCTTGACTAGAAGATATTTATGCATGGATAAACACATATGCGAAAAGAGCCAAATAACTGTTAAATAAATCATAAATAATGTGTTTATTTATGTGACATTACAATTTTTGTGAGTTAAGTTTAGTTTGTCTGTGTTAAATATTTTGGAATTAAATTACAAATACATATAAATAAATTTATATTCAAAATTAGGTGTCCACAGCTGTAAAACTGGCGCGTCCAGACAGATAAACATGTGAATATTAACTCGACCTTTATTGTCAATCAAGACTGTAATATTCTGTTGACATACATGTATAAAACAGAGCTCATTTTTCTTGCAAATATATTGGTTTTTTTTTTAAACTAACAATTTTACAACTCTGGTAGAAAGACTGGCAAAATTAAAACTAATTTTTCTTGCAAATATATTACTTTTTTTAACTACTAACAATTTTTCAACTCTGGTAGAATAAAGGCTGAAACTATTTTAAGGTTTTGTTCAAGGGAAAAGACAAATAAAAAGCTGACTTTCATCTCATAGTTAAAAAAAACACCATTAAATTTAATAGTTGAATATTTTTTAAAGAGTTTTAGATTTGAAATTATTGATTAAATGACTATTCGACCCGTATTTAATACACAATGTCCCAAAAATTTGAGGAGATGAATTGTGTTCTGCATGTAGTTTTTAGAGTTTGTAAGATAACATTTCTAGTTTCTTCTAATCATTGTTAATAACTGACATCTGATAAATATATAGAAATTAATCCCAATCATTGCTATATTAATATTGATACCAATTGCTTATTTGGATGTGTACGACGCATAAATTCTCACTGCCCAAAATGGATGCTGCTAATATTAATTAAGGAGTTTCATATGATGAAAATTGATTTCAGTTGGAAGGAGAAAATCTGGTACTTGGGGTACACACAGTGGGGGATGGGTGGTGGGCAAATATGCCATGTGCTCCGTGCTCGAGTTGCAATTCGCAACGTTTGCCACGTACAGCAGAAATGTTGCAAAACGTCTTTAATTAAATTTAATTAATGCGGCAACAACTCAACGGATTATGATAATAAGAGCACACATAACGGCGGCCTTTATGACGAGGCACACATGTGCACAACAGAGATCCCAACAAGGACGAGGGTTCCCAATCACAGGCGTCAGAAGAAAAAGATAGAGAGAGAAAGTGGGATATGGAGAGTGGGGGATATAGAGGGGCCAGACGTTGTCCCGTTTGGAGCAACGACAGCATAATGGCTACGTCAACGAGCTGCGTCTATGACGGAAACGGAAACGGAAGCACGAGCACACAAATGGCTCATGTATGCAATAAAAGAAACTTTCGAAAACGCCAAAATGGCGTTCCGAAAATTGTCCCATTAATGATGAGTGGGCGGCAGAGTGCAGAGTGAGCCTGAGGCAGGCAGGCAGGCAAGTGTGCCTGCCGACTTCGGGTCTCTGTTTTGGGTTGCCAGACATTGCCATGCCAGGCACGTAGCCAGCCATAAGTTCCCATTTGGATGCTGTTATTAGAAAAGTTTCTGCGATAAACTGGCCCCGAAGCCGATTATCGACGCGATAAGGCACCGTATCAAATATGAGAGCAAAAACAATCTCAATCGTACACAGATGGATACCAATAAGCATGAAAATCTATTCCATCTCACCTGAGGGAAAAACTGACTTCTCAATACAATTTTTACACATAGCTATTTCGATTAAATTAAACTAATAAGAATTTTCTTTTTAACCAAAAATATATTGCTTTGTAAATTGTCTGCTTATTGATTATGGAAATTATATTTTTATTTTTATGGGATGCAATAATATCAAAAGTTAGAATATAAATTAAGCAGGACTTAGGAACATCCGACTAATAATATAAAAATTATTTTTCTGATACTTTTTCTTCCTTGTGCTTAAAGTAATTTTTTTAATAGACTTTGCAAGTCACTGTTAAAACTATTTTTAGATAAATCTTACGTATTTAATTATAAAAGTTTCTTTATAATTTTTTTTAAGGCTAATAACAACAAGTTGTTATTGAATTTATTAGATGTGTTTTGTTGCATTTAAATAATTTTAATTTTGCTAACAATTAGTTAGTCATTAACCTCTACATATTTAATAATTAAAATGTTTTTTGTAATGTGGAATTGGATCAATTTTTTTACCACAATATTTTAAGCATGAATTTAAATTATTTATATTAAATTAATACAAAGAAAACTAAGTTGATTTTTATATACATACTTATGTATCAATCGATTGATTTTACGACAGCCCGTTTCGGCCAATTCCCGAACATTTTCAAGATGGTTTTAAAGTTAAGTAATCAAAATCGTATATACTCTACGATATATAATTGTAGATGCCTGGTAAAATGTGCCTTTAACATTTTTATATCAACCCCGCTGAGTCTGCCGAAAACTTGTAAAGCCAAATTATATTGGATCGGTGGATGCGTTTTAAAAAAAAATATATATTATAATTTATTGAGATAGGAAACAAAGCCGCAAAAGCCAGGCGCTGATCCTACTTTGAATTCAGATGTTGTTTGGATGCTGCTGTTGCGGCATATGCGCGGCCTAATTACAACCGTGCCACAGATGTTCTTTCTGCCACGATGCTGTGTTGCCCCACACCTGGCGCGAGGAATGTGGTGCGAGAGTAATCCTGTATGCTCGCCTGGCAACAGCGGCTCAAAATGACTGAAATGCTAGGCAAAATGCAATTACAGGCAATTACTAAGCGCGTTTCGTTTAATTGAAACATAATTTTGCATAAATAAAACAAGGCATAAAACACCCTGTTCAATGGCGCCCTCACCCTTACCCTCCCTCTCCCTCTCGCTCTCACTCTTACACTCACATTCTCAGTCAGCCGCCATTAATGTGCAAAGGGTGTTTTTAAAATGTAAACAACCCGCCCCCCCACTCCAGCCCACTTATCCCCTGTGCCCGTATCTGTATCTGTATCTGTTTCTGTTTCCTGACGCAGCCCTCTTCCCATTCTCAGTCCACAGTTCGTGTGCAATATGTGCAAATAAAGGGCCCCAATTGCAAACCTTGCGCAGTCACCCATTTTCAGCAAATGACAACCTGTGGCCAATGTGTCTATTGTTGTTGTTGTTGTTGTTATTGTTGCTGATGTTGCTGCTGCTTTCGCTGCGATGATGCGTCGGGTGTCTCTCACAGCTCATTGCGAATGCACAGGTTGATTTTATCCCCTGGCACTTTTTCATGTGCCGCCTCAAATGTGTTTGTCAGGCTCAGCAATAGGTTTTTTGTTGTTGCTGATTTTTTTCTGCAAAATTTGCGCAACCCGCTTTGCTATACGGGAATCATAATTTATTAACAAAACGAAATGAGTTTTTCCTTTTTTTCCTTTTTTTTTTTTGGCGAACGCTTGCCATAGTCATTCAAAGCCCATGGCGCAAATATTTCACATTTTTCACTTTTAAATATTTTTGAGAGCTATCAAAAAAAAAAACATGGTGCAAAACAAATGAGAATTAATGGGTTGAAACAGCTTCCATTCTTCGTAATTGAAGTATCAAAATAATATTCTAACATTTTAAGATGGGATATTTCAGCAGATTTCCTTTTTTTGTTTGTGACAAAAAATTATATTTTAAACTAATAAGTTATTTAAATTGGCAGATTAACTCTATCACTTTAAGAAAAATATTTTTGAGAGCTATAGAAAAAAAATGTACTAAGCAAATGAGAATTAATGGGTTGAAACAGCTTCCATTTTTTATAATTGAAGTATCTAAAAAATATTCTTACATTTTAAGCAGATATATTTCTTTAGATTTCTGTGTCTGTTTTTGTCAAAAAAAAATATATATATATTTTAAACTAATAAGTTATTCAAAATGGCAGATAAGCACATGTTTTTGTTTAAACCAGAAAGCAGAAAAGGTAATTTTCAGGTTGAGAGTCCATAGACATAAACACTTATTTTCTACTGAGCGATTTTTAATATATTACAATAATCCAAAAAAAAAATAAGAAATACAATATTTGTAATATGAAAAAGGCAAAATATTCACTGGCACTGAAACGTATCCAAAGCGGCTTTTGTCTGTTTTACTACGGCTACTTGGCACATTACCCGGACAACACTCCCCCCGTGATCAGGGGGCGTAAAACGAAAACTGTGTATTGAGGGCTGAAATACGCCGCTAACATTGCAAAATTCTGTTGATTTAATAAAATTGCACCCATGAGACTAATTCATATGGAACGTTGGTAGTCGAAAACAGCCAAATTCAGTTTCTGTTCCAGGTACACTTTTCTTTCCTTCTTGTTTGGCAGTCTATGCGTGTGGACAGTGGGGCAAAAAAAATTGAAAAATTTTGTAAATAATATTTAATTTTTTTTAAATAATTTATAAACTTTAAATAGAGCCATATTTTAAAAAATGCCCACTTAAAAAAAATGCCATTTTTGATGTAAAATGGTAAAAAAGAAAGTCAAACAGGAATTGCAAAATAATTATCAAAATTTAGAATTAATAAAATATTTAATTTCAAAAACCAACTTAGCAATTATTAAATAATTTTATATCGATGAAGTAATATACTTTCTGTGCCAAGATTTGCCAATGGCTAATAAACAAATTCATTATTATTATATTTTATAGGGTATTATTATATTAAATATATTTTTTGTTATTAATATCTGAAATATAAAATATATAGTGTATATAAATAAATTTAAATTGCGAATAAATCTATTGGTTTATTGGAAAATTCAGAGAATAAAATATTCCTAACTAACTTTTTTTAGCTTGGCCAAAAAGTACTAGATTGTTTGTGTAAAAATTCTCTAAATATGAAAAACAAATTCTCTAATATATGAAAAGCTTGAATATTTTTTAAAATCCAAATTGATTATGTTTTTAAGCAAACGGAGAAGATATCATATCAACTATATAATTTATTGTAAGCAATATATTGTTTTTTTTTAATATTAGTATGCCTAAGCTTTAAATCAAATTTTATTTAGTTATATTTTTAATTTTCTGTATTGCTTGATATATGTAAAGATTAACTAAATAAATGTAATTTCTTATTTTGTACCACTGTAAGGAACTGTTGGCTCTTGCTTGTACGGCGATTTCACGGTTGCCTATTACAATTTCGGAACTTCTGTTATCATTTCGAATTAAATTTGGCAACTTCCGTAGTTGAGGACGCCCTGCTCATTCCTGCTCTGGCACATGGCCATGCCCCGGCTTGTTGTTGACCGCTCATCCCCAAAGCCACCCTACCCTGATCATGTACTCCTTGCATTTGGTAAAGCTGGTGTCTGTTGAGCCCATTTGCTGATTTATATTGCATAATAACGTCGAGCTGAAAATTGCCTCGACTACGACGACGACTACTTCGCCATCTTGGCGACGCGACGAGACCAAAAGGTGCGCCATGTGAGCAATTCCGACTGTTGTACACAATTTGCCAGCCAATAAGCATTATGTCACACGCCCACTCCGGAATATGCAGCAACCGTTAAATGACAATTGTTGTGATCTGTGACAAATTTATGGCAACGAGTTCGACTATTCGTCGAAACACTTTGCACCGCACAAAATACAAAATACATCTAATCGCATCGATCTTCGATAAACATTTGTTTTGTGGAATCAACCAACTGTAGACATAACTGGAACACCTTTGAGTAGCCGCCTGGTTGCCACTTGAACAGATGTAATTTCTGGCGCATAATGGCAGCCAAATTTTTTTGACTTTCGTACTATACAATCATATTTAATAAGGCATTCTTTAGTCCTCGTACAGAACACACTCGCACACACACACACACAACGAAGACAGAGACAGAGGTGGAGTGTTATACCTGAGACTACCACTGAGAGACCGTGACGTATCTGTCAGATTAAGGAAAGGCCATAAAGTGTGGTGAGCAGGGATGACAACAGCAGCAAAAGCAACAGCAACAACAAAAGCAACAACAACAGCAACAACAACAACAGCAACAACAACAACAACAGCAACATCAACTAGAGTTGAGATACGGCCATTGTTTTGAATTTGATGCAAACATGGCAGTTGGCCATTCCCCTTGGCTTGCCCCCTCCCCAACTCTCCTGCCCCGTCCAGCCAGACTTACTTTTAATTATAATCGTTTGACTGTGGGCACTTTTCATTTACACTCGTATCATATAAATATCTAACCGAAGCATCTACTCGGTGGTGTATCCGCCGTATCTATTCAAACCAATGCAGACCTTTTTTGAGCTCTTTTGGGCTTCATTTTGATTTCGTTGCGCAATTGAACAACCTTTACGACTGTAAACAGACATTAAACTGTCGACTTTTTCAGTAGCTCCTCGCCTCGTCGCTAGTTCCAAGTGGAGTACTTTGAATTCGATCCTGCCACATCTACTTGGTGGTGCACGATGATCTCTCAGCACCTTCGATAATTCCCGCTAGGCCATCGCCAGCGACAGTTATGACGGCGGACGGCACATAAAAATGACTTTAACGGCACTAAACAGTTCATAAAAATACTTGCAACATATGCTCCTAGAGGCCAACACTGGCGCGTGTTTACCGAGAAGAGAGCTCTTGCATCTCTCGGAAAATTGATGACTGCAATTCCAAAATTTTAGTATTAATTATCCAAAAAAAAAAAAAACAAAACAAAACACAAATTGTTTGTCAAGCTGTAATAATTGCTTTAACTTTGACTTCTGCATAAAATGAGTAGGTTATTTTCAACAACTTAATTCCAGTTTAAACTGAATCTGTTTGACGACTAATTAATACTCTTATATATAGAATATATATATTTCGAAAATTTCTTACCTAAGTTTTGTCAGAGACATTTCTGAGTGTGACTCAGTTGCCTTTTTTGTTAATCTTAAATTATTTAGCATCTTGTTGATTCGTAAGACAATTAATTATATAATTCATTTGTTAATGTTGTTTTTTTTTTGCATTTTTGGCGGCACCTTCACTTGCTCTGCAATGCCCCTCCCAAATTGACTTTGTTCTTTGTTATAAAAAAAAAATTATTTCTGTAAAATTCGTTATTTGAGAAATTAATTTCGGATCTTATTGTTGCCTCTTTATGCTAACTGGTTATTTTCTGCATTTTGTTTGATTTATTTTTGCAATACTCGATCTTTAAATGCGAGATTGTTAGCATCGTGTTGATTTATCGCATTAATAATAAAAATTGTCTATTATAATTTTTATTTTTATTATTATTATGAATTGATGATTTCTGCAGTGAGACTAATTAAATCTATTGTGCCCCCTTCAGAGTTTATAGCTCCTTCATCAACCCCAGCTCCTGCACAAATGCCAGAGTCTTTGTTGGATTGAGGGCTTCTATGTCATTGGAACTCATAAAATGCATCCCTAGGATGCTGCATCTTTTCCTGGATAAGACAAAAGCGCTCTTTTTTGCTTACCTTTTTTTTGGGCTAACCTTAGAAAACACTTTTTAGAGTTCTAGTGCATCATTCGCTTAATTTAATTTATTTTTGTCTCATTGTGTATTTTCTGCCCAATTTCTGCATTTTGTGATGTTTGACTAGAGTTGGCAATCAGTCGTGCTACAAAGAAAAATTAAATCTTGGCACAATTTATGTGACAACACAATGAATGCCAAATGAGCAATGCTCTCTGGGTGTAAATACGATAAAATTGTTAAGAATGCCAAAAACGAGTGCCTCAGAATAGTTTGTTAAATGGTACTCCAATGGATACATCGACAAAACTAGTTTCAAATAATGTCATTCCCCATTCGATATCAAGTTTTTGTGAGCAGACAAGCTGCGGACACTATTTGTGCTAGCAAATCTTCGGCCAGCATTTCAATTTCTAATTTTAATCACCAACTTTTTATTATTTATCATTATCATTAAATAAGTGTTCCGATCAAATTGAAATTTTTTGGAGGTTTTAAACGAATAACTGATTAAGGTTTTCTTAATTTCTTTTTCTATATATTTTCAGCATTATTCTTATTCTATATATTTCTTTCCCATTCTCATCTTAAAGTAGTAAAGAAGTACTTTCGCAAATTTATTTCTGAATAATAAGTCTTTTCATACAGGTTCAGAGAGCTTCCTTATTAGTTTTTGTTTATTAGTTTCTATTTTCATTTTTATTTTGAATTTCACATTAAATATGGCGTCCTTTCATTATTTACTTTTTATTAAATGTTTAATTTGGTGTGAGGTTTTAACAATCTTAGGTTTTTATATTTTAGTTTTAATCTTTTGTACAATACCTTAGCAAATTTGTGTCTAAAATATATTAAGTGATTCCTTTCAGGTAAGAGTGCATCCTTAATAAATTTTTTATTCATTTCTGTTTTCATTTTTATTTTGAAACTCACATGTACTTCCATTATTTACCTTTTTATTAAAATGTTTTATTCTGTGTGATATGTTTTTTCTGAGTTTTTAACAATCAGTAAAACAAATACTGGTTAATTTTACATTGAAACACCTCAGTTAATAAATTTAAATTTTTTATTTTTTTTTTATTTTAAGTATTTTTATAAAATTATATAATAAAAATGTAATATTTATCTATAAGCATTTAATAAAATACTTAATTTTTGTTAAAATTTCCCAACTACATTACAAAAAAGTAAAAATAAATGATTTAGAAAACTTAACTAAAGTACAGATTTTTACCAATTTCTTTCGAATATTTAAAGTTCTTGGTTGGCTAAATTTAAATTTAAATAAATTAAATTTAGGCAATGCCATATATATACTTTTCTTAGCATCTTTTCTTAGATACAACAGATCGCAATTTAAGACTCAATCAACCCGCACTTGAAACGTCTGAGTCCGAGTCAGTGTTGGTGTCGGTGTCAATGTCAGGTGTAACCCACCATTATCCGACGGCCATTCTGTGCATTTTTTATGTATCTGTTGGAAAGCACATGGCTCAGCTTTGGGCTCACCTTTGGCTTTGGGTTTTGGCTCTTTTACCTGCGTGCGTGTGATCCCACAGATGCAATTTATCTTTTTTGTTGCCCGCCTTATGGGCCATCGCGCTCTTTGTGTTATTGTTATTAGCAGCTTGAACCCTTTGTATGGTTATTTACCAGCAACAAAAACAACAGTAACAACAACAACAACAACAGCAACAATATCCACCGGCAGCAGAACAACAAATTCTCATAATCAGAAACATCGATGCGTATTCGAATTCCCTGTTGCGTTCATTTTGTTTCAGTTTGGATTTCATCTTCTTCGGTTTCTAGGTATGCCCCTCCACGCATTCGTCTTTCGGTTTTAATTTAAAATGGAATTGTGATTCCGAAGATACGAGACCGACACTAAGCCCAGGCAGCACTGCGCGCCCGCACCAAAAACCCTCTGCGGTTGCATTTTCTGCTGTCTGACAGCCTGCGGCTTTGGCCCCTACTCCACAGCTCCACAGCTCCAACTCCTTCTCCATCCCCGTCTCCATTCCCGTCTCCTTCGCTGGCACGCATAGCGCTTCGCTCGAAACGGAACGAATGACTTTGTCTGCGATAATTTATGGCCACAGCCCGAAACCCAAACTGAAACTCAAGCCCAACTTTGTGTCACTGTTTTCTGGGAGTCTGTGGCAACTTGGGTCTTAGTGCGTTTGTGTTTCTGGGTTTCTTTCTTCTTTTTTTTTTCTTCTTTGCCACAAAAACTTTTGGCATCGTTCCTGCTCAGTTCCCGAACAGGATGGCTCTCCTGTTGTAATCATGGAGTGCTTTGTGGCTTCGAATTATTTACCAATACCCCTTTCGGCCCGACTGCGGATCAGAGAGCAACTGCCTCGACCACAGGCAGCAGCCAAGCCTACAGTTTGTCTTAGCTTTGGCAAATGTTTAAGTTCCAAGTTCTGTTGGACTCTTTTGATGCGAGCATCACTTGGATTAATTAAAATCTTAATTTGTGCCTGTAACCTTTATTTCAACTGTATTAGAATGGAGCAGCAGACAATCCAAGCTCGAATTTCGTATTCACTTCGAATTAAATTCAATTCAATTCTGTATGTAAATGTTGCCCATGTTAGCTTGATTATGTGTTAATCCCCGTTCAGAGCGAGAGGCGGTGGGGGGGAGGGGGCATTGTACCAATTTTATGGACCACAACATGTCTTAGGCCCGACTTTATCGGGGGCATTAATTGCAACATAAATTTGTTTTATTTTAACATTTTTCGCATCGTCGTCTTTATCGAAGGCGCATTTAACTTATAAGTAGTCGGCGTTTAAAGAGAAACTGCATGGCTGAGAACTGGAAACTGGAAGTTGAAACTTGTTTTTGAATCAGCCCAGCGCCAGAGAACACTAAATATAGCAACAACCACCGCTGCAGCAACAACAACAACAACAAGAAAAGCAACAACAACAAAAAAAGCAACAACTGCTGACGGCTTTTATTTCAGCCAAACCGCCAATTGAATCATTTTTATTTCACCCATTTAAAACACTAAAATACTCGCCCCACATCCAAAACAGACATCTTCATTGGCCGTTGTCATTCTCTGTTGCTCTGTTCAAAAATTTAACTTTTAAACCTGTAGTCAACAAAGAAAATGTGTCACATTAGATTCATCGCATCTGATCCATTTTGGCTATAACTTTGGGTTAATCATTTCTATTTAAATAATTATGCTCAGAAATTGTAGGCAAGTATACATATAATTATATAGATTCCTTTTTCTTAAATATAAAATTTGAAATTTATATTTTTTTTTAAATTTTTTTTTTGTGTTTTAATAAATAAAGTTTACAATAAATTAAATATATACAAGTGGGGTATGAGGCAAATAAGTGGGTCATCCAGAAATATTAACGAGCATCTTTTGGGAATAGACAGAAAGGATCAGAATTATTATTTTACACAGAAAAGAGTTTTTCTTCTTTATTTTATTATTATAGTCCGATATCCCGAAATGGTTAAAATTGCACTGCAGACCATCTTAGCATATTTACTTAGAAATAAATAAATAAAATAAGTAAAAAAAAAGTATATATATTTTTTTATATTTGTTATTGTAATAACGGTCTAATTTATTCTTAAAATGTATTTAAGAAACTATTTTTTCACGAGCCGCATATTTTTACATAAAGGAATTTTTTTTAATTTTTAAATATTACATAGTCATTTATGCTTACAAGTTATAAGTTTAATAATTATAAGTCTTACAATATAAACATTGAAATCAGTTTAAATATACTTTAATATTATTTCATTAGTACAAGAATAAAAAGCCATGAAAGTTGCCATTTTTCTGGTTGTCCTATAACACTCAACTAAAATCGTATTGAAATCTTTCAATTAAAAAAGCAACCGATTTTTCCCATTTAAGAAATATAATGTATATCAAATGTATGTAACATTATATAGCTCATATTGAGAAAATTAAAAGAACAGTTTGATTGTATTGGATTTACTTTCCATATAATAAAGCTACTAATAATAATTTGTGAGTTTCCACAAGACTTGCATCAAATATTGAACCATTTAGTATTTTGTTAAAAAAAATTATTATTTTAATTTTTAATTGGCTCAACATTTTCCTAATGAAGATGTATAATTACACCATCGAAGATATCTCTTTAAAGTTATTAGACAATTTCAAAGTATAAAATGTATTGTTACAGGTTTACAAATCTCCAGTGAATCAAAGAATACATCAAATATGTGAATTAAGAAGACATACGAATTTTACATACATACTTCACCATACAAATATAGATAATTATGATACAAATATATAGCATATCTGTGCACAGCTACCCAAACAAATCAAAGAAAACCAGTTTTAGCTTTAACAAAATTATGTGTGAAGCACTAAGAAAAAATTTTATTGTTCTTCATACAATTTATGAAGATATTTCAAACAATGGAATAAAACCTATAACCTATGATTGGCATTAATTAAAAAAAAAATCCATTTTATAATGCTTTTTGCGCTTTAATAATATATGGAATTAATAACACAATACTTCAGTTTTTTAAATTAATATTTAAACTAATATCTCATCATTGGTCAGGTATACTATTGTCTGGGAGAGTATATCATCTTCGCCCTGCAAAAAACCCAGTTATTTTTTCATGTTATTTATGTTTTCAAAATCGTTGTTGCTGACTGCAATTAATGAGATTTGGAGTTGAGCAATAAATTAGATTAATTTACTGAGCGCAAAATGAAATTAAGTTGCAAACAGCGAACAGCGAATTTTGGAGCGCTGATTATTAATATAATACACATGTGTATATATTTACATACATATGTATTATTATATATTTACATACATGTGTATAAATTTGTTTATAATATTTATTTTAAGATTTATTGACATTTTATATCTACATTTTATGGGGAGAACATCGTTTAATAAAGAATACTTTTTGAGAGATTTTTAATTTATTATAATTATTATTAATATAATTATCATTATTATTATTATTTATATTATTAAAAATTAAAAAATCCAATAACGAAAATCAATATTTGCAAATTGTTTATTATATCTACCGTGGTTTGTATCTCCGCTAAGTTAACAAGGAGTACATAACTTTCGTTAAGTGTGGATTGTGTATGTTGCTGTTGATGATTATCCAAGTCAACTCCAATTACCAACAATTGGAGTAAAAAATCACCTCGATAGCTACAAAATTAACATGGTAACAGAACGGAACAGCTGTGAAGACTTATATATATAAACATAAGTAAATATGTGCACCAATTAGTATTAATATGCAGGTACAAAGTACAGAGATGCCAACAATTGTATCAGCGTTAAGTTAACGAAGGGTGGAATGAGTATAAGTTAGTTGTTTCTACAAGCTATGTGTAGATGAACAATAGATGGCGCGGTGTAAAAATTGTTACAACGAACCAAACGACGTTGCCGGATGGAAATGGAATAACAATGATCAAAAATTGTCAGAAAATTCAGTTAGCAAAACAAATAAGTCTTGTATTCAAAAATTGTGTGGTTTTTCCCCCCCATTGTCCAATAAAAATGCGAAATAATGATTTTAATTGTGTGTTTATTTGAATTTGGAACTTAAGCTTAAGGAACTTGAACACGATTTTAGACGAGGAAGGCTTATAAAAAAATGAGGAATAAAAGAACAGAATTTTATTAACCCATTTTAACGGAATTAAGAATTCAAAGTAAGTCTTGCTATTCATGTAGACTAATTTTGGTCCATAACTCCCATCAAGCTTCCCAAAAATTGACGCTGCTTGCAGTCAATTATTTGTTGGTTATCAAAAATATTACGTTAACACGAACGATTTCCTTTAGAAATGAATACAATTAAATAAAAAGCTTGTGGTCTTAGTTACTGACTTATAAATCGCTCTATAGTCTCTTGAATAAAGGCAGATTATTATATATTATACATATATATATATTATATTATACATATACACTTCCCACTTTAAATTTATCATAATAAAATCTCTCTTATTGAATCTCGTCCCAGATTCTCCGCCTATTTAACTAATCGCAGTTGGTACATGGTTCAGGTCTATGATTCCTTATGATTTTAATAATAATAATCATTTCCATTATTAAAAATCGGTAGATTAGTATTAAGAATAATGATTAAAAGTGACTCACTTATCAGATTCGTGTACGTGATGTTCCACAGGGTTTGGTAAGCATTGGCAAATCAACCTATGACTAGCCCAATTTTGCGCTTCTGGCATTTGCTTGATGTATCTTAAGGCTTACTTGATGTAGCAGAAGAATTCTAAATTTTTTTCGTGTTTTACATACAGATTGAGTACTTTTGAACTTATAACTTATGATTTTTAGTCCGGAAGCATTTTGGACTAGTAGAATACCGAATCCACCACCAGCAATAAGGCATTATATACTGCTTTAACCTGGTGAAAAAAACGTAACGACATGTAAAAAAACATCAACCCCACCACCGATGTCTTCTTCAGACAGAGAGATATCGTATTCGTCGATCTCTGGAAGCGTCGACGAGTCGCTGGCATAGCCCGGCACGACCCTATGTTGATTGGGATTTCTTCATTCCGGCTTTGGGCGAGTGCCAGATTCTTTTGGTATTGTTTTATTTATTTGGTGATCCAATTTAATCCAATGAATTGTGGAGAAAAGAGAGATGCACTAAGCAGGTAAGGCTTGTAACTATCGGAGGTCGTATCCGATGTGCTCCGTGAGAGACTGGGCGATTTATGGGCTTCCTGCAATCGGCAAGGCTAACATTTCACCTTAGGTCGGTCCGTTACCTTAAACCATGACTTGATCCTTAACGAGAAACATGACTATGAAACTAGTCTTAGCTAGCATCGTATTAGCCGATTATAGTTTAGTTAAGGAATGATAGTTTAGTTAAGGAATTTTGCGACCAAATAACCCTAGGCACTTATATTAGAACATTATTGCAGAGTCAACATTTTAATTGGTTTATATAAGCCGAAACTTTGTTTTTTAAGTATACCAATAAATCTGCATAGTGCATCCACACTCGTGCCTCTATTTCTCTTCAAAGCAAAAACTTACTTTTTTAGTTCCAAGAGAAGCGTCTACAAATTTTATTAGTTCGCCTACTCACATCGATAAATGTGAGTTTTCGAATGTAACCAAGCAATGTCCTCAGAGTATCATGTTCCACAATTTAATACCCAATTCCACAAGGGTCACCAAATTTGGATGCTAGCTTTTTGGTGATATTCTTCAAAGTTACTTAATTTCCGGTCTCCAAAATGTTCGAATTCTCATTTTTCTTGCAATTTAAGAGCCATTCCCACTATGTTCCTTGGCACCCTATATAAGAGCCTATTATTTGATATTATCAGAGTATTTCGCAGTAATTGACGCACAGATAAAGATAATATAATTTTTAAGTATAGAGAACACTTGAATATTTAATTGATCATTTACAACGTGTCAAGAACAAAATGGATAAATTTTATAACTAAAAACATAATAAACCATTAATAAACAAACTTATTTATATCGCAGTTGCATTCAAAATCAAAAGGGAATGTTGCAGACTGCAGACTGCGAAATACATTGATATCATACGATTGACCAGCTAATAACCGAGAGGGTGTTAGTAACTTTACTCCCAACTGAGGTAACTCCTCCTATAAAATTACGGGATTTTAGTTGGTTGGAGTGGGCTTGGCTGAAACAATTACTTCTAGACTACAAGGAGGGTGACGATATACCATCGGCCCAGTTTATCGATCTACTGAATCCTTCTTGGTTCTGCTCAGGATCCAAAACAAAATCGACACTGACTAGTGGAAGGTAATATCTAAGAAGAATGAGGGTGAAGGATCCCTCATAGTTATCGGGATTGATGACATATGGAGATTAAGCTGCAGGACTTCTTTGGGTACAGGACCATATCCGCAAGTGATTTAAACAGACTGGTGTCTGTTCCTCCGTCAAGCCAAATGCTTAATTAGATTAACCAGGTGGAAGTATAGGCCTAAGATACTCACCGCATTATGACTGGATAGCGAAATATGCAGGTTGTATGAGAGCGAGGAAGAATCCTTTAAGCACATCCTAGCATATTTTAGTATATTAGGGATGAAACAACCCAACAATGATTCTTGCATTCTTGCAAGAACTGGGATCGATGGAGGCTATAGGCTCAAAAGGAGTACAATAGCCGGTCGTACTACATTTATATCCCAACAATAATAATAATAATAAAACTTAATCTTCTTAAATTTGAATGCTACTAAAATATTCTTGCAAAACGCTACCGCAGACGTAGACGAAGTAGCTTTTAATCTATAGCACAACCCTGTATATTTTTCCAAAATAATATTCGATCTCCACATTTCTTCGTAATGCAGAGCTTTACAGGTTTGCATAAGTTTTTTGTGGGATCGTTTTTGATATCAGTTGTAAAATTTGTGTGTTCAAATTAAAGAAAGTTTATTACAAACAAAATTATAACTTGTAGGATACAAATCAATTTATAACGTAAAATGATGAAAGAGAGTCGAGTTCAGAAAGCGCAGCATTCAGTCCTCAATACGAAGTCATCAAAGCCCGATATGGTCACATATGCTGTAAAGATATCGGTGCATCGAGAAAGTAAGTTGTTGCTTTATAAAGTCGAACATTACGTTTTACATCGCATACTCATTTTCTACTGTAATACACTCAAGCTATAAATTTAATAACAATCAGGACGTCCTACATGTACAGCACCCAATCCATCCTTTCGAAGCACAAATTGCCATGACTGTCTTCTTGTGTAATCCTCTGTTCACTGCGAAAATTTAATCATTATCTTAACATCTATATCTATATCCCAGTAATACACTGTGTCACACAATTAATGGGTACTAGTTCTAGCGGACAATATTTGGAGTCGACAAGTTGAATAAATAATTACTGATTGAAAAATAATATATATTTTTTTTTTGGGTACATATCTCGTTCTGGTGATGACAGCAAGTACTTGAAGACAATGCGGACAATTTTTTCTAAGCGTAATATTAGTATTTCGCTTGCCTTCAATTCTTGATGTTATCTGGTAGAATAGCGACCAATCCCTTTATGATATTCTAGGTGCTGCAGTTACTCAATTTATCAACTCTTAACTACCCTCACTTTGTAAAAGGCGGACCTGGTCTTTTAGAGAATATGTGTATGTACTGTCTGCTAATGGTACTGACAAAGGCTCTGAGCAAGCTGAATTTAGCTGTATCATTCCTATACTTCAGGAAACTGTAGATCTGGCCCAGCCGACATCCAAAAAGAGTTAACAATAAAAAATAATATTAAAGTAAAAGCAAGTCCACTTATCAGAAATATTTTAAAAGAAAAAAAGTTAAGACTCACAAAATGACTCTTCATCTAATTTTTTTAAATAAATTATTTTATTTTTTTAATAACTTCTCAAGAATAACTTTTTAAGGACTATAATGATTTGACTACTATTCCATGTAAATACGAAGCAAAAATCACAGTACATTTCAAAGTTTTAATACTTTTAGTATGAAAATTTCCTATTGAAAAAAATACATTTTGAACGATTTGAAAAAGATCAGCTTGGAAAAACATTTGGCACCAGTCTAAACTTAAATCGTATATGGACACAAATACATCTGTTTGGGGCTGATACATATTTATTTAAATGAATTTATAACTGTATAGATGTAGTGTATGTGTGTACATAGAGACATGTGTAAAAAGTGAATAATTATCAATACCTAATATCTGAGATATTTTGACTAAATTTCTGTGGAAGTAGCGTAGCAACTTTCAAATGAAGGTATTACACACACACACACACACATCTACATCAACATCTACATACATGTGTATGAGGTGTGTGTGTGTTCAAACTGTTGTGAATCAAAGCTTTGTAGGAACTTTGTATAAAGAAATATGCGCATACCTAACAATTGTAATATATACACTCCAACATACAGCTACAGCTACAGATACAGATACAGATACAGATACAGATACAGATACAGATACAGATACATATTTATGAATGTACTTGCTCGATGTCTGACTCCGACACTTAAATAAAACGTAAGAAAGACGATTCTTTGAAAAGCAAATAATTTTCGAGCGAGTCGCACAGGCAATTGCGACGCGATTTTATTAAGTTTGAGATTATTAGAAAAAGTTTAATTGTTTTAAAAGATCAAAGCACAAGTTTTATAAAAAAAAAATGTTCATCTTAACGATTTACTTATTTTTCGGCGTGGCTCTATCAGTTGTGATCGCCTCATATATTTTAATAATTTGTGATTGCCAACGTAAAACAATTATTAGTAATGCTGATTCCAAAGCTGATCCAATTAATCGAAAACTAGTCCAGGCACCGGGGCCACGTCCTTGGCCAGTAATCGGAAACTTGGACATAGTTGGACGCTTCAAGAACCCGTTCAGAGGATTTGGAACGTTAGCGAAACACCATGGCGATATTTACTCCCTGACTCTTGGTCATACCCGATGTCTTGTGGTTAACAATTTAGACTTAATAAGAGAAGTACTAAATAAGAACGGAAAGTTTCTTGGCGGACGACCTGATTTCTTGCGTTACCATAAACTCTTTGGAGGTGACCGAAATAATTGTAAGTCTAAATTTTTATTTATTATAATTAAGTGATAAATTTATAATAATATCGACGGTCTGCGATAAACTGTGATGTGATATGATATACTTGCCCTTAGTTATAATGGGAATGTTTTCGAAGAAGAAGTTTTTCACATCCGGTTTCTAGATTTTTGATTGTAAGCTAAATTTGTAGGCTAAATTTGGAATTGTGAAAGATTATTAGTGTATTTGTACAATAAGTAGGGTTTCTTAGATTGACGAGAACAGAAAGGAAGAGCAGAGCCTAAATTACATGTTGTACAGTAAAGTAGGCTAAAATTGGAGCTTTTTATTTGACCTAATTCTAATATTATCAAGAAAAGGTGTTTATATCGAGTAACCACTTAATGCTACTAACAAAGCTATATATTCTCCGTTCGTCCAGCCGTCTGTATGAATTTTGTACTAAGAGTAAGTTATTTTTTCCCTCTAATTTTTGATATATATTTGTAATATGCTATTAATGATTTGCAGACAAGTATATCCGCTGTGACGTGCTGGGCCGATTTTTTAATGAGGACACCATAAAGATAATAACCAAATCTCGTGACTATAATTTTCCGGAAGATGAGGTTATACGATACCCTTTTACCTCTTAGGTTTAGGCAGATATCGTTGCCTGATCCTTTAGCTTTTAGACGATTACGTAGGAACGACGAATTTAGAACAAAGTCTAAAATGCCTTACTATAGTCAAGTATTTCTAAAAGGGTTGGGTTACCATCGACGAGTTGTTTTCTAATATAGTCAGATTTTTTAAAATTTAACGAATTGCAACTACAATATTTTTTGAACTGTCAATGATAAATTCACTGATTTGAGTGCGACTCAGTAATTTCTTTGTCATCTAGCAAGTCATTCACTTTTTGCGATGTAAATGGCTGCATTTTAAGCATCTTCTTCTGCTTTTTCAACAACATGTGTTTTATCAGACTTTTGTTGTAAATAAAGAAAACTACGGTTTACGATTAAAACCCTAAATCCGGCTTGATAGACCAACAAATGGGTGACCCACGAATAGTGTGTGTTCAACACGATGAGACGATGTTTATTTTCGAACTGATCTGCTCTATCGAGCAGGCCTTTATTTTATTGTAAATTCTTAAACCTAAATACATATGTTTTATGTCTAATGTAAAAGCTTGTATCTCTAAAAATAGTGTGACTCTATACAGGCCAGCCTCAAGGTCCTACCCCTAATAATGCCACATGAGTCCGCAACACTTCTAAGAGCGTCACCTGTTCCAACTTTAATATATCTCTGGTTAACACACTTGAAATTAAAACTACTTTCTCAAGTGATATGTCGTGTATTGGGAAATTATAAGAGATTGAGTTGTTCCTGAGTAAACGTAAAATTGGGATCATTTAGATCCACATTAAACTTACATTCTAAACATTGCAGAACCAAGATTATTGATCACATTTCTCCATTCATTGAATTCCACACTTGGCTCTTTACGGCATGTAGGTTATTTTAGGACTAATTTTCCATGTTGCCTTGGAGAGATCGGAAATGTCTGAGAAAACAGGCCACCCTTGAAATTTCCTCTTGTTCGTTTAGAAAGCTTCTGAAGAAATTACCATGAGGCAGAAACACTGGCACCAATAAGCCAATGGTCAGTGTTAGCTCAGATCACTGCAGAGCAGTGAATAACCATATCGTGAGCGAGATATTGCAAGTTGTGATTGAATTCAACTTCTTGTTTGCTTGGGGTTTAAAATTCTTACACACAGCCTCTTCGGAAGCACAGAATAAATAATGTTTTGTATCGAAGTTGCCCTCAATAACCTGTGTCCTAAATAAGGTGAATGTAAAACTGTTCCGACCTGTTTACCCTGTATCTATGTTTAAATTTACATAAATTTATATATTTAGCCATACTATTAAGATTAGACACGTGGAAAAATGAGGTCAGTTCTAATTAAATTAAATAAATTTAGCTGCAATCAGGCTAATTTATATATAGTACATTATATAATATGTTTTTGCAAATAATTTATTACATCTTTGCCATATGTTTTTCCCTCTCACACAGCTCTTGCCCTTTGCGACTGGTCACTGCTGCAACAGAAACGGAGAAATTTAGCGCGACGACACTGCTCCCCCCGGGAATCGTCGTCATACTTCAAGAAAATGTCGAGAATTGGATGCAATGAAATTACGATTTTGTTGCAAAAGTTGAAAACGGTGATCAAACCTGGCCAAGCCTTTGATATAAAGCCACTTTTGCTAACAGCATGCGCGAATATGTTTAGTCAGTATATGTGCTCAATGCGGTTCGATTATGAGGATAAGGAATTTCAACAAATAGTTCATTTTTTCGATGAGATTTTTTGGGAAATTAATCAAGGGTATGCACTAGATTTTTTGCCATGGCTCTTACCCTTTTACGTCCAACACACAAAAAAGATATGTCATTGGTCTACCACAATTCGTAAATTTATTTTAGAGCGCGTTATCAATCAAAGGGAGGTTAATATTGATTTAGACGGACCCGACATCGATTTCACAGATGTACTTTTAAAGAGTCTTATAGAGAATAAAAACGTAACGCGAAACACGATTATTTTTATGCTAGAAGATTTTATAGGTGGGCATTCAGCGGTAGGAAATTTAGTGATGTTAACTCTATCGTATATAGCAAAGGATCCAGTTATTGGGAGCAGACTTCAGAGTGAGGTCGACATAGTGTCTAAGAACGGTCAACGAAATATTACTTTATTTGATATGGATAAAATGCCCTATACCATGGCTACTATATTCGAAGTCTTACGGTACTCATCTTCTCCAATTGTTCCACATGTGGCTACAGAGGATACACAGATATCGGGTTTTGGCGTTAATAGTGGAACCATTGTTTTCATTAATAATTATATGCTTAATATGAGCGATAAGCACTGGAAGAATCCTGAACAATTTCAACCAGAAAGGTTTTTAGAAGAAACCGTGAACAGCGAACCATTATCAGCAAAATTAAATAACAAGAGAAGATGCTCAGAGGAATCAGATTCAGGAATTGAGTTTGAAAAGGAAGCGATATTACATCATTCTTCCGAAGAAAGCACAAATATCACGACCAAGCTTATTGAAAAAAATATTAAAGTGGACTCTGAGCCTAGAAAATATCAATTAAGAAAAAATATTCCTCATTTCTTGCCATTTAGTATTGGAAAACGCACTTGCATTGGACAAAATCTAGTGCGTGGGTTTGGATTTATTTTGTTAGCCAATATTTTACAAAATTATAATATAAACAGTGCTGATCTTTCTGAAATTAAGACCAAACCGGCATGCGTAGCATTACCTGCAGTCTGCTTTCCGTTAGTATTGACTCCAAGAATATAATATTCGAAACGAAAAAAGAAAAAAGACAAATAAAACATGATTTTTTTTTAGCTTAAATTATTGTAGCCATATAAGCCTTATGTAATAACATGTATAAGTATATAAATATTCCCGACTTATTTCGAATTATTAGTAATTTTTCCTTTCCATGTGCACACACTTAAATATATATACATATATATAATTGAATATTAAGGAGGCAAATTTTTAATTACTTAGATGGTTTTGTGCTTCAAATAACAATATATAATTATTATAGACAACTTATGGAAATGATAATAAAGAAAATGTTTATTATATTTTGTACTCAAAATGAAGGTGAAATGCTATATTATCTTCTCAATTTTAGCGAAAAAAAAATATGTTAACTTTAGACTTAATGAAACCTGTGCAGTTCATAAATTAAGTCTTCAAATACTGGTCATCTGTAATTCCATTAAGAGTTTTTCGAAAGACTGAAATGATGTATTTTTTCTAAGTATTCAATAAAGATATCAAATATAATAAAACTCCCTCACACACAGATCATTTGATCCATAGAGGTGCCAAGTTTTAAAAGATTTCTTAGCTGACTAACCTGAAGCATCAAATCTCCTTCGATTTTATCATGGTTGGGTACCAGAAAAAAGACCGGTTAGAACTTAGATGAGCATTGTCCAGCCGTTGTTGGAGGGTGTCAGCAGGTTAAGATATATTTTGCGTGCATTGGTAGCTTTGTAGCCAAGTGCATCTGGTTTAACCATTCCTTTAAAGACATTCCTCAATGGGTTAAATTATAGATAGTTTGCGGCGAACAAATCGATTCCCGATGTGCAGTGTAGAGACTTATCGCTTCAGTAGGGTATCCAATCGCTAGACACCTGTCACCTGTCAGGAAGTTTCTGTCACCATTCTAAGACATAAATGAAAATAAGGCTATATATCCTTTAAATATCGACGCTTTAGTTTACTGATAAAGTCTAAAGTAATAAGTCCGAAACAACTTTTGCTCGCCTCGATTTGTTTGACAGTGTACAACTAAAAAAGTCTCGTGGGAGATCTTGTACCCAAGTTGAACATTGCTCATGACTGAAAATCGCAGATCGGTTGATCCAATGCACTACTTGCTCGGCTTGCTACCTTCGACAGCAATTGATTTTGACTGACCCAGTATATCAGAACGGATAAAGCTGAGCTCTGAGTACAGATTGTTTGATAACAGAAACGCCTCTTGTCGCGCACTTCTATACTTGAGATATCTCAAGTATGTGCATTATTTTAGAAGAACCTAACCCTATGGTAGTTTCCCCGTTATGGTAGAATTCTTTACTCCATTGTCAGTGTGGTTGCGCAGCTTCGTAACTTTGAAGTAGCCGCCAATAATACTTACTAGATCTGGTGGTATATGTCACCGTGTCATCTGATACCCTCTATGGTATTTTGGGCACGTTTTGCTACCGCCTTAATGGCGTCTATCCAAACTCCGAGATGGTTAAAGGAGAAGTCACTTGCCTCTCTTCTGTGGACACCAATTGTTGTTTCTGTTAGGTTATCAGGCCTGAGATAAATGTGACTCGTATGCTGGAAAGCAACACCGATGCAATTTGACCTAGAAGGTTTGAGTTCATGGGGTGATCATCACTAACTTGTATGTCAAACCACTGGCGTCCAAAGTCTACAGTTCCGCATAGTTCCGTCAAATCGATATTCCAACTCTTTGAGATCTGCAGCTGGTGGCCTCTTCTAAGTTCTTTTCGTATTTCCTTCTGTCAAGTAGGTTATATTTTCGTGCTGTATACCTTCATTCCAACAGTGGACAGAAGCACCTCGTCTGAGCCGCCTTAAAATAGAATCCGTCATTTGCTGTTGTTTCTTCGAGGTGAATTCCATCCAACATAAAGCTGGAGGCTTCTCTGGATAATTTCCTTAAGGCACGATGGTTGCTTTACCTAAAGTAAGGCTTTCTCTATTAAGGGCCACATGCCAGATCCCAGTCCAGTCCACCTACTGACACCTCAGTTCAATAAATTTCCAAAATTATTAAATACAGTACCGACAAATGTATCTTAAGTTTTAATAATAATAGTTAGCTTTCGCAAAAAAAATTTAAATAAAACTCATAGATATTACGATCCTATTGTAGAATATATTTATTAAATAATTAACTGTGCCCCTTGCGGCAGTTCAGTTATACCAATATACGAGTATATTATTATCCATTAGGTATATAATACTTAATTTTATAATTCGAAGTTAAATCCCTTAAACAGCATCAGCGGGACTTTGGAATTCAGATAGAGCATGTATTGGATTTTGAACTTTTTTCTGCGATCCTTTTCGAACTTTAGCGCGAACTTCTTCTGGTTTCTCAGGTCGCACTAGTGGTTTTTTCTCTGGTGCTTTCATTTTCCATACTACAATTGGAGACTTTAGAAAAGAAAGAACAGCGTTTAGTATCAAAAATATATCAGATTTTAAAACATCCGAAGAAATCTTTCTAAATAACAAATGTTACAAGAAAACTTCTTGAACAAAAGATTGTAAAAATCATTAAATAAAAGGTTGTTTTTTAGTCGACATGAATTGGATATGTTAAAAACACATAGTAAATTAAACAAAGGCGATATAAACAAACTTACAGTAACAGTGCCTTGTCTAGTGTATTTTGTTGATGCTACGTAAGAGTATTTTACTGTCAGCACTACGGCATTCATTAGATTCTTAGCTGCTTGTATCAAAGAAGTAGCACTGTCTAGCTAAAAGATGAAATAAAAAAAATGTTATTGAAAATAAAAAATGTAATTTACGTTTTGCTTACCCCTGAAACAATAAGTTCCCCGCTAATATTTTGGACATCTGCTTTGACTTTAGAAGTTATTTGGATTTGATGACAGTAGAGAGCAATACGTTGTAAATATGCCAACAAGTCTTTTTTGGTGCTGCTTTCCGGACACTGCTCTGCTATTTCACGCGTAAGCTTATCAAGTTTAGTGCCAGCCTCGGATATTTTCTTGGCGGCATTGATAACATCCATGGTGGTCTTCAAAGGGCCACGACCTCTGAAAGTTGTTGATATAATACACAAATAAATAATTTAGTTCACTAATAAACTAAAATAAATTAATTAATAAATTAATATTTAGTATTTATCCTTAAAGTAAGTAAAGTGTCCTATAGAGCTTCGCTTGAGCTTGAATTTCTGTTAAACAACACAAATCTAAATCGTTTTTAGATATTTCGAACGCTTGATAAGTTTTTTATTTATTTATATTTGAGCACAGGCACAGTAAATTTTCGCTTGTTCCAAATATATTACTTTATTTTATGTTTATGAGATAAATTATACGGTCAATGGCAAGAAGCTTTGCAAGATTTCTCGATGACTCTAAGGAAATAGGTTTTTGTTGGTAATAACAGAATATGTAAAGAAATACCTTGTAAAATCTGTCATCTCCATCATTATCATACACATATGTTTTGCCAGGAAAATGATGTCGTTTCCAGTATCGTCCCATTTAGCAACCTCTGAATCAAAAGTGAGTTTTTCTCGTCGAAATAGCTCCACTTGTTGTGCAATTTTTTGCTTATCCTCTTCGGTCATTTTACGCATTGCTTCCTAAAAATATAAAAAAGAAAACAATTATATAGGCACTGCTGCAGTTTTGTTAAATTCCACACTTACCCTAGCGGTGCAAATGCCGCTGATATCCGGATATTCGTCAACTGTTTGGTCGCCAGTATGAGCACTTGCTGTAAGTGGTTTAACATAAGTATAATTAATTTATATCGAATATCGAAATATTCATAATTGGCATGCTAAAGTTAGAAAAATTATATAAATATAAAACATCCTTATATACAAAAATGCAAGTCTTTAAACCAACGAGTTTATAGTTAAAGCAAAATAAAAAAAATTTAATTCTTTACTCTATTTTTCAATGTAAGGTAAACCCATGATTTTTAGCTTTGTATTTTATCCCTGATAATGCTTCTTGCATTAACTTACATTTGAATTTGCATTCAATACAATGGGATACAAACAATAATGTAGTATTATTAGTTTTAAATTTCCAAATGCAACATATAATTTGATCTATCTATTATACTAAAAACTAGCTTCTTCGAGGATAATCATTTTAACAAATAGCTTTGCTTAAATTTTGTGTATTACTTATAGCACATATTTGGGGACCACAGATTTTCCTTTTCTCATTTTAAATTTAGATAATAATAATAAAAATAAATAAAAATAATACTTACATCGACTGCGTGTTTCCAATGTTAAATCTTCGACAGGTTCAAACTCAGTATCCGTGTCTAAGTCTTCAGAACTCTGAAATGAAAACCATAAGAACCATAAGTAAAGATTATTAATTCAAAACATTAAAGTGTTTAAATCAAAGTGAAAAGGTTGCTAAAACAATGTTTCCTTATATAATATGTATTTTATATTATATAAACAATTCGTTTTCGTTGTACACAATGATTTATCGAAGTCTGAAAACCGGGTGTGCCGGGTGATGATCTTTAAGAGACATCGCCAGCAAGATACTAACCAAATTTTGTGATCAATTGTATTGTTTTACTAAACACCAGTTGATATTGTCATACAATTGGCTAGAATATATATATATATATATATGGAGTCGGAAAGTTTTATAGATAAGCTTTGAAAACATAAGTTCCAATTTCTTTTACTGAGGATTTTTTTTTAAAGATTTGTAAGCCAGCACACAATATGTCACTTGGAAAATTCTTTAGCTTATTAAATTTCTTACCCTGTTCATTAATACTGCACGTCGAATTTCACGAACACCATCGTATACCAAACGAGAGGCATCGATAAAATCATTCTCGTCCACATTTTTGTTTGTATTGGTGGCAAGGGCTTCCACTGCAGCATCAACTCTTTGTTCAAATTTGATCATCACTAAAATATAAAAAAAATTATAATCGATGGACAGTGTTTAATATATTAAAAGAGAAAAAGACAAGAAATTTAAATATTTTCTAAAATACAAATATATGGTCGATTAGTACTACTAACAATACATCAAGAGAAAACTACCGCACGTTTTTGGAAATCAATTAGTATCGATATAAGAACAGTAAATCATATGAGATATATGATTTAGTAGTTTGATGTTGCTGATTGACCCGTTTTTAGCGAGTATGGTACGAATATCTTGGTAAACAACATGTTTTTAATACAAAAACCCATTATTTGATAATCCAATCCGGCTGCTACAACTGATTTAATATTCATTCAGTTTTATTAGCTTAACTTTAAAATTGAGTGAATTCGCAAAACAAAAACAGACAGACCGACATAGATATCAACTCGGCGATGTTTCCTTTAATGTGTTGTAAGCTTCACTACAAAAATATTAATTCTCTGACAGATTATTAAAATGCACACAATAGTTTCCTATTATTTTGGGATTCGAACGCATGAAGACCGACATTTTTATACTTTGTAAACTTAGCTTTGAAGTTATGTTCATTTTAAAATAATAAATTTTAAATTAAGAACACTAAGGTGATTTAAGGTTTATACTATAAGACAATATACGTAAAATGGTAATTGAAATTAAATATGGTATTACCAACCTTGCTCGCGGAGCACTTTAACTGCTTCTAAAACTCGCTTTGTGTAAATACATGGTTCATAGTTGTCCATTTCAGCCTCAACAACATTGCACACACGAGACGAACGACCCTGAATAGAGCCAGCAGTTCCGCGCAGATCCTTAGCATCGCCAACTTGTAAAGCCATGACACATTTGTTAACGTCTTCTAGAATATGATTCTCAGAAACAGCCAAGAAGTCGTCAATGGTTGTTATGTCATCCACCGCTTCTGTTAATATTCGAACTTGTACCTCCCAAGCTTGGCGATAAGCTGCCATGTTCTCTTGGGCAACTTTCGAGTTTGGTCGCACCGTAAGTATTGATGCAGCATTTATTACTTGAGGGCATAAACTTTCTATTTGGGCCGCAGCATATCGAACCATTTTTACGCCGTCCTCGTTATTCGACATACTGCACACGAGATTAGCAACTTCAACAAGCTTTTCAGCATGCTTCGTGAATATCTCAGCCTTTTCACGCACTTTTTTCTCATTTCCAGATTTGGCGGCATCAATTAAGTCAATCAAAGGCGTAGTTGTTTCCAAAAACGAATCAGATACATGATCCACAACAGCCTTGCGAAGCTGCCGTCGCAAATCTCTCGTTTTGCGACACATTTGATCAATCGCCCGATCTAGCCCGGGGCTGTTGTCTTTTTGACCCATCTAAAAAATAAAAGATTGTTGAAAATTACAGATATAAGTCGATTTCTGGCTTCAATAAACTTACATTTGACATGTATTCGGAAAGCAAATCCTGCAAAGCTTGGCGAACAGCATTGCATTCGGCGACAATTCTCTCCCTGCGCTCGTCCCTTGTACAATCTGCATCGGCCATCAGTGCTGCAGCACTAATAATACTCTCCAAACGTTCTTCGAGAAGTTGCCGTGACCGTTTGTCACTGTACGTCATGGGATCCATTACTATTCCCTCCTAAAAATATTTACAAAATATGCATATATAAGGATACAATTTTTTAATTTATAGTATTTAAGCTTACGTCAAAATCGTCCAAGGCTGCAGCTAATTCTCCGGCGCCACTGTATACATCAGTAGGCTGTGATGATTTTCCTTGGGCTACATCGCTGATCGTGTTCACGGCATCGCACACTTGTTTTAAAATAAAATCTCGATTGACTTTGGCCAGATCTAACTCTGGATGTCGAACGTAGACCTTAGATGCTGTTAAAAGCATTGTTGAATGTTTTTTTAACATTGCCCGAGCAGCAGCTAAATCATCCCGCAGTTGCGGGTCTTTTAACTCTTGTTGACGCTTTGCTGCTTGTTTTATGAGTTCTCCAGCATTGCGACCAAATTGCTAAATTATCAGGTGAGCATTAATGTAAAAATCCAATTTAAATAAATCATATTCCCTTACCCGCATGTTGTTCATAAGTTCGTCTTGGCTAGATGCATTTTTGAGCTTATTAAGATCATCTTCAACAATGTGAAGAGATTTAAGTAACAAATGAACATCAACCATGTCTGCTAAAATTAATAAGCGTGTAACAGCTGAGAGAAGATTTCTAGCTGCTCGAACCATGTTTCCTCGCTTCAGGGAGCTACATGGGTCCTCTGAAAATTCTCTGGCTGCGATGCTCATAGCATCTCCTGTTTTGCGCACCTCGTCAACGGCAGACAGCATTTCTTGAGTTATGTCTGGATTTTCATATGCAATTTGCTCTCCCTTCTGAATAAAATTTTCAGTGGCCTTCTCCACAGCTGCAACTAGCGCGCTTGCCCGCTTTGATTTTCCTAAAAATATTAAATACATTATAAATAATTAAAAAATAATAAAATGCATAAAAATAAATATAAAGTGCCTTGACAGTAAATTTTCTACTTTGTAACACACACCATCAATCATCAAACTTAATTTATAATTTATGAATGTGCAAATTGATCAAAATTAAATTGCATTAAGTAATACAGTAAAATAACATTACCAAGAAAAAATAAGTCATGAGAAGAAATTGATTTTGAGCGGACTCAATTTAATATTGATAGATTTTATACGAAGGCAACCAAAAAAATCAATACTGAAAGATAGGACGGACATATAGAATTCTTATAGTCAAAGGGTTTTCAAATTCTGTTAACCAAGCTCTTGCCGTTTGAAAAATTGAGAAACAAGAGGTTAGCAAAGCATCAAATTTGCTAAGAGTATAATACAAATTATACAAATTATATGAATGTACTTGAAGGGTCAGCATAAAAAGCGTTAGCAATTGATGTAGCAATAAATTAAGGCACATTTTAAATTTACCAATTGGAAAGTTATTAGGCTCAAGAGAGAAAAATAGATAAAAGGAATTATAATTAAAAGTGGAAGCGAATATAATTGTAGTAGTTTAAATATTATAGGGATGGGAAATTTGGTAGAGTGGACAGAATAATAAGGTAATTGTAAAAAGTTGTCAATTATATTTCAAGAAAACGACTGGTAGGTAAAGATTGCGGTTTTACGATATAATAAATATTATTACAGTTCAGTGTAAACTGCCGTCATAGCATTTGGAAGTTTATAAAAGAAGTTACAAAAAAGTTATACGCTTATGAATACAGTTTGCAAGCAATCCACCTTCCAATTCTGGCAACTGTAAAGCTCGTTATTTACGGAAAATATAGTCTGAGATTTTAGCACTGGAAATATGAAACATGGTTTCAGAATAAAATTCAGCAACACAATTAAGATGAAAGCCCGAAAACTCTCTTGCGCACATAACAAAAACAAAGATAAAGTAATGCCCTAATTTTGCACACAATTCTTTAAATCTTTTAAAAAGCATTACCAATTTATGATTGCGGTAAATTAAAAATAATATAAACTTAAAAACTACAAAATAACACCAAATTATTTAAAGACAAGTTAAATTGTCGTATAAAAAAGATCCTTCATTTCAGACTCACGTAATGTGATGCAAACATTATGTTTTGAACATATTAAAATATATATATATATATTTATATGTTAATATTCTTTCTTTCTTTCTTGTTTTTAAACCGGCTGAAATTCATTTTTGTTTTTATGTTTTCCCTTTTATTGAGCAAAATCCATAATTAAAGAAGCCTAAGCGACAACCATTTAATGACCTACTTTGGGCACTAATTGGACTGATGCAAAGTCATGAACAAAATAAACACCAAACAAATACTTTTCCAATGGGGATATTAAAATTTTTCTCATATACAACTCAAAAGGCAATTTGAGTAAAAGCCCATTGTGTGAATTTCGAGAGCATTACTTTAGATACAGATACACACATCTGCGTGTTCATTTGTATGTAGTCGTAGACGATGTGTACCGAAAAGTGGAGTTACTAATATGTGAAAATGTTGTTATATACATGTTTATACATTGAAATGTATTTACATTCATATATAAAAAAATAACAATAATGCATACTAATAATTGAATACATCTTTAAATAATAAAACGAGCTGAAAAAACCACTTTCCATATAATGCCTCACCTTTTTTCTTTTTGCTTGGACCTTTGGTGTTCACAAGCGTTGTCACCTGCAAAACTAAGGGCTCCAAAGTTTTCTCCACTGACATGGTACGAATTTCTAAATTTTTTGGATCCCATTTCAATGCTATTTGTCCAAAATCCGAAATAGATCCCATTTTGACACGAAAATGTTATATTTTTCGCGAACAGCTCTCTATCACCTTTATATGTCGGTAGACGCCTTTGGCTAGAGCTGGACAAACATCAATAGTATCGATGTTTTTGGAGTTTCGCTTATATCGATAATTTCGTACTCAAACCACATAGTGAGCACAAAGGAACAACAGAAAACAGAACACATTGTGTTTCAATTCTGTCTTACACTTGTGGGTATATAATACCAATCATTTAATTATTAAAAAAATATTTAAAGTCATTTCCATCTCAATCACTAATTTAACCAATTTACAATTTAGTCTGTCCTATTTTTGGCTTTTTTTATCTATCTTATCTGAAGCGTTTCTGAAGCAAACGCTCGAGTTGACTTGTGTCTAATATATGAATTATATTTGGTGATAATAAAATGCTAAGCAACTAAAGTCTATATTTATTCATATTTGTTTATCTTTTATTTTAATTATTTGTAAATGTGTATATCGCTAACTCTTATAATTTTATTTTGTAAAGTTCATTACAGTTGGCATCCAAAAAAAGGCCCTAAACCGATATTAACTTGCTAACCCTTCCCTTGGGACCTCAAGAAGATTGAGAACAAGATCAGGGAGTTGCGCGACTGTATGAATTGTAAGCCGTTCTGCTTAAATTGATTTACGAAAAAAAAAACTTAGAATACTTTAAACTAACTTTCAGTCTATTTGTTAAGGGATGAACTGTTTGCATTGTCGCAATTATATTTAACTATTTTTTAGCATAGTTGTAGACATTCCAAAAACTTTGACTAAGTGCAGAGAAGGAGTCTTTTTCCGAGACTCTGATCGTTAGTGGTATGTGCTACAAGGGTCAGGTCAAAGACCTCTCTACGATGTTTAATAAGGGGGGTCATTCCCCATGTTACAGATCAGTGTTCAGCATAAATGCTAAGAGTAACTCACCTCTAAAATTTGTGTCCCACTGAGAGTGCGAAGCATTAAATTCACGTCCTCGAATGTGCCAATTTTCTTTTCGCATTACCCGAGGATAAACTTAAAGCTTTCATCTGGTGTTGGCCTAAGGCAGGCGTGGGCTGTATAGCGAGTAGCCTTATGGGAGCGGACTGTGATAAAAATAACATTGGGATTTTTTTTAGCAACAGTTCAGTTTCATAGTTTACCTTTAAATTGAGCTCCTCTAAGTTTTAGTCCCCGCTGCCTAGTCCGCAAACCGAGCCTGCGACACAAGATTATTCAACTAGTGCAGTATCAACTCCGCTTGCATCCAGGCGAAGCATGAGGGCAGCAGATGCTGCTTTACAATGGTTGAGGTTTAGCTGCAGAAGTCGTAGTGACATCTAAGGACAAAATTTTCACCACCGTTTTAATGCTGCTATCGGTCTGCGAAAATTCATCCTCATCGACCTCTTTTCACTAGCATTTAGACCGCGTTTCAGCGTGAGGATTCCATCCATGACAGATTATATACCTGATTGGCCACTGGTCCGGGTGCCTCTTGAGAGTTCTGCCTCTTTGCCAGGCCTTGCTCATTTTTAGACAAATCTATGGAAAAATTCAGTCAATCGGCTGGTGGATTATGCAATGTGCTGGCATATTGCCCATTTTGGATGCTGCATTC
This sequence comes from Drosophila melanosoma, assembly GCA_035042045.1. Classification (NCBI taxonomy): domain Eukaryota; kingdom Metazoa; phylum Arthropoda; class Insecta; order Diptera; family Drosophilidae; genus Drosophila; species Drosophila melanosoma. Next base: position 523,249 of record JAWNLY010000078.1, on the reverse strand, counting down.
AGCCACTCAGCTTACGTGCACTGTTTGCAGCAGTTTGCTCTATGCAACAAACTTCGAAGATTCCGAAGATTAAGCTGCACAAGTAATTGGCTTCTCTTCCTTAAAGGCAAGTGTGGCAGAGCTACACTATCATGTTCCTTAAGCACTTTCGCAGCATGTAGGTAAGCATATTATCAGAGGTCGCCAGGTATTCGATTTGCTCCGTGATCGACTGAGCTATTTAAGGAAATCCAGCCAGACTGACTATCGGCACGGGTCGCGTTATACCTTAGTCCTATTTTTGCCCTATTTCAAACTAAAAAGTATTATGTAAGCTTTGCTAATTGGAATTTTATAGTTGATTTAAGATATAACAGAGTATATTTATATAAAAAATGTATGTTGATACCTAAAATCTGAGTATTTTACAAGAAAAACAAAATGTAGTATAACGCATATTTAATATTTATTCTGTCAATATTCAATCCAGTCTAATCGAATTAAGAATATTACAATATTTTGCTTATTGCATTTTTTTATCATGTCACATTTTCTTTGCTATTAATGTTTGCACACAAAAATATTAATAAAAACAAGTCGCTCCACAATCGGTAACTAATAGTTTATGCATAAGTATTTACTAATTTGTGTAAACGTACATTTGATTGGTTTCGAAACCGTTCTGTTTTTAATTGATATAGGTTATGGCCTTTAGAATTTACATAGAAAGGTGGCATTCTCTTTTTTTTTAATACAATTTTGTTTCCCAAGGTGAATTGCATAAAATCAATTATGCGATCATTTTCTGAAGTTTTCTTATCGACTAGCGGACTTGCTTTTATTTCTGTCAATCCGTTTTTAGCCATTTGACGTTCAACAATATGCAAATTTGATGCATTGGCAATATCTTGATAAGATTTTTGACGCATAAGTCCGATAAAAAATGCTTTAACAATATGCTGTAGGTTGGTTGACCCCTCAATTTTTGCATACAGGTCCTTTATTCCGATCACCTTGCAGATAGTTTGAATAGCCCGATGACATACCAAACCATGACCCTCTGGTTTTTTAAAAACAAATATTTTAGTTTTTCCGAAACCCGTATAAAAATCGTGATTAATGGTTCTGTTTTCGTAAAGATCTATGTCGATAAGTTTTTGCCCTGCTCGATTTTTCGATTTGCGAAGAGCGGTCCGAACTTCAGGAGCTTTAGCGGTTGCAAAACCAGCCAATCCGTTGGAATTTCCGGTGACAGATAAGACGGAATATCTTCGCTTTCTTCCCATATTTCCTTTCATAATAAAAACAATTTTATTTTCCAAAACACGCGTGTCAAAGGAAGTAAACATATCCTCCCCGACAGCATCAGGCGGCCCAGTACTGCGGCCTGGCATTTTTGCTCCAGACCATCCTCGATCAATTGAATTTAATTTTGTTAGTTTGAAATTACTAACAGAGTCCCGCAAATTAATTATATTTTTTTCTCTATCTAAATTTTCAGATTGTTTTTGCTGCTGAATAAGTTCGTTTCCTCGTAGAATAGGTGTATTCAAACCTGGCCATATCAAATTTTTTTTGCCGAGTCCGATTGTCTGACCGCGATTAAGATCCTTCGCAACTTTTTTTCCTGATCCCTTTCCGCGTCCTCTTTTTTTTCCAGCATTACTAACAGCTGTTACTCCGCGCCATATATCTTCAGCAGGTACTAAAAAACAAAGTAAAATATGTTAATTTGTATGTAAGTAAATAGGAAATAAAATATATTATAGCCGTGACAATGATAACATACACTGTTCGCCACTGGAATAGTGACAATAAAACAGAATGTTAAAATAGTTACATTTTTATACTTTGATACTAAAGATCGCCCACAATTTTAAGTCTATAGCCACCAAATTTGGTTGGTAATTTTTGGGAGATTTTAGTTGACTATTTCCTCCTATAAAAAAAGCCACACTGAAATTATGGCCGATTAGAGTTAGAGCTTGTTTTCGTGAGATTGGATTGGCTGTGTAACTGGAACCAACGAGTACTGAGAGATTTAAGATTTATACTAATGTGTTGTCTACTTAGTTCATGTACTCTGAAAGGGAGTCTTTCTATGATATTAATCTATTTATGTTCATTGCAGATTTCTAACCATAATACCCATTATGGCATTAAGTTTTTGGATTTTTAATATATCAATATCAAGTTAAATAATAAATCTCTAACTTAAACACTTTGCTAATTAACCGGTCCACAAAAATTTACCCATTGTTATGATGGAATTTTTTATTGTTTTTTATCTACATCCTTCATTGCGCACTTCATCCATAACAACGCATACACATAACAAATTTGCTTTTGAGAATATAAATTTATGCGGACAATTTATATAATGTATAATTTTCATTATCGTCCTTTTATAAATACATATAATATTAGGGAAATAGTATTGATGAGATGTAGCTATATTATATGATCATAAGCGTAGTTCATAGCACGTGTACTTACATTTATTAAAGAAGCTTGTATTTCGGGAAAACAAAAGTGTTGATGGAACACTCTGCAAGTTTACATGATTTCCAAGTCTAAATACAGAAGTTTTCCAGTTATTGGCAACAAATGACATCAACAACTTGCTAGCCATTTCGTATTAACTTCTAAAACTAAATACGGCCTATTTTAGGTATGGTAAAAAACAAGCAAATATCACAACTTATCGATATTTTAAATAAAACGATATTATATCCGATTGACCGCAAGACTAAAGTATCATGTTTGGATTTTGTGAACAGCTGTTTAATGGAGTCAAATATTGAAGAATAGTAAACTATAAGTGAATAATGATTTTAATCCTTACAAAATATATGTACTTATAAACGCCGTAAAGGCGTTTCAGCAGACCTTTTTGTTTTAAGGTTCGCGACATTTTCGTTGATCTGTAACCTGGACTTAACACCAGGAACACATACTGATGCTAATGTTTCACATATTTTTTAAATTATAAGCGTCCCGCAAGATGTTGTTTTGCGTGATTGGCTAGAAGACGGAAAATATTCGATATATATTGGGTGTGATTTATTGATTACATAATCGATAAGATTATTGCGTATCGATATTTCGTTATGTCGAATAACCTGTTGTCAGCAACACATCTCCAATGAAAGGAAAATAAAAACAAAGGTGTAAATATTTACTTTATGAAGTTTTACTTCAATCGAAGAGTCAATAAAAATGTCGTGGTTTAATCTGTGGGACGGATTAAAAACTAAGACATGCAGGTACCTACTGCAAAGGTATTTGGGACAGTTTTTTGAAAATAATCTCAACTTGGAACAATTGAAAGTGGATCTCTACAATGGCAAAGCTGTTGTGGAAAATATATCACTAAAAGTTAATGTAAGTATAATTCAGATTAACTCATGTCGATCAAAACATAACTTTCCCTTAAACTAAATTAAAGAAAAGTAGAAATGCATAAAAACATTATATTATAACCGAACTATAACTTTCTACGCACTAAAATTATTTGGACTGATGAATAGTTTTTAATAGTTGGTGAATGTTAGCTCCCACACGTTGGTGACTGCTTTTCGACATGGTACAACAATGACTTAAAATAATATTTAACAATGTTTATTTTTAGGCTCTCAACGAATTGTTTGAAGGCCAAGGATGGGCTTTTGAAGTGGTTTCTGGACAAATTGGATGCTTGACGGCAATGGTTCCATGGAATGCTCTTATGACCAACGACAGTTTACTTAATATCTCAAATTTGACTATAACTCTTAGACCAGTCACGCGTTGCCAAAGCGGAACAACTATGTTAGAATCGATGTGGTCATCCGTTAGCAGTTCCATGCAAATGGCCGAAGAATGCATGAAGCAAATTGATGACGACATACCATTTTTAAATCACAACAATACTTTGATTGGATTGGAAAAGTTTGCTGAAACCATTGACAACGGTGAGTAACAATATAAAATGAAATAAGAAATTTTGAATTTTCTACCTTATTGTTGGCTTTAGATCTGAATTAAATAAAATCATCTGGTGGTGAATCAGGGGTAATAACAACAAGAATCATTTTAAGATATATTACAGTAGCATCAGGGGAGCTTTGCTTTGGTTAAATTACCATTTCATTCGCAACCGAGTATTAACTTGCATCACCCTTGTTAACAACAACTTGAAAATCATGCACTTTTTTGGTGTAGAAGCAATAACCTTCATGGAAATGATGTTGTTTTAGTCACTTTGTCTTGAATATGTAGATACAGGAACGCAAAATTAAACCATTGTTTACTTGGCAAGGAAATTGTGGGTATATGTTAGGGGACAAACAAATTTTACGTTTGTGTTAATTGACAGCTTTAAATGGTTTCAAAGGTTTTATTTCTTTAAAATCATTTTCACTTGGCGAAACCATCGGAAAGTTTTAAACAATTACCAAGTATATCTTAATAGCCTTTCTAGGTCTGCCTCATGAAATTCTTTATATCCCTATATGTCAAATAAATAATCATACTTGTACTAAAAAAATTTAGTTAATTTTAAAAGATAGGTTATGACTATGTACGAAAACGATGAAGTTAAAAATACAATTTTCAATTAAAATCACAAATATTATAAAGCAAATTTTATTTATCTATTTTGTAAATATCTAATTTTTTATTATATTTTTCAGTTCTGAATCGTATACATGCAAACTTAACCAACACAACGATAAACATCGAATACACACTGCCAAAGTCAGACAAAAAGCTTATTATAACATTTAAAGCTAAACATGTTGAATATAAAAATCAAACTGGATATGGAAAATATTCATCATCAAACGAAGGCTTTGGAAGTAATGATGATAGCACGGAACTGCCTTCTAATTTGAAATATCTACCGATGATTGCAAAGCACAACTTAGTTACTAATGATTTAACGATTCACACTTCGGAACTTATTTATAGTGAAAGCCATATTGGGGAGTTGGAGTCTGTTGGAAGTCTATGTAAAATAGTGGAATTCAAAGGGTGCCAGAATTTTGAAATTAGCGTAAAACAAACTGAAAACATAGTTGGTCCAAAAATCAACCTGGAAGTTGTCATAGATGACATTTATTTTATGCTCACTCCTCGTCAAACGCATCTGCTAACCCGAATTTTAAAAGGATTTGATGATGTGCGTCCAAAAGATAAGATGTTAAAAAAATTTTCGGATTATAAAACTGAATTATCTTACCCACATTGCAACACGAAAATGACAGGCATTGTTGGAAAGGATGGACAGTGGTGTACTGAAGGAGATAGTTTTAAAAAATCCGAATTTTTGTATACGGATATGAAAAAGGTTAAAATACCTAATTCTGATAAGTCTTCGACATCTACCAATAGCATATCAACGTCCTATAGTAATGCTCAAATGTATAACGGCACGGTTGAAAAATCTGGCGAAATTTTAAAATTTAAAATGCAAATATTTAAAATTGTTGCCGTTATCTTACATAATGATATACTTTTTGAAAACACTACTTGTGGTGTTGGGACCCGCAGTATATATAGCAATGAAAGTTTCGAGAACTATTCGAAAATTGCGAACATATTTTTCCCAAACACTTATATGGATAATCCCTGGAAGGAACACTGTATACCAATACCAAACAATAACTATCTGTTAATTATGGTCTCCTCCTTGTTAGTAAATGGAAATCAACAAAGGCGATGTAATGAGTTAACTTTAAGGAGTACATTATCAGCAACGACGTTTGACCTAAGTGAAATACTTGACAACACCGAGTGCCATTTAATTTTGTTTGACAGAAAAAATGTGAGTATTGACCTAATTGTTTGCCTTGTACTAACTTTAAATGGATAAATGATTATTATTATAAAGAAATACTTATCTATGTAACATGCAGAAGGCACTGTCTCCAACACTAATAGACTAATTACCTTCTTTATTAACAACCGACTTCTTCTAGTCATGTTCATAAGATTTTCCTTGTTTAACACAAATCAAATTATTTTTTTTACTCAATTTGAGCTCACTTAAATAGAGTATTATCATCTTTCCTAAAAAGTAATAAGCACATAATATGAAATAAAATTTAACCTTACTCACAACTTAATATCTTTTTACCATTTTTCGTCCATAATATAATTTAATACAAATTTTAATTTAATTAATTAATTATTTTTATTTTTAGAACTGCCAAGATGGATACCACACTAGACCAGAAATTACTCTGTCGCATAATACGTCGTATCTTTTTAAACAGAACTACAACACGTGTAGTAACACAATAGAATGCACCTTAGACGACTGTACTACTGAGTTGGATATTTCAATATATGACAGGCTAGGTGCTCTTATAGGAGCATCGCCTTTTATAGACTTGAATGCTCATGAGGTAGTCCAGGAAAATTCAAATCCAATGGATGTGCAAATTAATTGTAATTCCTTCAAAGTAAATTTAAGGTAAGTTTAACTCACACTGGTTACCCAGAAATTTAACTTAGAAATTTAAATTTATTATGACTTGAAAATTGGTCTATTACAGTCGATTTGATTTTAAATTTATATTTATTAATTGTTTTATGATTGATTGGGTTACTGTTGGTATAGTTGTTTCATAGAAAAATTTATATTAATATAGATTTTTCGTTTTAAAGATCATCAGAAGATACGTTAAGTGAAACATTTGCATAGAAGAATAAAATACACAATAAATTTCACACAGCTCATAATTTATTCTCTAAATTTATATATATGTGTATTATATCGTTACATTAAATTTATTCTTTTAACCAATAAATTAGGTTTCCAGTCTTAGACGGCGGAATTCTTCGTGATCCCTTGATAAAAAATATACGAAGCGACTATCTCTTATTGGACTTCCGAAATGTATTAGTACAGTGGAAATCATATATTTGTATAATTGTGGATAAAGTCGAAGGATTTTATTGTGTAAGTAATTGTAATAGAAAATCTTTATCTTAATCTTAATCTTATCTTAAAATGTAATATTTTCAGGATGAAGGCATTCAGGACGCTATTCATATCATGCAATGTTCAGCTCAGAATAAACTGGATAAGTCAACGACGGACACGGAAAAGTAAGATGTAATCTATTTTACATTTAATAACTAAATTTTCTCTAAATCAGTCAACTATATATTACTAAATTTTTACTATATACGGCACAAGAAAAATGCTAGGTTATCGCGATGCGATATCAGTGTATATTGAGTATATATCCATCTGGCTGTCTTATTGAATACCAACTTTTTTAAGCTTCCTGGAAGCTCAAAACTTATACACTAGAGAGACAAGAAAAATTAAAATTGTAGATAATATGGATATATTTAAACTTCTCAATCTTCATTGATAAGATCGGGCATTTGTACAATAGGCCAATATATTTGGATAAAACTATAAGTTACGTCTTATGAGAGATTTCTTAATGCAACCCAAATTCACTTTAACTTGAACTGCGAAAGCAAACGATGAAATAATATGATGGTCTGACGTAACTCGGCTTTATAATTTAACTAGACTATAAATAATAATTTGTTTTGTCATTGTGACGCCGCTTTGTATGCCTAGTTACAAAATTGATAATTCGACAGTCTGTTAGCCAAAAAAAAAAAACATAACTTAAAAATAATAATCAAAATATGTTTTGTACATTTTTTCAGAATTGTTATAAAAGTTCACAGTTCCAAAGACAACTCGAAATACGAGGAAACTAAATCTTTTGAAAACAGCACAAGACAAAAATTTAAATCACCTTTCAGCTCTAAATGTTCATATGGTTATTCATCTAATATCGAAGGACTTTACGAGAGTACAGGTAATAAATAATTAAAAACCCATATCAAATCGATGTTTCAAAACTCAAAACAGCTAATTATGCTTCTGTACAAATATGCAAACAATCTTCACAAATACATTTACTATATAAGCCAGTCGAAAAATTCACTTCTCTAATAATATTTTTTAATATTTTAATATTATTCAACATTTAATATTATTCAGCAAGAAACACTCGTTTGGTACAAGTTATATATTAAGGGGTCTAAAAAGGGGAACAGTCGCAGGTCAAATCTGAAAAATAACTCAAAACAAACACGTTAAACATACACTTTTTTACATTCGGAAACGCAATTGAATTGATCTATATTCTCTCTATATCATATACTACAAAACTTAAATTATAATACAGTATTTTGTTGCTAATAGCTGGCTGGACTTTGTACCGTAATTAATTCCGTCTTTATATATTGCATTGTTTCATATTCGGTTGTATAAACAGAAATAGTTTTTGTCTTTTTTGTTTCTCACTGCTGGGGAATATGAAGACTAACGTTAAGATTATATTGCAGTAATTGATAAAACCTACTGTGATCGCTTGATCTATTGTCTTAAAACTTAAATATATATTCCAAGTTTTATAAAGATATCTTGAAAATTAAGAAATTAGTTATCTTTAAATGGACAGAGGGTTTTAAATATTTAGACTCAATCTCATCAAGAATATATGCACATAATGGGGTCAGAGACAACTGCTAAATATTTTGTAATGTTAACAATTTTTATGAAACTATATTAATTGTTGCGGTGCCTAATCTTGCATACATCATATTGGTTTTCTTTTTTTTTAGACAAGACCGATTTCTTTTTGCCTGGAGACACTGATGAAATAAATGAATTCTGTGAAGATAGTAAGGATTCATCCAATTTGAAAATTTTGGTTTCTGTACCAAAAGTAAAAATTGTTCTAGAGTAAGTATAATTCTCTGTTTTCCATATACAAAAATATTACAAATGTAGAAAACTCTCGAAGCTTATAAGACCTAGAACGAATCGACCGACTAAAATTAGAAAATCGTCAGATTAACTCTGATCTACAATGCAGTGGAATATTTAGCGTATATAAGATACGCATTCTTATTTTTAATATATTTTTTTTCTTAATGTATAATAATTATTATTATTTGTTTTCATCACAAATTCAAAAATTAATAAGTTATTTTACTTGTTTTTAGATCTAAAGATCTCTATGAAATCATTTATAATCGCCTGAATTGGAACTTATTAATGTGGGAGCCACAATCTGCTACATCACAAGAAGAAAATAGCGTCTGTTCCTTCGACTTATGTGTTAAAGAAGGAATCTTACTCATGTTTACGGATATTCGTGATTTGGAAAACAAAGAACAACCATCCTCGCGTGGAAAAATGAAGTTCAATTTGACAGAATTTCGATTGTTTTCGGTTACTGGCCTTAAAAATGAAAAAAATCTGAGCTATTTTTGTACTCAAATAAAAGAACTAGATGTCCATCACTGTGGTAAGTTGTTTAACTAATTTAACACATTATGTATGAGGTGGGCTTAAAAATATTATCGGTAGAAAATTTGGGTCAATATTAATATCTCTTTACGGCATTATTACTTGTTCCATTTTTCACTTTTTTAATGCAATATTCCATTTTGCAGGAAACATCTTAAACGAATCGGCTACTTTTTGGAGTGACACACCTGATACTAATCTTAAACGGATAATTTGTAATTTTCCAAAGGAACAGAGGGAGGCAAATAATCGAGAGGAAATGGTCTCTGTCGTAGCTGAATTAAGAAAGCAACCAGATAAACGCTTAAAGGTAATTTACAATCTCAACTTAATATTATAAATATTTTTCGGATTTATATCTTTTAATGTTTATACAAATAAAAGTATATACTTGGAAATAGTTACGTATTCTTGGAGCCTTCCTGCGACTGATAAGTTGAATGAATATTTGAGATGAAGTTATGCTTGTCGCATCAATAAGATCACGCAGTTGTGTAGATGGTCTTCCTTGTCGTAGCACGCCTTGATATGGATATGAAATTAATAAAATAAATAATCTGAAACCACGCGAAGAATGTAATGAACATAGAGTGTCGGCAGCGGTACGAGACTTACCACTTCCTAATAAGCGTATATCTTTTACTTGCCACCCAGGATGCAAAAGCGCTCTGGCCTTCTGATATGGTCCAATCTGACTATTTACACCAAGGACTACAGTGACCAAGATCAGTTAAATCAGAAACATTGGAGGTAAAGATGGTTAATTGGTTCGTGTATCGATGCAACAAAATGTGATCTGGGCTTCAACGTGTAGAGTTCACGTGCCCGAATTACACCTTAAAATTCAACAACCTATTAAAAATGCCTATGAATGTTTAATGCTATTTTTGTCAGTGCATATAGGTGAATATATCAGTATATGTTTTGTGAGTCCCAATGTTTTTTATGTAGCTTTCTGCGAGAGCTTTACTTGCATGGTCTGACGGGGCTTAAATACTTTAGAATCTGGCGTTTCCTTCTTCATCTTAATCTGTTGCTTATCTCTTTATATCTGTATATCTCTTAAGCAATATACTCTTATATTCTTGTGCTTTTAAACTTGATATCTCGGGAAACATACTTGGCCTGTGACTAAATACGTTAACCACATACATGAATTAATTAAAAATAATATATCTTATTTTGCAGAGAATAAAGCTTGCATTTGGAATAAATGGTGTCAATGTATGGCATAAACCGGAATATTCAGTAAATCATTGGATCTATGAACTAATCGATTTTCTAAATGTAACTGTAAGTATCCTATTTTCTTTGAAACGTTTAGAGCTAGAGACTTAAAACTCGGAACATATTCTCATCTCTACCAATACCAAAATAGGTGATAGAAAAACTATATGATTGATAAATTAAAATCGATAAAAATCCACATGACTGTAAAATTTCAAAGCTAGAATCGCCAGATTTGTTTAGTATATTATTGGTAAAGTTCTTCAAAGATTAGCTATTCACCAATGCCGCACTCAGTCTTCCCGCCTCTAAATATCGATAATGTCTATAGCCTAGGAACACAGGCTAGAAACGCTATTGTTGGTAGGGTTTTTTAAAAAATAATTTTCGGACCACGACTAACCGTCCATCTGTACCTACTGGGCCCTTACAAACCTGAAATGGCTATATCTGTAAACTGTTTCATTTGAGATAGAGTCATAACAAACACCCAAACACAAACACCCAATTGTATAATTGGATACAACAATGTATCTTCCATTTTAAACCTAGTCATCAAACTTGAAATGTAAATTATTAGTAACATCCTTCAGAAAGCAAATACAACATTTCACGTCATTTTTACTCTGCCAAACAACGCAGAAGCCTATTTAAGAAGATATAATTAAAAAAAAAAACCCAGGCCTATAACACCCGTAGCTATAAAAGTTGTGATACAAATTTTGTATGGTAAAATGGGTTATTCAGTGGGATTTGTCGTCACACGCTTCGTTGTTTTTGAAGAATACAGATTTTTTATTTCAGGACTTTCCTATTGAAGCGTATGAGCCATATGCGCTTGTTTCGGAAATTCAGGGACATATTTGGAACTTTGCTATGGAGTATCGGTAAGTTTTTTATTATAAATTTTAAAAAGCAATCATAGTATTAGTAATTTAGTTATAAGTTAGTCTTGGTTTGGAAATTCGTATAAATCGAGCACATATTAATGTGTTAGTCATGTTGTCCACTCGTTCGACCATCAATTCGTCTGTCCGTATAAATCCATCTTGAGACTGTCAGCTTGTCTATAAAGCTAACTTTGTGCTCTACTAATATATTAGATTTATATAAGGAAGAATTATTTAATTTATGTAAAACTCCGAAAACAAACAAACTGAGAAGTCTTAGTGATCTGAAAAAATAACGAAATTTGTGCTAGTAAACCGCCTGAAGAAACTCTTCTTATTGTTTAGCTTCAATGCAATGCAACTCGAAAAACAAATTAAAATACTTAACACTCAAGCGAGTGGAGATGTTTTTTCTGAAAATGGAAAGGGCGCAACAATAAATATGTTTGTATATTAATATTGGTTGTGAAATCCTTGTGTAACAATCGCTGTTGCATGTCAACATTTGTCTACTATAATATCGGTTTATTAAAGTATTTAGGCTCAACTGAAGCTGGTTACATAAATTCAGCTTCATATTGTTTCAACTCAAACTCATAATTTTTAATATTTGTAGTTATAATGCCTAATTCGTCTTCAACTTTTAAAAATATTCATTACAGGCCAAAATATCTACCTTATCGGGCATTGCTTGATATTGGATATTGTTCCTTTAGCAGCAATATTATATATCCAATCACCGGATGTACTTTACGAATGATAACTGAAGATTGCGTTCTGTCTATTGGTCCAACAGTAAGTAAATCAATTGTGCATTAAGATAAAAATTAATTTTTTAACATTAATATAAACCAAGAAAAAATTGTGTCGCCAAAGTATTTATACAAATGTTTTTTTTTTAGATTCAAGGTGTTAACGTCGTGGATGAAACCTTGGCTCACATAAATTGTTCTGGCTTAGTACCAGTCTTAAGTGTGGGACTGATCAATTTTTCAATTAATCTGAATGATCAAAGTAAATTATATCCTAGTATTGACTTGCGATCTTCAATTCATGACATGCATTTAAAAACCTGCTTTGATGCAGCAGACGCATTGGCACAACTTATTGCATATATAGCAAACGATAAAGACTTAATGTCAAAAGAAAAGAATAGCGTTGACTCTGAAAAACCCAATGATTGCCCATTACAAAAAAATGATCAGAATAATGATGATACACTGAAGCATATAAATATACTTATGGCCGATGCTGTGAAAGATGTAACAGAATCTTCGCCATCAGATATATCAACAAAAATGAATGTGATAAAGGAAAATGAAACTGAAATCCATCAAAGCACATCATTATTCAATAATAGTTTTGATGCCTGCAATAATTCCGTCTTTGAATCAAATGTAATGCTTGCATCATATTATGAACACGAGAAAAGTGCTCTGCCGCAAGTCAAAGCCGATCTTGGAGCTACTTTATCAACCAATGCGCAGGTGTTGGAGGAAAAAGACTTTCATGTCATACATGATGAGGACATTTTTTTTATGGTAAGATATGCACAAACCATTTTTTATAATAATAAAAGTTACTGAGCTTAAGCTATGTTAGTTACAATTAAGATTTACGCAAAACATTCGGTTACCAGATTTGTTGTCGCAAATAAATACGCGTTTCTATAAAAGGACTGAAAAACTAAAAAGTATGTGGGGAATGCCTAGGACAGACCTAAACATTTATCAATTCACAACAATAGTAAAATAAGAATATTGTAAAATATTTAAATTCTTTTAAATACAAGTTCAAGTTTTGATAATCTACTTTCTAGTACTGCAGGGTCGCCAGAAAAAAAATGGACTATTGATGTTTAATAATCTATAATATTTGCAAATATAAATAATTGTGTTCATTTAAAATGTTTTTAAACCCAAGCAAAAATATTTATTTTATTTTATTTTCTGTTAAAGGATAAATTTGGAGTCGAGCAAATATATGTTTCTGAAGACCCAATTCAAATAATTGACAACCATTTCTGCTTACCAAGTGAAAAAGTAGATGTTCTTCGCCCTTCCACACATTTTCCTATACCTGAACAAAGTTATACTCTATGTGAGATGACATTTACATGGCATTTGTTTGGAGGAAAAGATTTTCCAGACTTGACTACTAGCCCTACAAAAAAGGAGAAATCAAGGTATGTTTTATTTAGGGTTTTGTATTTGTATTTTTGATTAAAGTATAACAATAATTTAAAATAACATCGTAAACTTAAAGGTATTTCATGCCTAGGAAATTTTTTCATTCGTCGGCAAAATTTTCTATGTTTTGTGGTGAATTTTTATTTATAAATGATCGTTATTATTAAATAAAATATAAATTTCGGGCAACCTACGCCAACACATTAATTTTAAACCGATATGCAATAAAGCTTATATTTATTTCAATAGTTGTTATTTTTCAAATTACTTATATTAAATATTTGTTTCTATAAATAATATCAAATTTTATTTTAGTTTTACAACAGGCGTTGGTATGTCGGAGACATATAAACATGGTGTATCACAAGCTCCAAAGAAAAAACCAACAAAATCAAAAAAAATACCCTCTGATGAATTGCATACAGCACGAAATTCAGAAGTGCTTGTCGAAATTCAATTCTCGAAGATTCGCTTATCCCATGATGCATATCCTAAGCAATCGGTCTATGCATCTCGACAAGTGTTGGTTATTTCGGATATAGAAATTCGAGACCGCCTACTCACTTCAGATATTAATAAGCTTCTTTATCACGCCAATAAGAACAGCTTACCACAGAGAAACGATGAAAACATGATAACAGTGAAAGCCTTGAACGTTCGATCAAATGTGAAGAAAAACAGAGCCGAGGAATGCTCATTAAAAGTTTCAATATTGCCCATCAGACTTAATATTGACCAAGACACTTTATTGTTTTTGGAAGAATTTTTTTCTTCTCTGGTTAAAGGATCGACCAATGTTGATAATGTTGACAATGTGGCAACTCACGATGATCCACTGATGGCTGTAAATGAAATAATTTCAAATAAGTTCAAACTAAACGAGAAAAAAGAACTAGATTCAGATGAAGGCTCAAAAACGTTTGAATTCGCAGAAGATTATTCCCCAAATGATGTACATCCCACTTACTTTAAGGAGTTTGTATTTAGTCCTGCGTTGCCAATATGCTTTGACTACCATGGTCGAAGGGTAGAACTTTCTCGTGGTCCAATAACTGGTTTAGTAATGGGACTTGCGCAGCTACAGGGTTCTGGAATATGTCTTCGTGAAGTTATAAATCGGTAAGTAAAAAACTTACTGAACTCCATTATACTCTGTTTTACACTATTCCGTTTTTCAGGCGAGGCCTTCTTGGCTGGAACAAGTTATTTGAATTTGTCGGAAAGGAATGGCTTAAAGACATTAAAAGAAACCAATTGCCAAATATATTAAGTGGAATCGGGCCAACAAATGCCGTTCTACAACTGTGTAAGTATTCTTCTTATGTATTGTAATTTATATTTACTCTGCCAATTAAATAAAATTGAAACCGAAATTGTGTAAATATGTGTTAAACACATTTGAAGAAACCTCCGACCAAATATGATGTATATATTCTTGATCGCTATTCAATTTCATTCTTTTTGTTTTACTGTTTTGTACCTAGTCAGCCATTGTGACTTGAATATAATATATTTTTTTTATAATTTTTTTAATTTCAGTTCAAGGCTTCTTTGACTTGTTTAGACTTCCATTGCAACAATATAACAAAGATGGAAGAATAATTCGTGGTTTTCAACTGGGTGCTCAAAGTTTCAGTGCCCGAACAGCGTATGCCGCACTTGAGATAACTTCTAGAATAATTCATTTACTTCAGGTGAATATATTTTGGTTAATTCAACTTTTAAAATAATACAATGCAATACATACAATGCAAATGTAAGTAAGAAGCAGAAGGAAATTTTTCTTCAAAAAGATTGTAATGTATAAACAAAAAGAAGGCTATTCTTTGATAGTTTAAAGATAACATGTAATATTTAACGTACATAAAATTACCTTTTGTAGATCGGAATACGATATTTTGCTTATGTCTTATAATTAAATAACCATGTCCTAAATTTTTGTAGTTCACTGCGGAAACGACTTTTGACATGTTATCTGCTGGACCGTCATTGAGCAGACGGCGGAATGCTAAGCATGGTAAAAGACGACAAGGCCGACCCAAGGATTTACGTGAAGGTGTTGCAAATGCCTACACCATCGTAAAGGAGGTAATTTGCCAAAGCTGTTAATAAACATATTTAATTTTTTATACATTTGAAATGTTTAATGATTGTCACGAAATGGTTACATGCTATATACAAACCAATTTTTACAAATGACCTATCTATTGTACAATTATCTGATACTATCTGCCAATCTTTCAAAGTAAATTAAATTATCATTTTGAATCTAAATTTTCGTATTTGACGTGTAGATTAAGTTTAGCTCGCTCATGTTTATATGGGTAACTTGACTAATTTTTCTGCATACATTTGTTTAAAGCAAGGGATTTTAGTTCCACCTTTTAAAAATGAATTTGGCAATATTTATTTTATTTGTATCATTGACACAGTCTGATTCTGATAAATTTCCCTAGAACTCATTTCCACCGAAATTAAATGCGACCTTTTTATATGCATGTAGTGACTACTGATGTGCTAAAAATTGTTATTAGATATCTTAAACATTGAGCTTTTAGTTTGCATCGAGGTCGAAGACATCTCTTTCAAAAACTTCTCGGAAAAATTGCAGCACTCTCTCATTATATCTTAATTTGTATTTACAGGGAATAAACGAATCAGCGAATACGTTATTGGAAGCAGCATTTGTGGAGCACGACCAAAAAGGGTACAGTGGAGCAGTTGGTGCAGTTGTCAGGCAAATACCTCAGTTAGTTGTGTGTCCGGCAGTTCTGGCAACGCAAGCAACTACAAACATTTTAGGGGGGGCTAAAAGTTCTCTTGTTCCGGAGGCAAAACGGGAAGCAACGGATAAATGGAAGAATGCAAAAAACTAAATAAAATAAGGCTACAAATTTCTTAACACATGTATAAATATAAGTATGGATTTTTAAACAAATTTGTCAGTGCATTAAGTTAGCAATACATTGTCATAAGTCTTGTTGCACATTGGTTGACCTTACAGCCTTAAAATTAAGTCGATTCTGGAACAGTTATGTACAACTGTACTTAAAAAGGAAGTAGAATATGATTAAGTAGCGGAGGTTATTGGCCAATAAAATTAATATAATTAAACGAAAGTGTTTTTTAAGATTGAAAAAAACATAGTAAAGTATTTCCTTCGTTTGCTTCGAGATACTTATTCCAATGCTGTCACATATCTAGCAATAGACGTATATAATCGAAAAAATTCTGGAACTGTCCCGATAGCTTCAAGTGCACCCAATATGAAATCTTCCTTTCTCATCGGCAAATTAATAAGGATTTGGCCTATGTCCAAATGTGGTCGTAACTAACATAAGGCAATGTTGAATTTATTAGTGGACATTATCAACAATTTTAATATAAGAGGCAATCTGACCAAAAGGGAAAAAGTGTTGCTTCTTGAAGGGCAACCCTTTGACTTTTTTTTCTTATTTTACACTTACATAAAAAATCTTTAAATCATTCCAGATTTTTAAATATGACCCTTCAACTATCAAATTTTGATCGCCAGGTAGCGTTGAGTACTCTATTCTTCCCTCCGAAAGGTGGTGCCAAAATCATTAGCGCAACCGATCGATGTATTCGATATATTGTAAAGTTTCGGATTTTTTTAACCCAACTCTACATGGATGAAACTTATAAATTATTGCGATGGTCACAAACAAGATAGATATATTTACATTAAAAGTAAAAGGACATATAAATATAGTTATTTTAGCTTATGGCATAATTCTAAATATATTTAGCTTAGAATTAATTGTTAGCAACATGTAACGGTCGCCAAACATTCAAAGGTGTGTCAGCATTCGAATCTGTGTGGAACAAATTTAATATTATGATTGGGGTACCTGCACTGTTATCTAATAGATCTATTGTTTCTCCGTCAACCCCAGCTCTATCACGAATGCTATAATCTGTATAGTTTGCTACTCTAATTATCTAGTTTAGATGTGGAACATATTGCAGATAGACTGATGAAAAATCACAATCACAAATATAACAATTAATCATTATATATATTAAATACAACATATGGGATTCTCACAAAATACTATATACATATAAATGCTTTAAATAAAAATAAACAAATAAGGACAGACTCTCAGTACATTAACGACAACAAACCGTAGCAGAGGAAGTCGTCAGAGCCAGAGCCAGAAGTCAGTAATTGGAAAGCCACTGCCTGAACAATTATGAAAGTTTTATTTAACTTCAATATCGATAATTATTTATTATTATTATTATATAATAATCAACTGTTCCAATGCCAAAGATGAAAATGAAAACCTGTTATAGCTGAATGAGTTGTGGTAAATCACATCCTAAGCCAGAGAGATTCCCAACATTTTCGAGATGAACTTCTCCTACTGTTGCAACCCTTGTAGCTGAACACATAATCGAGCGAAATTTCAAAAGTAGTAGTACAAAAGAGTATTAAAAGGAATGAACGACACAAAAGAAAGTCCATCCTATGAAACCGCCTACCATAAAATGGTACACCGATGGATCACTCACCTTGTATATCATACCATGAATCCTTGGGACCGCACACCAGCATATTTCAAGCTGAGGGGTGTTCAATAGAAAATAGTTTTACTTAAAACGTAACAACCCGAAAGCGGACATATCCATCCCTTTCGATAGTAAAGCAATAGCCGCTATATGAAATGAAAATAACATCAAAAGTAGTTCATAAATACGAACCAAGCTTGACCAACTTTGGACTAATCTATCTATTGACAGGACATTGTAGACTAAGAAGTTACTAAATTAGGTACGCAGGTTTTGAAATAGTGAGGAGATTCCTCAATGCACATCCTAGCAGAATGCATGTCATGATATTCAAAGACAAAGAACCCAGCAAAGCTTCTAGCATTCACCCAAAAGCTGTGGTTGGTGGCGGAGCTATAAGCTCACAAGAAGGGGCACGATAGATCTTCTAGGTGGTTAATGTTTATAATAACACGAGCAGAAAAAAAACAGCAACAAAGAAGGCCTCCGATTGCTCTCCTTGCCTCTACAGTTCAATAGGTTTATGTAGTTAACTTTCAAATCGATTATTAAATAGTTTTTCATTTCCGTTTCATATCCTTTTCTGAAACATGGTTAAGTTCCGAAAATCTCAAATTCTGGAATCTTATTTATTCGATTCTCTATATATGTTCTTACATTCCACCTTCTTTAGATGGTTCTTTCTGATCGTGACCCTTTTAGTGATCTTGGTGATTTCAATATCGCTGGAACTAAATGGAATAGTTGTCCTGACTCAAGTGATTTGTCAACCACAACTCAAACTGAAATTGTTGATGGGTTTTTTGGATATCAGCAATCAATAAAATTTACATTTTTGTCAAGGATCCTTCCTTCTCATATGATCTCTGTTCTGAGTCCATGTCCTATCCAACAATGTTGAAGGTGTTGTTTAATTTGCCAGATAGGGCGAGTTCGCAAATCTTGTTGATTATCTCGACCTAACACAGACTGACTGGACATGGCCTAACATACAGTCGTACCAAATAATGATACTGAATTTACCCTAGTAAATTGATAACTTCCATTCGTTCCAATTCATACCGCGCCGCATTGCGGCCTAAATTGGCGTCTGTCAAAATGTTATTTGATTTATTTTGACGACGGCAATCGACAGCCCTCCACAGAAGCGGCATGATCATCCAAATGGAAGTAGTAAATTATGAACGATAAATATTTTAAATCATTAAGAAAAATTTATACATATATACGCCGTAAGTGCGATAAAATTAATTATAAATATTTTGACTGCTCTTTTTTATTAGGTTCTGAAATAAAAATATATTGCGAGTTTCGATTGCGAGATTTTTTGTGTTCTGTAAACTGGACTTTAGCCGAAAAGTACTGACAGAGTGCAACAAAATGAATTAGGAACACATTCTACTAATGCAGAATGAAGACACAGACATATCGATGACAAATTTATATCGATATAACAGACATTTTTATCAACGGCTTGAATTTAAATATCGAATTAATATCAATATATTTTGATATCGCAATTTGTTAACATCTCTAGTTTATACATATACATACATTTTAGTTAAATTTGACAACAGAGAATGAATGAAGAGTAAAGATTGATAAACAAATTATTGATTGACATACAATCATTCTCGATTATGAGTTAAAAACAGTGTGTTTTACTGTTGATCATTATTGGAGTTTTTTGAAGTCGATGGAACGCACATGCATTAACACAAGTATGTACATAAGTGTATAAATACATATTAAATTTTAAAAGGCGCGCCTTGTTTGTAATTGTTGTAAATGAGGTGTTTATCTAAATCGCCTTCTAACCCTTTTTGGAAGTACAAGACTCATTATTAAACACATATTAATATAAGTTGTGGATAATTTAACGCAGTAGGGACGTGTAAACATATAATAACTGATAATCAAGGAAACATTCTTAGCCTCGACATTCTTTTAATACAACAAATCAGTTCTTTTTTTTATCAGTTCATTATTTCCATACGTTAATACGTTCAAATGCTTGCAGCGTCTGTCGTTACATTATCTGTAAGAAATATACAGTTGTCGCAAAGATCTCGTTATGTTCGCTCATGTTTTCCAGCAGTTTTGTCTATATATATGCATTCATCTGGCTCAGCAGGTCAGGTTATAATGGATTCGCGCTCATTGTCTCGCAGGAGTCGGCTGGCTTAGCATATGGCTTATTTCCCTAATATTTATATGTCCGTTTATGTCATCCAAGAGAATCCTTTTCCTTATTACTAAATGCAACAGTCCAGAATTATAAACCTGCACATAGTGTTTGTTGTAGGTTTGTTGTCTATTGTTGTCCATTTGCACAGAATTAATAAAAAGGAGTTAATAAGCGTGGTGATAATTATTTATGAAAGACAAATAAAAGAAATAATTTTAAAATGTTAATTCATTTGGAGTGACATATCAAGAACTAAAAAATAATAAGCAATAATGGAAGGATACCTTGATATATACTGACAGCTCTTTAGAGCATAATAGAAAAAATAATTAAATAGTTTTTTCCTGTTATGAAGAATAGCTATTCATAAATACTCGCTTTGTTAACATATTAAAATATACAAATTCAAGACCAAGTCTTAGTATATTCTAAAAAAAATCAGATTTAGAAAAAATGTACATAAGTTTGTGAAGATAAAATTATTATACATAATATTTAATATATATTTAGCACCAGTAAAAATAAATTAAATGTTATTATTGACTTATCAGCCCGACAATAGCACCTAAAATAAGTCTCTGAATATTGTTATTAACATACGCCCTAATCGTAATCCACATTGGATGCAAAAGAGAAGAAGAAGAAATCTTTACCACAACATATTTATAAAAAAACGCCAACCACAATGAAATATTGTGGTATATTGTGGTATATATATATATATATATAAATAGGTAATTACAATTTCAAATTTCTTTTAATTTTTGCACGATTTTTTGATGGATTTGTAAATTACATTAATACAAATTTAGATTCTGCTTAGAGGAAAGAAAGTTTTTTTTTTTACAAATTTAAAAAATAATCGGGAACATATAAGCAAATACTCAGGAAATGTTTTTATCTCTTAAATTGGCTGCCCGTAGCAACACATACAGCTTACAAGCGCTGTTTCACATAACTAATAAGGGTTTCCTTATTGTATGTTTCAGATCTCAATGGCTGCTTCCATTCAGCTCGATAATTCGGACTTCTGTTTGCCATTTTAAAAAGAAAACATGTAAATTTTCAGTAGGATTCATGACTGGACTCTGTGCACTGCGTATCAAATGAGCATTCAGAGTTTTAAATTGTGCAGCATTCAATTAAGGCCAAAACACAAATTAATTAAAATGTCACACAGTTTCATAATTGATATTGCCATAGTTATTTCTATCACTATTTCAATAAGATGAGTATTCTCTAAATTGTATTAATTTTTCCACATTTTAAAACGATCGATCAGGCACTGGTAGCGGTCTGAAGATCTATTATTCTCAGTCTAATATATTAAACTGAACTAAGAGGCATAATATATGGTTATTCCCTACCATTTCGAATTTTCTTATATTCAACAAGTAAATAATAAATTTATAGTGACTACAAAACGATCCGTTTGGAATTGAACTCATTGTTTATTATTTTTTTTTAAATTGTTTTAATATAGTTAGATCAAAACAGTATTGTAAATTTAATGACATTGCTAAATGGAATCTCTATGTTTTAAAATGGTTTATATATATTAATCTTTTTACTTATTATTATTGTTGTAAATAAATCGTAATAAATTTTAAAAATTACTTATTTTTATTGAAAGTAAAATTGAAAAATGTGACGTTGAATAGGTCAAAAGACGAAATTATATTTTAGACAATGGAATAAGTTTAAAACACGCAGAATATGTAATTATGTATTCCCTGTATATATGGTTTTTTTTTAAATTTTTTTATTGTGCCCTGATACCGAAGGTGTATTGTTGGTGTGCAATGTATGTCATGCTATGTATGTGCAATGTATTTCATGCTTCTTAACTTTGAACATATACTTTCTTGTGTCTGACAAAATCGTAAAATTGGGGTGATAAGTCCTCTAAAACCGATAAAACCACAATTTTAAACCAACAGCCAAAAAATTGGGTAATGTCTTTAAAAAGAAAGCCAAAGTCTACGTTCGATGCCCTCACTTCTCGCGCATTGCTTTTCGCGTAGATTTTTAATTATAGGATTCAAATTTATGCAGTTGCAACCTCTGTCCTCTTAACAAGTCGATAAAACAGCTTATTTTCTGAAAGTTAGGGTCAGCAAATAGCTCCCTTTGATGAAAAAATGGGTAACCACTTCCGGTTTTTTATTTTTAGCAACGCCCAATCTTGCCCTGTAAATTCGTAATAGCGTTATCTGCCGCAATTTTTAGGTCAAACTTCATGGGTATATCTTGGATACCGTCATCCAATTTTGTGAAAGCGGTTGCTGCCTTACTGCGATGGAGGTTAATCTGCAGTATTATCTTTTTCATTCGATTTCATTCGAGGCGTGTCTCGGTTTGATCATTCTTGACATTCCACGTTTCGTAAACTTATTAACAGAATATTTTCTTGTGCTTTGTTTTCTCTTTAAACTTAACCAAGCGTATTTCGTGGCATCATCAAATGCCCGCTGAAGAGTTGCCTGTTCGCTTTACTAAAAGTAATTAAAAGCTAGTGAGAAATTTTAGTAAAATATTTCATTTAAATCAGAACCAATATCTTTTTCTGTTCTTAATTTATTCCCTGTTGAAGGCCCTTGAATTTCAGACACTCGTCTTCTAATTGGTTTTTGCAAAAACTGCTTTTAGTAATATAAATGAAGGCAGCCAAATTATAAAGGGGTAATGCATCTGCGAAACTCCAAAATATTCGAGATTCCCGAGTATTAATCGGATAAGTTCAGTGTCTCAATTTTTGCTTGGTCGAACCTGGATTGGATTATTCTGTGTGTCCGTCGGCACATTTCCTATGTTTTGTCGGGTTGACTTCTCACTTACTCTCCGCTATATCTGTCCTGGTCTTGACTGACTGGATAAAGCTGTTTCCATCGCATGCTGAATTAGTCTAATCGCTACTTCTGACCTCATTGGACTCTTTTTAAAAACATTATTTGATAGTATAGTATGATAGCCGCCTGCATCTCTTCTGTTGATCTCTGCAGTCGCTTTGTTACTGCTAGCACTGTTTTCACCATTTTTAATCGAAACTGGATGTTAATTTTTTATTTTTAGATGAGAGGGAGTTGATACCGACATTTAAAAGACGTCGCCAGCAATCTAAGCTTAGTGACTCTAACTTTGAAAGTTTGGTTGATTTTATCGAGTCATAATCTGTTTATAAAACCTTAACACCGATAATATACTTTTAAAATTTTGTGACTCTGGTTCGAAAGTTGTGGTATGGTCATTTTCTAAATAGATAATTAAAACATCCAACCATATATATATATATATATATATTCATATTTAAATATTGTCTGCCATTTTTGGACGCTTATAAAATTAACTAATATATTGTTCTCATTTTAGATACAATGGCGACTTCAAATATAGGCCTTGCCGATATGACGGCAATTACTGAGATAGACGAAAATGGAATCAACAATAATTTAAAGCTTCGATATACACAGGACATAATATATGTATCCTTTTAAACAAATGATTCGATTTAATTCAAAGTACATATGATATTATATGTTCTCGTATGGGTTCGGAGGATTCATTTAGCAAAGTTTTCAAGTCTGTTTCAAATTACAAGGTGTTTCGTTACTCAGCTCGACTACCTAAAAAATTGTTCATGTTACTTCTGGTGTACTTCAAGATTATTGATGTTCTTCCGTTAATCTTTGCCATCCAAACATTCTTATATATAGCAATACTTCCCAAATTCTCGATTCAACTCTTACTTTCTTTAATTAAATTTTCACTATCTTACGGAAATCTCTGAGAACACTGAACTGTATTATACTTATCGCATGTTTTACTATTATATATTATTACTAATCTACTAACGCTTAACCATTTTAGGTCGGAACGGGGTTTTTTAAGTTACTTATTTTTTATTTTGCAATAAATCTTGGACTATTTTACATTTGAATACCCATACCTGGTTTTTATCCTTTAATTAACAATTTTTTTTCTCACTTTAACATTTTAATTTCGTTTTTCCAGGTTTAACTCTAATTTTAAATGTTTATTTATTAAAAGCTTAAATTGTTCGCCCTTAAATACAACCCAAACAACTATAATGTATCAATAATTTTTCTGATTATATAATTTTTAATGTATATACAAATAAATAAATGTATATGGTCTTACCCTAATTACAATTAACCAAACAACAGCTCAAAAGAAAGCGCAAAATGAATTGAATTCAAATATTCGTCTTCAATCCATTGCTGGACTGCTTTAGTGATTATTTTCTCTACTGGAAATAGAAGAGCAGACTTCGAAACTGAAATTATAGTGCTTCGATATGTAGCATCCATTAAGCTATTTGTGTTTTTAATATTAGATTATAATTTCATTTAAAGAATACTAATAATATTAATACCCTTTTTAATTATTGAATCTTTTAATGTGTAATTTAATTTAATTTCTTACAAATATATTTTAGTTTAACCTATTTTTGTATACTTTTCAGATATGTAGATTTTATAAAGACTACATAAAAATTAATCAAAAAAACTAATAAAAATAGCTTATGGAAGAGATCCTTAATTTTTTTCGATTCATTAACTTACTAATTGCTGTGAATGACACAACTAATACAGTTGCAATCTTTCTCTCTAGATGTGGAATATATAGTAATGTTGTACATCGGTTTCACGAGCGATGCTTCTTAGTATTACGTCAATATGTTTACAAAGCTCATGAAACGATCCTGGGGTTAGCTATATAGATAATCAACGACCTTTACATTAAAAGTTTCGTGTATCATATCACATATTATATATATTCAGGAATAAGTTTAGTAGAAACGATGAGAGATATAATAGACTTACCCCGTTCGTTAATCCTTAAGCTTCGCTGTGAACAAGAGGGATCACTTTTGCAGTTCACGGCTAAAAATTAGCTTGGAGCTATACAATCAATTTTGATGGATTCGACCGTCACTGAGTCACTAACATGTTCTGGCACTTCGCGGAGTATGGGAAAAGTGCTACTTGCTGTTCTTGCAGTATATTTGACTACCCCCTGTTTTCGGATGGGTAGTTTATCGGTTTGCTCAAGCTGGCTTCAGATTGGAATTTAGGGACAAAATGTAGTCTGTAGGATATGTACGTTGAAACTGTTTTTGTGATGACCGCAAAGAGGTAAAGTAACTTTTTTGGCACAGTAAAATAGCAAGATGTATTAGTGTACCGACATTACTTCACTCCTGTCCTTTGATTTTAAAATCTCACTTTTAAGCAGGTTAAAATACATTTTTTAAATATCAAATTACAAAAATCAATTGGTTCACGTTAATAAAATAAATAGACATACTCTGGCTCAATTCTGCTTGCTGTAAATCCATATAAATATATTAATATATTTAACCAGGTAAGTTGTATTTTCTATGTTAAAAACATTATAAAAAAAATGAAGAAACAAACAATTAATATTAAATCGCGTAATGTACTGTTTTATTGGCGGCCTAAGCAAGATGAGCCGGCTTCTGATATAGATTTCGGCGAGTTCCGATGGTTGATATTTTAGTAAAATGTTTGGCTTTATGACAACTTCAAGGCAGGATTTTATCGCTATACAAAACAATCAGGTTCTGTATTATTAGAATCAGAAAAGCAATGGCATCACTGCATAATCCAATGAACTCAATGCTGTTGACAATTGTTGACAATGAATATAAAAAATTGTTTTTTTTTAAATGTACGCATCACCAGTTTGGCATGTCGTTTACTACAATTCATTTATGTTTTTTTTTTAAGGAATATGTTAAAAAATATCACATGGCTAAAATGGGGTCTTTAGACCCTCATGTTTTTGCATTAGCTGAAGCTGCCTATAGAAGCATTGTTGATGATAAAATAAATCAGGTATGCTAATTTTATAAAATACATATTGTCTCTATTTTATTACATACCATTTTAGTGTTAAAACTGTTTAAGAAGTAACAAACAAAATGTAAGATATAAAATTATTTTATATTGGTAAAAATGATTATTAAATATTATATTATATTGATTATTAATATTTTAATTTAAAATAATTTAAATTTGTTTCAAATTCTTTTACGACTACCGACGTTAAATATATAAACAAATTGTTGGGTATGTCAGATTGCCCAAATCGCCTTTTGCAATCATACTTCATCAAACTTCTCCTAGATGCATTACTATTCACTGTGTGTTCCCAATTATTCCTGTTTTTTTTTTGGGCAAAACTCCCACAGCTTAAATGATAAATTTAGATATAAAAATATGTGATATTCGCCTAGTTATTATTTTATTATTATTAAATTTCAAAAAACATTTGCCAAATACATGTTTCAGATCTTAATAATTTAATGAGTGTTGTAAAATATCTTGAAAGTTTTTATATTTCTCTTAAAATATAAATGAAATTTTTTTATAGTCCTGCCTTATATCTGGAGAATCTGGTGCTGGAAAAACAGAGTCAACGAAATTTATTTTAAAATATTTATGTGCTGTTACTTCTAATGTATCTACATGGATTCAGCAACAAATCTTGGAGGCCAATACTATTTTGGAAGCATTCGGTAAGTTTACCTCTTAAACTGATCATTGCATTGTAGATCATTTCATTGAAAGAGATCTCTTCTATTATATAATAAGATTTCGAACCCAAACATCTGACACTAGATACAATTAAGACAGCGTTCTTAAATTCTTTGTTTTTCTGTAAATTAAATTATTTTTTTATTTCATTATTTTCTTTCTAGGTAACGCCAAAACCATTCGCAATGATAATAGTTCGCGGTTTGGAAAATTTATGCAAGTGTGCTTTGATGATAAGCACTGCATTAAAGGTTGTGTAATTCAAGATTATTTGCTAGAGCAATCACGGATAACATTTCAATGTCCAGGAGAACGTAATTATCATGTGATGTACCAATTAGTAGCCCAAGGTCAAACAAATAAAACAATGGCTGAAACATTACATTTAAAGCCACCAGAATTTTATAAATATCTTAACACATCAGAAAATATCTCAATAGACATAAATTTTGAGTCAAATAAATTTGACGAACTGACAATGGCACTAACAGTATTGCAAATTCCACAAACCGTAATAGATAGTATATTTAGAGTGTTGAGCTCAATTCTTTGGTTAGGTAATATTGAATTAATGGATATAGACGGAGAAAGATGCGACTTAACAATGGCTGACAAGGAAATTATCGAACTATTATCTAATATGCTAGGCCTTAAAGCAGATGACCTTATTAAGGTTCTCTTACTTCGTCAGATTAATGTTCGAGGGAATATCACTGAAATACCATTAAAATTACACGAGGTAAGTTTTTAATATACATATTTTTATAATTCGTGAAATAAGAAGAGAATACTGATTTTGTGTAGTTACATAGCTGTGTGATTTATTTTATTTTAAGTCAGAAAGACTGATCTAATCTAAAAGGTTCATCATCCGCTGAGCTGCTTGTCCGTCCTTCTGTATCTATGCATCGTAGCCTGTTCCCTGCATATAACATGTAATGTAATCGGCTAACAATTTCTACAATTTCGGACTTCCAAATATTAAGTTTTTCTAGGATTTTCAAAAAATTGTATTTACGGGTTTTATGTTTTATGACAGACTGTCAAATTGTTATTCCACATTTGTGTAGTAATATTGTATTATAAACAGTTTCTTGTACGCCTATCTTGATCCTTAATTTTAAAACTTATTATTAAATTTTAATTTAAATCAGCTACGAATTATATGCTGCCTTTACTAAATGGACGTCAACTAGATAGTTATTACAACTGAAGACTGGTGGATTGATCTATAGGATTTGGCTTGATTTAGCAATGGGGTCAGAGAAATGTTCTTCAGTGTCAGCCACAATTGTAATTTAGAGCAGTGTTATAGAAGAATATTGATACACCAGAAAAGTTTGTGTAAAATATCTCTTAGTTCAGCACTATCAAACTCTTCTCATAAACAATCTCTTAGGAATTATACTATATTTATTATCAATCTTATTAATTTTAGGCAAGAGAAAACCGACATGCGATGGCTAGAGCGTTATATTCCAAAACATTTACATGGCTTGTTGATAAAATAAATGTGTGCACAAATCCCGGAAAAGATGCCAATCAATTTTTAGGAGTTCTTGATATATTCGGATTTGAAAATTTTACAACAAACTCCTTCGAGCAACTTTGCATTAATTATGCTAATGAGAAGTTGCACAAATTTTTTAATCATTACGTCTTCTCATTAGAGCAGTCAATCGTAAGTATCATACAAATTTGATACCAACTCATCAACTATTATATTTAATCTGATTAACAAATATAGCTTACGACAATCTGGTAATTATTTACCCGTATAAAGCAAGTTGCCGAGAATGACAACTGGGAGTCGTCATTGTAAATGATGGTTTGAGCAATTACATAATAATATTGAAATTTAAAAAGCATTACAAAAAGTAACAACAACTCTAAATTAATTCAAAGTATTTATTTAATTTTATTATTTTTTTTTGTGTCTTGCTATCTGTTTGTACTGAGCTATGCCAGCGTTCGGCAAAGTATTAAAATCTTGCTCCTGGTTCAAGTAAGATTTACCAAATTTATCTAATATCTTGGCGAGGTTCTTTAAAATTGATTCAAGCTTTAATTTGAGCTGCATCTCTTCACCAATTTCACCCATTACCATTATTTGGGCAATGCTCAGTGCGACTTTTGTTGGCCTAATATCACCTCAAGCGGTTCACCAACAAGACTTCAACAGATTGTGCCAATTTTGACTTTTTTGTTGTGTACAAATATGTAAAATTAATTATATTTTTTTGCATTACATACACCTACAAATTACGCACTGATCTACTTGTTTCCAAGTCATTTTTTCGTATTCATAATAATCTGAGAAATTATTATTATTTAAAATTTGGAATCAATTGGACAGGTTTTTCTCGGACTTTATTATTATTTAGCCAATTATAGTATACACATTAAAGATTTATTTTACATGTTTGAACTGATTATTATTTATTATATTCATTAATGATTCAATATATCTAGTTTGTATTATACATTGCTAAAAATATAAAAGAGGTTTATCCGTCTGCCTCTAATTTAGAAGCATTTTGATGAGTATTATCGGACGTATCTGTTATCATCAGCTGGATTATAGGTTTTAGAATGTGAAAAATAATTAAATATATGCTAGTGAAAATGTAAATTATTGTACAATTTTTGCGCCCATGAGGACTTAAGACATAGTTTTAGTTTATATTAGTTCCGTATTAATACTTACATATAAAAACAAACATTTTCTTTTGTTTCTATATTCAGTACAAGCAGGAAGAAATTGATTATACTCACGTAGAGTTTACAGATAACTCATTATGTTTGGAACTGATAGATAAACCTCCACGATGTATTTTTAAACTTCTGACTGAGCAATGTCATATGCCCAAAGGTTCAGATTTAGCTTATTTAAATAACTTGCATGCAGAATTCGAATTCAATCCGATGTACGTAAAAGGCTTGGATCGGCGACACTGGGAAACAGAATTTGGTATAAAACACTACGCGGGAAATGTTATTTATTCAGTGGACGGATTTGTTGATAAAAATCGAGATATGCAACAAGATGTATTCTTTGATTCTATGAGCCGCAGTGAACATGCATTCCTGCGCGATCTCTCTAAAAGTCACGTAAGTAATGTTTTTTTTATAAACGCTTACGCGATTTTTGTGCAATCAATTTTCAAATATTTTTTAAACAAGCGTTTTCTGTATCAATTAGCGAATTATTTGTTAATAAACTTAAACATTTAAATATACTTGTAATGCGATATTTAATTTATATAGGATTCATCCTGTTCCAATTTAATACAAAATGTGTCAACAACTCAGCGTGGGACCAGTAAATCAAAATCAACAGTCAGTGATAATTTTCGTCAACAATTGCAGTCTTTAATTGAAGTACTTCAGAACACAAAGCTTTGGTAAGTTGATATATGCTTAAATACAATTTACTTAGTAGGTCTACAACGCATTGGCAGTTTTAAGCAGTTTGTACCTCGTTGCAGTATCTGAGACATAGATTACCTCGTTTGATAGGTAGGTGATATTTTAATTCCAGACTCTACACATAAACGGCTGCAGTTGCATACAATTTGTTATTGGTACAGGTGGCTATTGAAACAAGCCGTATATGCTACGTCCCTAACATTCATTTACCGTTCGTACAGTGTCGGCTACCGGGTCCGGCTTCCGTGTAACTAGGCCTAAGCTGGCAGAGACAGGTCCATAATGCCAAAGCACTGTATAAAAGGAGTGCAGCAGCAGAACAATTGACTGCGAAATTCTTGAAACAGAAAAGGTTGCCTTTAGGAAATTCCCAGTAATCTGCCCTTCAAGTTTGGTTTTAAAATTGCGGTAGATATATGATTTTGTAAATGTGTTGGGTCCTCTTTTTAGGAGTTAACCAGCAATCAACCTTCCAAGCTAGGTGACTATAATCATTAAGCTTGTGAAAGATCGACTATCTTATTGATTTACACCTTTAGAATTATTTGACATTTGGCAATTATAGGCATAAGTGTGGGCTGATCTTTAAAGGACATCAACGATAATCTACTAACCAAATTCGGTGACTGGCCTTAAAATTTTAACAGATATGTGGCCTTATCGATCTAAGCTTATCGACTTTATTAAGGATCCTGGATACCATCGGTATCAAAGTAGTGCGTAATACATATTTTGGTGCACAGTAGAACCTCGTGAGTGTTAAGGCTAGAAATATTACAATATGTAAACAATTAGTAAAGCTAAATAGGTGTGGAGGTGGTCTAATCTTGATGCTTATTTATTATATTTGTATTTGGTTTAAATTTACGCTGTTAAGCGCAAGAAATTAAAATTGAAATTGTACCTTGATACCGTTTTGTATTGGTTTTGCAATTTCCATCACACTGCCTGTTCAAATGTATGAATACAACATTTTCGACGTCTCTAAGGTTTGAGACTTGAATATTTGAACATATTCCGTCTTTGTACGCGGCTTTTCAGATGCAATTAAATACATTTTCAGCAGCTTATTTGATTTTTATGTTCCTGTTTGTAGGCCGTATACCTTACGTTCCTGTGCAGTTTACCAGGAAATTAATCAACTTTAAAAAATTAGAGAGACTATTTAAGAAATTCAGGAAAACTAGCTTTTCGTAATCGTATTCGTATTTTAAAAAAAAAGCACGGCATGTTCTAATCGGGCCATTTCCGATTTACTTGATACATTTATTCTACTACTTAAAACTCTCAAAATCATTAATTGGCTTAGTAAACACTAACCCAAACCTTATTTAGTTCTTTAATATATGAGAGTTAACTATTTTGTAATCTAAGGTTCATTAAAGCAAGAGGAACATGATGGCGTGCCAGGCTGCGTGCTAAGGTACTAATGATAGTGATCTCTTATTGCACTAATAACTCTTTTCCTGATCAGAGGTTATAAACTCATACTCTTTACTCTTTACGGCGTGCGAATATTCTTTATTTATATTGTATCAGGAATGGTTACCTTTCTCCGCATATAGAAAAAAAAACACTCCATTTATCAATTGTTCCAAAATTTATATAATGTCTACAGCAAGAGAACGGAGAAACAGAAAAAAGAGAATTTTAAGCATTCTCATCAAAAATACATATGCAATATGGGGTCGTCTTTAGTGCTATTCAAATGTCACGACAAGTGAACATATATGTGTAAATATATTTTTAAGGTATACAGTACGTGCCAAATTTAAAAATTTTTGTTGTTTAAAAATATTTTGCAGGTATCTCCGATGTATAAAGCCAAATTCTTCTAAACAAGCCGATAGTTACAATGAATCTTTGGTAAATGATCAACTTCGATATCTCGGAATTTTAGATATAATTCGAATTAGAAGAGAAGGTTTCCCAATTCATCTAAGTTTCGAAGAATTTGTATCAAAATATATATGTTTGACCAAAAGCAAGTCATATTCCAGTACACGCGAAGATGTTGTACTTTTATTAAACGATCTTCAAATGCAAAATAACGAATGGCAACTTGGTAAAACAAAAATGTTCTTACGGAGTCCAGCACATGAACTATTAGAGGATTTAAGACAACATCTTAGATGCGCAAAGTCGATTATAATACAGAAAAACTGGAGACGTTATAAAAACAATAAATATTATTTGCGTGTTAGGAAAGCAACTCTAACAATACAGCATGCATATAGAGGATGGAAATTAAGAATTAAATTTATGATAATACGTCGAAGTGCCATAATAATACAAAGTCGCTTACGTGGAGTATTTGCTAGAGAGGTAAGTAAATAGTTCAACTCATCTACACTCTTTATCTATATATATTGCTGTATAAAAACACCCCTTAAAAGTGTTCATACAAATATTCTATTAAAATTTCCAAATTGTTAGTTTTAAGTTCTAACAGTTTTTTAAACTTAATCAATTGATATTTTACACTAATTTATAAGAATTATACTTTTTATACTGCCATAAACTACATACATTTGGATGCTTGTGTTCCTCCTGTGAAGGTTGACAGGTCTTTGAAAATTGCGTAATTCAAGTATAACAAGAATTTTGAAGGGTTAAGAATTTTTTCAATTGCTCTCATTTTTTTTTTCTTGATCTAGATCTAGATATTAATAGCCTGCATCGCTGTAGGTTGTTATTAGCACATAACTCCGGCAGTTCTATATCTTTGTAAATATGAGGAAATTCAAATGTTTATAATTTTGGGCAATCTTTATTTAACTTATCAAGTAAGGGAAAAGTTTGGTTTGGATTACTTGGTATTCAAAAAGTTGATCATGCAAGAACTCATCATTCAACCGATCTTTCTTATTACAGCTAATTGATATAAAAATTGAAATATATGAAATTTATGTATTTAACAGCGGAAATTGATTTCTTTTGAGAGTTGTCAGCTGGTATAAATGTGGTATTAGAGTATTCAGCTGTATTTGACTGATACCGAAGGTATCAAGAGTATATTGGGTTTGTCCAATGTCTGTCCTGCTGTCTTTCCGTCCGCATTAGCGTAACTTTTTCCCTCGTCAGAATTGTCACAACTAGGAGGACTAGTTAATCGATAAAAGAGATTATCCCACATCAATAAACCTACAGATATCCCAAAATTTTAAAGTCACCAAATTAATTTAGTAAGTTGTTGGGGAAAAATTTGGAAATGGTTATATCTATTGCAGTCTTTGAGTTAGAGTCATAAATCTATCCTAGTCACCTACACCCCAAAGTAGTCACTTTCATTTAGTTACCTATTTATTAATGACCCTTGTTCTGTAATACTGTATTCTAACGTACTAATATATGCTGAAGAAGTCAAGTTGTGTCTGACATACCGATTTGATCCCTCAAATCTTATTGCAGGCGGACTTAATTTTATTTTTGTTATGATGTATAATTAATTTGCTTGGTCATGTCATGTCATGTCGTATCTCTCCTCCGGTTGTCAGTTATGGGATGCCACTTGATAGACTGACTTAAATAAAAAAATTTTATGGTTTACTTTCAAGTTCTGGGTTTTATTAAGCGTTAGTCAAGGGAATTTAATGACATTGATACTTTTCTCCAATTGTGGAATATGGATCTTGGTTTTGTGTGTCTACTCAATCAATATTATATTCATCAAAGAAAATTGGAATCTGTGTAGAAGAGTCACTTATTTTGCTCATCGTTCCTATGTCTGGAGTGTACTGTCTCCATACATAAATAAACTGCTACTTTTTAAACTTGGCTCCTTAACTAATCTTCGTATTCTGCAAGGTTTCATGTTTGATCTTAAATAGCTAAATACCAAATACACTTTTCTGTTCCCTCTCGTTACTACTTCCCACTTTCTTATAAACGACATAATACTAATTATTCCTTGCATTAACCGTTTTGAGTACAATGTAATGTAATGATTACAATCAATTCAGAGTCCTTTACTTCTATATTTAATAACTCAATTATCACAGGGAACTCCTCCAACATTTGTTTTCGGACACATCGCATTTTGCGCCAAAAATTCACTAAAATTTATATCTACAGCAATTTTAAAACCAAACTTAAAGGGTAGATTACTAGAAACCAAATTTAAAAATCGATATTTCTTGGCTACTATTTTCTGTGGTCATCAGGTGGTATCAGAGTATTTGGCGGTCAGTTAAGCCCGACTCCAAAATTCTGAATGGTTTTATTATTGGTGAATATTCTTAACTACCTACTAAAATGAATGTAAATGGATTTTTCGTCTGCTGCGTATATTTCGTAATTACGTGATTTTAATAACAAATAAATTCAATGTATTTATTAGGTCGCAGCTGCGTTACGGGAAATGCGACGTGTTGATGAAGAAATGAAAAAGCGCGAAAAAATTATAATTGAAACTGCCGCAAGTAATCAGCTAGAGGATTGTGAGAGGTAAGAGTATATATAAAATTACATATTCGCTTATACATAATTGGGGAAAAAAATAAAAATTAAAGTTGCCATTGGCGCAACTCTCACGTAGCTGTTCGTGAGAATTTTTACAATAGTTTTGCTTACCCATTCTGGTTTGAGCTGTCAGCGATTATGCGGTTGATCATTACATATGTATATATAAGTCAATATATGATATGTGTTATGGTGGGTGGATCAAGTGTATATAAGTATAAATATGTAAATGGGAGTTAATATATACCGTACTATATAAAATGTAGTTAATGTATGGCCAACCTGAATATTGGTGGAATGAGTAATGAATCAGCCTAAATAACCAAAAATGCTTTGTCGCAAGATGTATATTTCTAGCCATACCTGCTGAGGTTTCCGACATTGTCTTCAAAGCCTAAGATCTTTTTTTTGTGCCTATGAGAAGACTTTCTTAAAATAGATTTCATTCTTGCATTCATGCAAGTACACAGATGTCGGTATAACCACTAGGCGGATCAACTCAGTTAACTCCATTGGCAACCCTCGACATCTGCTTGGCCACACCTTAGCTGCACCGATTCCCGATGATTAGATGCAACGCCGTTTTGCTGCAGTAGATTAGTAATGTACTGCTGTGTGTCAAACAATTTTGAAAATTAACTCATGAAAAAGCCAAGATGGAAAGTTAATTTCGGTTACTGACTTCACAAAATATTATATATCATTTAAATCTCTATGAAGTTATATTATTTTATTTAAAATAATAATAATATAAAAATAATTTTGACAAGAATCGAAGCTTCTGCTTTTCAAATTCAATGAATGTAGTAAGCTCTGATAGTAAGAAATGCACTTGAGCTAAATAATTAATATATTTTCTTTAAAAACTTGACAGTCTCTTACCTTATCTCTAACGTGGTGCAGAATGAACTTGTCAGTTAATTCTGAGGTTAGCTAATTAAGATTAAGCATATCTCAAACACTGAATAAAATTAATTGAATAACTACAAGGCCCACAAAATGTAAAAAATTACTTTTCTATAGTTTTTAGTAAGGAGTTATTACTAGATACACGTGTACGGATCTGTTGGTCACGTCGAATTTAATCTGTAAACTGTTCGACATCCGATAGCATATAATGAGGGGTAAACCTTGCGACAGATACTATCTTTGCATTTCCTAGCAGGTATTTTTCTAATATTTAATTGAGTGGTGAGAGTATTCCGCCTTGTCACACTGAACAATTTGGGAAAGTTTCCTTGCACTAAAACAGATTTGAAGTAACCTGGTAAATTTACAGGGTGTTCTATATATACGCAGCTCAATCATTTATATTATTAATGTAATTTTTATATAAAATATTATTAATAGTATTATTAAGTGCAAAAATTACTTAAAGTCGGTGTTATAAAAACTAATCTCTCTATAGAGATAGCACTTAGCTATCTAATAAATTATTATTTGGCGAATTTATGATGATCTAGTGATCAAAACATTTTTTAAATTACATATTATAACGTTCGCTTAAACTTGTGCTTTACAATTTTTTAAACTTATCATTGCAGAATCGTACAAGAGGAACTTAAGGTGATAGCAAACCTGACACAGCAACTGAAAAACTCATCAGCAAAAACAATTGTAGAAAATTTACCTACTGAATCCATATTACCTGAAGAACGGAATTTGCAAAACTTAGACTCATTCGATTTAGACAATTTGTTTGCATTTTTGACCGACGCTACAAGCACTCCACCCAATCCTCTAATTGAAGAGATAAATGATCAAATGTGTGATTTGGACTTGGAACTAGATAATGAAGTAAGTAATCAAATAAATAGTTAAAAAAAATTTATTTAGCCATTTCCATTGCTTAACGCAAAAGGATCTGAGAGACTATTAATTTTCGTACGTCACGCAAGTATAGATATCCATTTATTATTTTATTTTCTGATGTCTTTAAAACAAAAGTACAAGTACATATCCGAGAGATATACAGCGTGATAATCGATGCTAGCGTAAAATATGATCACGCGTTGGAAGTCGGGTTTATAAGTGGGCTACTATAAAGCTAGAAAAAAATAATTACCAGCTGGGCTTAAGGTACATTTTTACTTGTTTAAAACAGATTTTATATTAATTTCATAAAAAGAGTTTAACAAATTTGAGCAAAGGCATTTAACCGGCAAAAGAAAGCATTTACAGTCTATAAAGTTTGCTCCTTGAAATTATATTCTTCCGTTAGTAAACTACGGAAGATGAATGAGTAGGTGAAGATGGATTCTAAACAGACTCAATTCAATCTTAGTAGGAGGAGATACAATCATTTCACTTCTTTGCTGGTGAAATTTAGATGTTTGCATTCTCCCAATTTGAATAGGTCTTAACGATTTAAAAGTTGATGCCATTTGTAAGGGTGATCATTTTGGAAGAGGGAACGATGCAGTGAGGCGTAAACAACTGCGAAATACACTGATACCAAGAAGTCTTTATCTCTAGTGATGTCGAAAACGGACGGACGTACAGACGGATATACAGCATGACGGATACTTTCAGTATCAGCCTATAAAAAATACAAAAGAAAAGACTGCTCACTAAAAATAAATATTTATATAAATATGAGTACATGTTGACAGATTTTCGAACATATTTGATAAAAAATAACTTGAGAATTAACAGTAATCTGAACATCATCATATACACCGAAATACATGAAATAAAATTGCATCCTTTCACTAAGCCATTTAATTTTCGTAATCAATCAATTTAAAAATCAACAAATTTATTTTCTTTTAGATTGAAAGTTGCATGCAAAAGGATTCTTCACTTTGCGTCGACGATCAGAAGAAAATTCAAAATGTAGGAGTTTCTTCCTTGCCTGAGCCTTCAATGCCGCCACCACCACCCCCAGTGGAAAGTACCGATAGAGACTCTTGGCCGAAACTAAGGCCTGAACCCATATATGAAGCATTGACACATACGGAAGAAAATAAAATTATCCCAGATGTGACAAACAATGTGGAAAAACCGATATTGATTACAACGCAGCTACCCACAACGCGGGAAGAAAATGGGTCAACCGTTGTATCGCCTACGCCCAACCAACGAGAACAAAGGCGGAGATTTCGAGTTGAGAAAAAACTACAAGAAATGCATCAGCATGAAATGCAGAATGAAGTTTTTAACAACGATGCGTTTTACAATATTATGGATTTTGCAGAGAATTTCTTTAATGTACATGAGCGTCTGATAGATGGAACATTAATCTCAACCTTAACTAGAAAAGGCAAGAAAGTCGCGGACATAACGCCAAAACATGAAATGATTAATTTCACTAAAATTGAAAAAATTCCGACATCGCACATTCATATGTATGATCCAGAAAATGTCGTACTATCCTGTAATACATTTCGAGTAAGTAAAAATAAATTTACTTTGTATAAGAATATATCAAAGCGGGATCGGCTGAAAAGGGAACTGCATATTTTGCCAGAAAATTCCTTTTTACGTATGTCAAGGTATAAAATAAAATTTTTTTAACATATTTTTTCTCTTGTTAATATATTTTTTAGGAATTATGTAAATATATGCGTGGTGAACAAAATGGGGAACGTGAACTTCAAAGCATACAATATATTATTGGCTTGGGAATTGAAAGAGAGGAGCTTCGCGATGAAATATTTGTGCAATGCTTGAGGCAAATGACAAATAATCCCAATTCTGAGTGGACAGACCGATTGTGGCTTCTTATGTGTCTCATTATTGTTGCTTTTCAACCAAGCAAGTTGTTATTCAGGTAAGTACACAATTAAATAAAACAAATTACAGATTAAATTTAAATATATATAATATAATAATAGAATCAACTCATATTATGCGAATTACAGTTAATTAAAAATGATGTGTGTATAATAATATAATATAATAAATTAAGTTAGAACGTTACATTTACAATGCGGTGGGTAACTAGGTAATCCAGAAATCTATCTTTTAAATCTATCAGTAACACTCTTTAAAAAATGGGGATGCCAGATTTTAAGAGTGGGCATCGAACTTTGTTACGATACGTAATACGTTTATATACTTCCAAAGTTTAGTGGCTCTAACTCAATAACTTTTATTTTCCACCCATTGCAATTTGTTATTTTGTGCAATTATTATGTGCCTAAAATATTGCTTAATCGTAAAATATCAGTCAAATATGCGAAGGTTAGGTTAGTTTAGACGGCTGCCGACTTGTAAGGTCGAAACACACAGACCTTGCTGGATCCGTTGTGGTAGCATCAAGATAGCATCAAAAATGAACTCAGTGTCGATGAGGATATAAATAATAAAATAATTTACCATTTTCATGTAAAAATAAATCTGTTTTAAAATACTAATTAATATACTTATGTTTCTAAAATAAATTTCAGATATTACGTTTCGTTTTTAAAACAACAACTGAAATCGTTGGACGGAAAACTGAGACAATACGCTCAGTGGTGTTTTGATAATTGTAAATGTACCAAAGTTTCGACCAGATTACAACCTCCCTCAAGTGTGGAAGTTGCAGTAAGTATTGCGAATATTTTAATTATTTATATTATATTGCAATTTATGCGAATTGTGTGAATATTGGTTTCGGCAGAAATATGTATTTATCGATATTTAAATGACGGAACGATCTCTCTATGTTTTAAGATATATCTTTAAAAGTGTAGAAATATTCAGGTTCACAAACTTCTGGCTGTTTTTTTTTTAATTTTCTGAATTTTTAGAGATTAAGTTAAAATGTTTGGAGGGCACATTAAATATTAATTAATAATCAATGCAACATCCACGAGCATCTTGTTTGGCGCCTGTGATCTCTGTGTGAGATTAGTAGAAACCTTCTCTATCATATATTGCACACACGCCCACTTTTATTCCCAATTCAAATTGGGACAATTGACTGGGGTCTAAGACGTACCTAAAATAGGCGTTCAGTAATTTTTTAAACTTGATTTTAATATACAGCCAGTACCCTAAGTTTTAGCTCAACGTTATAGCTCCAGGGATGTATACAAGAATATAGACATATATACAATAATATAGTCATAGGACCTAAGAGCTTAGGTGTGTTATTAAATTTATACTTGTACTTTTAATTATATATCAATTAATATTTATTTCTTAGCACGTAATTAATTTAAAATATATTTTTGTTTCTTTTAGGCTATGCGACGCCTTGGCACTATTGTCTGCAGGTTTTTTTTTTTAGACTCACGTACAAAAGCTATTGATGTGCATCCCACGGATACGGCTATCGATGCAGTACAAAAACTTGCAGATAAGCTTAATTTGGCTTCAATTGAAGGTTGGGCTATTTTTCAATCACGCCCAGACAATGAAGAGCATATAAAAAGCTTCGAGTATCTGTACGATGTTATTTCCGAATGGGAGAATAAGCAAACGATACCTAATAGCTATAAGCGACTTACAAATGGAGCCACATATGGAGAAAATAGATTTGTGTTCAAAAAAAGACTGTTTAAACCCACTCGAGAACTATCACAGGATCCAGTGGAAATCGGAATGTTGTATGCTCAAGCAGTATACAGCATTGTCAAGGTAAGATAATTCATAGACCATTTATAACATTATATCTAAGCAGCAACGATGGAATCGATATATACATTAATGTGATTCTAAGCAAACTAATCCATCGCTTTCAAAGCCATTTTTTGTGAATGTGTTCCTAGTATATATATTAGCCACTCAATCTGAAATCGAATTGTGCAGCAGAATAATAAGCGGAAGCGACGAACTGTATTACAAGATCTCAATCGCAGCGCTGTTTATTGCAAGATGTATTGCTCAATATACATTTAATTCATTATATCCACGCAGATTCCCTGTGCTGTATTTTGCACGTTCCCTCTCTCTCCGTTATGCTGTAAGCTTGGAGTCGCCACGAAGAGTTGAAGAGACAATATTGCCACTACCCTATCATCTATAGATGGCCCAAAAAATTTAGTAAAACTTCACTGCAAAGGCGATCGCGTCTGAATTTTCACTTGTATTAGAACAGAACCAAAGCACTTCTCTCTTGAGATAGACATTCAAGGATCTTCTTTACAAGCACGCGAATAATTTAACATTGCTTCTTAATCAACTAACTACACTTGTTTTCGAGAACTTTGCTTCTATGGCTTTGCCAAATCACAAATTAACAATAGAAGGCTTCTTGACATGGGTGCACTAGGAATTCTCAAGGTCGAAATTTATCTACGCATGGCCTTATTTTTATCGTGAATACTTTCCCAAAACATCAAAGTATATTTTTTGGAATTGCTGTTCGGTTGCCAACTCAATATTGATGATTGTAAAACTTCATTATTGTTCCGGAGCTAGGATTATTATACTACTTTTACGATGCATTGTTATTTAATTATTAATTATTAACCACATTAAAACATAGTGGTTTAAGACGGATTTATGTATAATTATATATTCTGATTAAAATTAAAGCAGACATTTTTTATAATAATAATTATTTAGTATTAATATCTATCCTTATGCGGTCCCCTTTTCCCAATTTGTAATTTATGAAGGTTTGATTATACGCTTAAAAAAAAAACGTTGTTAAGCATTTCTTAATAACAGTTTATTAACCATAATTATTTTGTATTAATTTCAGTGTGATGAATTTCCCGTAAGTGAAAAAGTTGCTCTGCAACTGGCTGGATTGCAAGCTCAAGTTGCATTAGGAGACCCTTCTAATCAGCCGAAGCCCGAATATTATAGCGATATCAATAGCTTTTTACCAAGCCGCATATCTAGAACAAGAGAACAACAGTTTTGGGTTCCGATCCTTGCGCAAGCACATCGGCAAT
Source organism: Drosophila melanosoma (assembly GCA_035042045.1). Lineage (NCBI taxonomy): Eukaryota > Metazoa > Arthropoda > Insecta > Diptera > Drosophilidae > Drosophila > Drosophila melanosoma. The sequence goes on along the minus strand of JAWNLY010000078.1, from coordinate 481,602 downwards.
ATGGATCATCAAGAAATGAATTAACTGCCAAAGTTTTGTACTTAAGTTGCGTAATGCAGTATCCACTTTATGGAACGACAATGTACAATGTTATTTATAAAGGATTTTGGAATTTTGTCAACAACATCATTTTAGGAATTAACTGCGATGGAATTCTATTCATTCAACCTGAGGATAAACTTATAATATATCAGTTCAAGTTCACAGAAGTTGAATCAATTATGATAGATCCAAGTGATAGTTTTATCACTCTATCACTTCATCGAAGTTGCCATCAAACTGCAAGAGTCTCAAAAGATGAAAGCAAATTGATGGATTTACAAAAATGTTTTGTATTTGAAACGCTACAAAAGAATGAAATCGGATCCCTAATAATTTCGTACTACCCGCCGCTTTCCAACTGGATATTGAATAACATTGACTGTTCTAAAAGAGGAAAAGGGATTACTAATGAAGATAGAACAAGGCTATATCAAAACATTATTATATGTCGAAGATTGTTAATAGACTCAAGTGTGGTTCGAAAACCTCAAGAATCTGGTGGATTTTTAAGAAACACCTTAAGGCGCTTATCAAAACATCGTATTGAAAAATTGAGAACAGAGCAGAGAACTAGCCCTCAAGATCACGGCGAGACCTATAAGGGATATTCTCATTCTTTTTGGGCCTTTAGCAAACAGCAAATCGCATTTTGCTTAAGTTCGCTTACGGATCAAGATGAAGCAGTAATGATTCAAATTTTTGATTCAATACTGAAATTTTCTGGACTTGGAACATCTGGTGAGTTGATATATCTTTATAAAAAATTTATAATAATAAAAAAATATAATACAACTCAATATCTATAAAGGAAATTAATTTAAAATAATCCTTTTGGTTTAAATTTTTTGTTAAGCCAAAATAATTTAACAATTCTAATTGTTTTATATTTGATTGTAAAGTACGTGCAGAGTAAAAATTTTGTGGGGAAATTTTTTTGAAGTGATGCTTTGGGAAGAATCCTGCACATTTTTGAAAGCCTTTCCAACATCGATTCTCATAAGATGGATAGAAATTGAATCACAATTGAGGATCGCTTACAGCGCTTATAGTTCCCTCTAATGGAAGAGGATGGATTACATTCACTACACTAGCAACATTTCAGATCCGCAATCCCACGATCATTATGGACAAATGCAGCCATTAAAGACTCTGAAGATTAAACAGTGGCTGACGTATGGTTCTTTCACTGATTTCTTAGTCGATAATTAAAATTAGAAAATGAAAAAAAAAGTTATAAATTATTTTAAAACAGTTACTATATATATTTTCAGGTGACACGGTGAAACGGGCAGAAGATGAACACACTCGTATTGTTCAATCCATATTGGACAAATGCATGCGAAAAGACTCTTTGCTAGACGAACTTTATCTCCAACTTATAAAACAAACAACGGACCACCCTGATGCGAACTCGAGGGTTAACTTACGGAATTGGGCTTTATTATCGGTTGCATGTAGTGTTATATTGCCGTCCACAAAATCAATACGAAAGTATTTGATGGCACATTTGAAAAGGTGTTCCAGTGATTTTATATATGAAGAAGGCAAATATGCTCGATTCGCCGAAAAAGTAAGTTATTTTCACAGATATTTTGCTAATCATCCATATATTAATTAAAAAAATAGTTACAGTAGCATTTTAAATAGTTAAATTTTAGAAGCGCAGCGTCCTCAGTAAGATGTCAAATTCCCGAGTGTTAAGTTGTCGATGCGTCCTGAAAATAAGTCATTGTTTTGCTTTGTAAATCGATTAATCATATTTTAAAGTTATATATTTATAACTATTATACTCATAATAAACGGGACATAATCAGTTCTAAATTTAGGAACTCAAACGGTCGTGAATCATATATTCGCAGCAATCATGCCAAAATTAAAAAGCAGTAAAATATTATTTCGAAATAAATAAATTAAAAAAACATTAAAAAAATGTAGTTCACGACAAGCTTAAATGCAGAAAGATAAGTAAGTAAGAAAGTATACCTGATGGAGCAATTGATAAAGAAGAACAGATATTTAACACAAAAGAAGAAAAAAGGTAAAGCTTGTGCAGTTCAAAGCAGATCGATATATTGTTAGAAAGTCTTAGACTTATAGCGTATATATATAATAATAATTTGTGTGTTTTTCACTAGTGTTTTTTTAGAACTCAAGGCACTAGACGTCGGCAATGGACACCGAGCTGTGAAGAAATATTATGCACAACCAACCGAAGACCATGTTATTCAAAGATCTATTTTATGGATGGACAGTACTATTCGTTCGAGTTTCAGCCCAGTTCAACTGCTAATGATGTTATAAAAATTATTAAGAAAACCATTGGACTTCAGGAAAATTCTCGAGGATATGCATTGTATGAAGTGTTGGGAAATACTGAAAGAAATCTATCAGCAGAAGAAAAGATTTGTGACGTAATGGCTAAATGGGAGAGGTTTCGTACTGTCTCCAAAAAAGAATATCAAAATCAGGTATGTATTTTTGGTTTACTTACTCAGTATTTTATTACTCGGCGCTAAAATTGATATTCAATTTACATTTAAATGAAACTCGCGTTTCTCAACTAGATTTTTTTATAGCTATATATTGTGATATTAATAATACATAATACAAAGCTATTTCCCAACGTTAAATAGTTTATTTTCAATAGACAACTGCTTAGCCTTTATCGCAAAACTATGTTTGGTTTATCACAATTTAGTTAAATTTGACACAATGGATAAGCGAGAGTTATGGGAAACGAATGATTAGCTGCGAACGCCCTTTATCGAGCCCACAACGATATTTAAAGGAACTTTATATCCTTATCTTTTGCATTTTTACAAATATTGTGAATATAACTCTTTTTGTTTTCGAAACTCAATTCTTAAAGTACCGATTGTAGCTATTTTTATCACTTTTCTTTATAATTGACAACTGAAAAGAAAAACCAGTTACTGACCGTATTATCTCTGGCAAAAGATAAACTGTTAAGAATATGTTCCATTATAATTATAGACTTTGAAGAAAAGTAGAAACTAAAGTATATACACCTTATTTCCTGCGGTACTTTAATAATAATATTTTAAACAATTTAATTTACAGGCACTACAACAGCATCATGTGTTCTTATTCAAAAAACATTTGTTTTGCGATGCGTATATTAACCTTAACGATGCCATTGAAAAGGAGTTGCTTTACCATCAAGTACTTCATAATTTAAGGAGCGAGCGCTATCCGATTACAGAAATGGAAGCAATTATGCTTACTGCTCTCCAAGGGCAATTGGAGCTGGGTGATTGTTCTGAGGGTGTTAATAATTACGAAGCTGTTGCCAGCCATTGTTTGCCTCCGAGGTTTATTCCCAATATTCCCCATGGAGCAGTTGCCATGCATCATCAGAGCTTGAAAGGAATGTTACCTGCAGAAGCCAAAAAATCATTCTTAAACTTAATACAAAGCTGGCCTCTTCACCGTGCAACAATATTTGATGTTATGGTTTGTATATAAATATTTATTATTTTTTTATTTATGCCAAACTTTTTTAAATTAATAATGACCGAATTTACTTATGTAATGCTGTTGTCTAATCAAAGTAACATGAAAAAATTTAAATTGAAAAAATTCAGCAAATATATTCGAATATTTCGCCTTTTTATAAAACATAAGCAAGCAGATGTAGCGTTTTAAAGTAATCCTAAAGCAAATAAAAAAAAAGGTCCTCTGAAATGGTGCAAGTTATCTGAATCTGACCCCAAAATAATTATTAAATTTGTTATATCGATGTATTGGAATTTTCCTGATATCATTACACTTACTTATACAAGTTACTAACTAAACATCATATTATTTATTTTAGCAATCGTTTACTTCTAATTGGCCAAGGATGTTATGGTTGGCAGTTGACCAAAGTGGCATTCACTTGTTGGAACACCGCTCACGCAATATTTTATGTTCGCATGAGTATGAATCATTGATATCATTCTCCCCAAATATGAGCTCGCTAATGATATTCACTGGCTCGGAAAAAAAACAATCTAAAGTGGTCTTAAGCACTTCACAGGTAATTATGATAAATTATTATGTTATTACTTGTCTCTTGTATATAAGCTTTTGCTGGGCAATATGTTTCATTGATTTTCAAACTTATTTGAGATATAAAGGCTTATTATTTAAGCTACTAAGCACTTATTATATGCAAATTAAATTAATTATATTAAGAATATTTGAAAATTTTAACGTTCTAATTTTTTGCTAACTTTATTTATTATACAGCTCAGATCAGATCAGATATCATTTAATGCTCATTATTACATTAAAAATAAATACAGTTAAATAAATTTAAAAGCTTTATGCTGCTGCTAAAATATTGTCCCACTGAAAAATGCATCTTAAAACGCAAACTCAGCCGGCAGAACTCGCAATTAACATATTAATTTTAGCCTTAAAAATATATAATCTATTTAATTACAATAATGTATGAAACAAAAAGATGATTAAAATAAAAAAAATAGTTTTTTACATAAACCAAATATTATATATTAAAATAATTATAATTAATTATTAATATTTTTTCTTTCAGGCTTTTCAGATAGCAACGCTTATTAAGGAGTACTCCGAAATAGTTAGTAAGAAGATGATGCCATAATTCAACATAGCTACAATTCAAATATGAACCATATTTCCATTATAAAGACAAACGTTTAATATTATAAATCATTATTAAATAATAATAAATCTGATATTGTTTGACCAAAAAACTTGTTTCATTTATATAAAACAATTTAAATACTTGACGTCAATATATTAAAAGGCGTTCAAAATAAAATAAATAATAAAAATCACGTAAAGGACAGATACCCCAAAGATTACATTTACTACTCAAATATCCATTTTTTTTGTTCTCTTAATGCAAGTAATTAGCGAAACAATCAAATTCCAATGTAATTAAAATTGGATAAATAAAGCTGCAAATATAGGACAATTTTTAAGCTAGATTAACCAAACCTGAAATGCAAATTGTTTGTAACATATTCTGTTTTTAATAATAATTATTCTTTGGTGGGGAACAATTACACAACCTGCCTTAAATCCATAATGAGGACGATTCTGGTAACCACTTTCGCTATTTATTGTTTTGTTTATACTTTATTACTATTTTTTTTTTTTGTGTATTATAATTTCTTTAATTTGGTGCAGCCTAAAAGTACACTATAGGAAACATAAAACCTTATGGATCTATACAAAAACTGAACTGAACCCTGGGATTAATTTGATCGAGGGCGAAATCTACATATTTACTGATTATATATTTGAACAGCTCGCAGATACGGCTGTTGACATATCATACTTATACATATTTTCTGGCTGTATGTATCTTTACTTGAAAACAGAACACATGTGTTTTGACAAGCATGTAAAGCTACAAAAATTAAAAACAGAAAGTAAAAACATTGCTAAAACAAAAAATTATTGTCTAAAAAGTATTCTTCATGTGGTATTTAGCTTTAACTAAAATGTAAATAAACAACTGACGGCAGGTGTATATGGGATTTCGGCACTCTATTGTTTTCTTCTATGCCAGCCCGAAACCGTTCGTTCGCTCAGTACTTAGACAGTCGCCGTGGCGGAAGCAAGTAAGCGTGTGTCGCGTCTAGTTCGTAGGTCGTTTACACACACACACATACATTTACATACACGTAAATTGAATCCTCAATATTCAGCCGAGAGAATTTAATCAGTGACGTCGTTTTGTGATCTTTGGCACGATATTTTTGCTGAGTACTTTGGTCGAACAGTATTATTCGTGCTGGCAAACTGCAAAGTGCTTCACGGCTCAGTGTAACCGGTGGCAACAAGGCAACAAAGCAAAAGCAATTTAAACATTTTGTTTACATTTACTTGCAATAATATTTTACAATTTATTACAACGTTCAAGAATATTTGTGTCGGCATAATTGTTTAAACGTGTCCGTCAGCCATTTACAGTTGCATTTCTCAAGCTACATAATAAAATCAAAAAAAAAAATAATGGCTAATGTGCAATTCTTGCTTGTGCTACCAACAAATCCCGACGAATCGAACAGGATGAATAAATTTTCGATAGTAGGAACTATGCGTCAGCAGCCAAACCAGTAAGTTGGCCAACACACCAAACAACACCCACTACAAAACCCACTTAAAATAAAGTTAAGATTATCGATTGGGCGTCCCTTTAGTGGGCTAATAATTTCCGAGAACTACAAAAATGCACTTTTGAGCGCATAGTGATTTATGTTAGACAGATGGATGGACTATTTTAAGAACTGTTGGTCAAACAATTCGAATCCAAACTGTTAAAAATAGCTTAAATTTGTATGAGGATTTAATTGAAATGCCGTCGCTAATCGCTAATCGTTAGATTTTTTGTTGTGTATTTATATATGTATATCAGTTCCCATCAATGACATCATTAACACAAACAAAATTAAAGCAGTAGACACGCGCTGAAGATGCCGCTAAATTGCCGGCAGACAGCAAAACAACAAAATCAAAGAAACAGAAACACATAAAGAGCAAAGAATGTGAACGAGCAGATAATAAATAAATGTTGTGGCAGATCAACAGGTCGTTATTCAGTGGGTAAGCAAGCATTAATTTCGGAAATTCTTTTTCAAGATGATGGTCAATGGTCTAATGATGTCAATAAATCACAATTCAGCTGATTTCATCAGAGCCCTGAAGCTAGTCCATTTTCACAAGCGAATCCGGCTTCGTGCTGTGAGACATGCGAAGCGAAATTCATTACAAGACTTTAAGGCATGTCATGGGAATTTATTGACAAGGCCTTACTTATCAATACAGTTATCTTGTCGCGTTGATAACACGACATTAATTCTTAATACTTCTGTGTTGATAAGGCCTTGAGACATATACAAATACTGCAACCATATGACTAATGACGGCAAAGAAGTTAATTAGTAGGTTGATTTCTTAAGCCCCATTGAGTTTAATCAAAGAACATTTATATATTTTATATCATTTAAATTATTTTAATTAAATAAACCTATTTTCATTGCTGTCTGATAAGAATAGAGATTAGGGAAAATGTGATATAATAAATTAGCTAAACATAAATTTATTGACTGGTTTATATATTATTATCATGAATGCACTTTTAAAGATTGCGTATCTTTAGTGATGACACATTTTTATATTGCTCGGAATTTGTTTGTTATTAGCTGATAATCAAAAAAAAAAGAGTGTTATCTGTTTTACAAGTATCAGTACATTAAAGAGTCATTTTTGCGTACCTTACAAATAAAATAGGTGAATACCAGTGATAATCATAATATTTCCAGCGAATACCAGTACGAATAACTGAAATTACCTTGTCTATTTAACCGATTCTAAAAAAAACTTAATAATTATTTATTGTTGGTGACACATTTTTGGACAATAAATCATTCATGAGTGTAAATATCGTTTATTCATAGCCGGAGATTCCTAATGGAGAGCACGTTTTTAATGTTCACGGTAGAAAACATGTGCCTGCTTCAATAGATATTTCACGCCTCTTTTTGGTAATTCCAAAATAGATAATTCATAACGCTTCTTGGCAACCATCATTTACATAAAATATTTGCCATTAATCAAAAAATCAATCATACGCTTATAATTTAAATGAATGTTTCCCTTTTGTCTTCCACAGATTTTCAATAAATTTCGTAAACAGTCCCAACTGCACAGACAACATAACGTATCACTTTAAAGTTAGGATACCGACACAGACAGTCATCGAGAATTACAAGTATGATGGCGAGTGGAGTTCGGAGCATAAGGAAACGATTTTGAATATATTCGATGGTAAAAGAGATGTGAAAGTGCATAGCATATCCAGTATTAAAGACGGCATCGATGCCAAACTTGACTATTCACTATTCACAGAGTCGGCGTTTTCATTTGAATTTCAATTTAACTATGACAAATCAACCATATATGTCTACCATGGACAGGGTCATAACTTTGTCACGAAATTCGAGACACTATTCTCCCTGTCGCAGATACAGTCGATTCAAGTGTGGGGCGATGTTCAAAAAATAAACAACTTCTCATTGAGTTACAATTGAACCTCAAACAATTCGAGCTTAAAGGTTAGCGCTGCACACAAATAATTCTTATGCACTTCTCTGGTGTTATATTATTCTCATCCACCTGCTTGGTTTTGGTTGGGTTTGTTTCGTTACATTTGTTTTGATCTAGCTTGGTTTTAGTTTGTTCCGCTCTTCATGTAACCAATTAACAAGCACGTAAATATTCACAGTTAGTAAATAATATGTAACTCGTATTCACTATCATTTAGTTTACACCCAAAAATCTTAAATTGTCTTGCGGCATGTTCGAATGCTACTCTTTCTGCTTACCTCAGAGGAACTGATCCTTTGAACTCCTTACTTTGAATTCCTTATCGTAGTATTTATGTAGTTGGTAGTTACTAGTATTAAGTATATTCGTTTGTATATATTTAGTTAAGCCAAAGAATTTTTATTATTATTATTTATAACACTGCACAAGTAGTGCCCCCATCCATGCACATCCCATTCAAAGTATTAATAAAACCTATATCAAAGTATTTGCTCTGTTTAATGTTACAATTAAATCTTATTTATTTTAATGGATATTTTCTCAAAATTGTTTTCATTGCAAATTTTCAGAGAATCGTTTTGCATAATATTTAGTTCGAAACGTTCTTGAATTTTCACCTGCGCCTGCCTTCGATTCAATTCGTGGAACCAAAAATGATTTAAGGATGGAAGAAAAATGTTTCTTCTTTTTTTTCTTCTAATTTATAGTTGTAGTCCACGCATGGAATATCGCAAAACTCACCCAAATCGATTTGGATAAACAATGTGGGAACGCCATATGTTATATATCGCAACGATTTGAACGCTTTAAAACCAAAATAAATGAGCTTTACACTAAAACAAACAATACCATTTATTTTTTCGTTCTCGATTTGGTTTAATTTGCGAATTTCTATCCAACAGGTTTGGATATTACAAAGATCTTTAGTATAAGTATAAGACTACTATGTATTTGATATCCATAAATATTTACATTTAATTGCTAATAAAATCGATGTACATTCATGTACTACTGAAGTTGGCAAGTCATTGAATATACAAATATATTATTATGAACTAAAAATAAAATATAAAAACAAGACTAAACATGACTGGGAATGGTTAACTATAAATATAAATAAAATAATTTATGTATAATTATGTACAAAAATTATTAAGTAAAAAATCTATCAGTTATTGCACCAGTTGAGAAAAAGAGCATGGGAATAATATAAATAAATAAAACAATAAACTTAATATATGACTTATATCCGAAAGTGGCTATTGAAAAGCGACAAGGAGAATCATGATGAAACTTAGGCAAGGACTAGAAATTGAATCGAGCTCAAGATCAGCCAAAATAGTTTTGGTGTTTACTTTTCAAGTTTACAAACTATTTGGCTTGTGGGCCCACTGGTGTTCTGGAATTGTGAAAATTGCATAAAGTTGGCCAGAGATGTTGGTATGCTGGCATCGGACGCCTGCGTGATGGTAATGGTACTCCCATCCAGATCCACATGCATGATCTGCGGCTGCTGTGGACCCGGTTGTGTCGATTGTTGCACCTGCATTTGCGATTGCTGCGTCGTCTGCGTTTGCGGTGCTGTGGACGCAGCTTGTTTCACCTCAAAGATATTCTAAAAGAAATGAAGTGAATAAAGAAGAAACAGCTCAAAACTGATAGACTCTTACCTTGGCAGACTGACGGTCTGTGCCAGCGCGTTGCGTGGAAGACGCTGCATTATCGACGGGCGTTTTCTTATGCATTTCCCGGTGCTTTTCATACTGATGCTTGGTTGAAAAGTTTTTATTGCATATATCACAGCTGTGCAGCCGCGTCTCGTCTGGCGGTGCATTGTGAGTGCTGCGGATAAATAAATGAGAACGAATTAATATCTGGTTTACTTTTTAAATATATGTATACTTAAATATAAATACTTAAAATAAATATTAAAATAAATTATAAAACGTTGGTATGCTACATTTGTTTAAGTGTTGCCAGCGAATTACTGCACTGATTATAATTCAAACTGTTTTTGATTGCTTTTTTTTAGGTAATTTTTTGTACATATTCCGATATATTTTAAATTTAAATGGTTTCAAATACCGCTTATGCTTGTTGAGATTGTCTTTGCGCGAGAAGGGCTTCTTGCATTCATCGCAGGTGAACATCTTGTGGCCGGAGTGGGAGACCAGATGACGCGACAAGTGCTCCTTGCGACTGAACGCCTTGTCGCAGCCTTCCTCGGTGCACTTGAAGGGACGCAGGCCTGCGTGCAGCTTGATGTGCTGCGTCAGGTGCTCCTTTTTCTTGAACTCGCGACTGCAGGTGGGACAAGTGAGGGCCACCGTTGGCGTCGCCGTGGGCGTTATGGGCAGCACAGCGACCGCAGTGTTGCTGACCTGCTGCTGCTGATGATGCTGCTGCTGCTGAGTCAGTGGCGCCGGCTGCTGGGCAGGCACGGGCAAAATCTGTTGAGGTGGACGTGGTATCTTTGCCTTTGGATGCGCCTCGGGCGGCTTGCGTATGACTTTCCGCTGGTTGAGAATATTTGGAAATGCTGGATCACTGGCTGCTGGCGTCGCTGGAGCTGCTCCAGGCTGCGTCTGCGTCTGCGGCTGCGTCTGCGCCTGCAGCTGCGTCTGTTGTTTGATTGGTTGCTGATGTGGTTGTGGTTGTGGTTGCGGTTGTGATTGCATCTGTGCTGTGGGTGTCGCTTTGGGGTCCGGCTTGGTCGGCGCTTGATTTGAGATGCGACTGATGGTTATATTCTGCTTATTTATCAGCGGCATTTTATTTCCTGGCACAGGCGGCGGCTGCTGCTTGGGCAGCTTGGTGATGGTTGTGTTGGAAGAGAGTCGCTGCAGTGCAGCAACATTGCTTGGAGGCACATTTGACGACTGTTTGGCCTGAGCGACACGCTTACTTAAATCTGCACTGGGTGCAGCAGCTGCAGCCGAACCAGGTGCGCTAAATGTTGAATTGGCAGTTGACATTTTAATTTTCGCGTTCTGCGGCTGGCGCTGCTGTTCTCGTGGCGAGGGCATTTTGAAGGTAATCAAACCCTCGCTATTGCCAATACTTATCGGTGTGCCGGGCTCGGAGCTGATATTGCGTATAACCACTTGTGGGTTGATTGTGCTTCCAAGCGGAGATCGAAGGATTTGCTGGGATGTCACTTGCGCTGTGGCTGGTGGTAAATGTTGTTGCTGTTGTTGTTGTATTTGCTGTTGCTGTTGTTGTTGCAGCTGCTGTTGTTGTTGTTGTTGTTGTTGTGGCTGCTGCTGCTGCTGTTGTGGCTGTTGCGGTATGAGGAACTGATTTTGATGCGCTGTCGTTGCTGTGGTGAACGCGGTTGCATTGCCCAAAGTTTGCGGCGTCAACTGCAATGTGGCTGGAATGGAAGTTGGCGTCAACTGCATTATTGGCTGACCATCTGCGGTGGCCAATTGTGGCTGCAGCTGCAAATTGTAAGCAATTTAAAAAACGTTAATGGAAATGGTATAGATTAATATTCTAAAGTAATTATAAGATAATAATCTAAATTAACTTTCAATCATTAAAATCTCAATCTAACAAAATTAAATACAAACATCGAAGGAGTTTAATACGTTTTTGAAAGGAACATTATTTAAAAGCCTTTTAAAATCACAATTCAGTATGTGACAAATTGATTTTTAAGAAAGTTAGAATATTCTAATAAAATTTAGATATTTCGCAATATGAAAACATATTTTGGTTAACATTAGAGATTAACATAGGGCTTTTTCAATTGTTTACAACTATAAAAATCAGTTAAAAGCATCACCTTCATTTGCACTTGGTATGTAGTGGGAAGCACAAGATTTTTAGTGTCGATGTGCGCGACTATCTGCTGATCGGAGTTCTCATCCCGTATGGTGATTGGCAAAAAGCATTTGTTGGGCGAGAGCATATTGGCAGCACCATTGCTGCCCACCAGCTGAGTGCCTGATAGCGAAAACAACGCAGCGGCATTTAATTGCTGCGTCGGATGCGTGGCAGACAAGCTGCCACTTGTGGCTGCTGTGCCCGAACCACCGCCACCAGGCATAAGTTGTAGCTGAATTTGGGGCTGGCCGCCAGCGACACTGCCAAACGGGGTCAGACTACTAGTAAATTGCGGAGCTGCTGCCGCCGGTGATGAGATCACAAAATTCAATTTGGGTTTCTTGCTGTCCGTGGAATTTACCCCATCATCGCCGCAACTCGTAAACTGCGTCTGCGTCTGTGACTGCTGCAGCTGCTGCAGTTGCTGCCACAGCGCCTGTTGCTGCAGCAGCACATTAAGCTCGTTTATCTGTTGCGGTTGCAGCTGCAGCTGTGCTGCAGGTGCCGGCAGCGCTGACAACGTTTGTTGTGTCTGCGTCTGCGTCTGCAAATGTGGCACTTGCGACGACTGATGTTGCTGCTGCTGTTGCTTAAGATTGGATATGTTGCCGTTGCCCGACGAACTGTGCACGTTGTCCTTCTTGCCCAATGGCGTGATTTTTATGTCTGGCTTCAGGCGTATAAATTCCTCCAGAGTGCTAAAGGAGAAAATACATATTAACGATACAAATATTGTAGACTGAGAAGTATTTTTATCAGCTTTATTTCTTGCACTTACTTTTGCTTTTCTGACTTGATCTCTGACTGGGTAGGTAGCGAATGCGTCGGCACGTGGCTATCCACAGTGATTGTGTATTGTTGTGGTTGTTGCTGATGCTGTTGGGGCTGTTGTTGTTGCTGTTGTTGGACCTGCATGCCCACTGCCTGCATAATGCTGCTGAGCAGATCATTCGGTTGAGTATTGCTGCTGTTGTTGTTGTTGTTGTGGTTGTTGTTGTTGGATGCAGTGCTCAGCACGCTAAGACTCTTGCCGGTGTTATTGATGGCATCCTTTATGAAGACCTTATCATCGGACTGCAGCGTGCGATGGTTGAGCCAATTGTTGAGTATCGTCTGCGAGTTTAGCGATATGTTGCGCATCTCGTAGACCTGATCCAATTGTTGGGCGCACTGGCCACAGACCACCTTGGGCAGACGATCCTTCTCATCGATCTAAAATTTCAATTTAATAATATGATTTACATTTATATAAATACTGTTCATTTAGAGCACATACAAGAAACCATACGAAACAAAAGTTCTAGTCTGAAAAACTCTTTTGTACTTTAAGAAGAGAAATTCTACATTAGCTTGTATAATATATGTAAGGGAATAAATTAGAAAGATAAGTTCTTGCTTAATCTGCAGACTATATAAAAGGAACCATTCGAAATTTAAGTAGTCTGACGGAAAAAATATTTTGCATTTTTTTGTAAAAATTCGAAATACTGATAAGACAGTTTACAGACTATATTATATATATATATATATATATACCATATATATAACCATTCTAAACTTAAGTTTGTTTTAGAAAAACTGTTTTGATAATTTAATTAATCGAAATTAACGATAAGCTATACTTTTTAGTTTTTTAATTGATGGGAAAAAAAAACAAAAGCTCAGATTGCTCTTAAAAATATTGTTTTTTTTTCAAATATTTTTACCAAACTGGGGAATGCTTTTTAATCTAAAAGGAATAACTTTAAGCAGTCATCGTCAAACAATTTCCGCATAATAAAAAAAAAGCAACCACAACAGTTGTTTTTTTCGTATGGGGCAACTCACTTGAACTGGGAGACATTCGGTGATTTTTTGACAGAGATTTTTGGCGCGTCCGTCGGCTGAGTATATGTTGATTTTGTGCTCGCTACTCGCCGTGCAGATCCGGCACAGATCCCAAAAATTTATGCAGCGCACTGTGGACATTTTTTCCTATTTGGCAGGCAGCACAATTTTTAAACGTGATTCCCGCGTTCGCACTTTGTTTATATACACAAAATACACACGCACACACACACTGACCCGTACACACACACACATATGTATTCAAGGTTGTTGTCTGCAATTTGCAGAGCAAAAACAGCTTTACAAGCGCCCGCCTTAACAACTATTGCACATTTTCTAATAACGTCGCTCGCATCAAAGGTTTTCCTCTATGTTTTTTGCTTTGCTCCAGCTATATTTTTGCAGTTTTTCATTTTCTTATTTTTGCAACCAAAAGTTGTTTTCCAAAGACAAACGCCGCAATACTCCGAGCGTCGAATGGTACTAAATAAGACCACACCAAATATCATTCATCGAGCTGCCACCCTGTGTGTGGAAAGTAATCATTTATCGATTGGTTTTTTCGATAGTGTCATGCAACGCTGTGTACATTCGTGTGTGTATGTATATGTTTTTTTTCTTGTGTGCGTAATTGCGTGACAGCAGAAGTTCTGAGGGAAAAAAATTGGTTTTTATTTATAATTGGAAATTGAGTGCTGCATATATTTAACACAATGGGATCCCGTAACGAGTGTCGCATTTATGTTGGCAACTTGCCACCAGATATTCGCACCAAGGATATACAGGACCTCTTCCACAAGTTCGGCAAAGTCACTTTTGTCGATCTGAAGAATCGGCGTGGTCCGCCATTTGCATTTGTTGAGTTCGAAGACGCGCGGTGAGTAATGCTCACACACACGTACCCTTGGGTGTGTGCAAATATAAAGTGGGGAATAGAAATAATAATTGCTTCATATTTGGCGGCAAAAAACAGAGATGCGGATGATGCTGTCAAGGCACGCGATGGCTACGACTACGATGGTTATCGTCTGCGCGTCGAGTTTCCACGCGGGGGTGGCCCCGGTAGCTATCGCGGCAACAATCGCAACGATCGCAGCCGTGACGGAGGCGGTCGCATGGGCGGACGCGGACCACCAGCCAAGCGTTCACAGTACCGTGTCATGGTGACCGGTCTGCCTGGCTCCGGGTCTTGGCAGGACTTGAAGGATCACATGCGGGAGGCGGGCGATGTCTGTTTTGCGGACACCTACAAGGATGGCTCCGGCGTCGTCGAGTTTCTACGTCACGAGGACATGAAGTATGCTATCAAGAAATTGGACGACTCGCGTTTCCGTTCCCATGAGGTGAGTGCCAATATCGAACAAGAACAAAACAACAAAAAATGAACCATAATGCTGTTAATTACCGGCAACCACAACCATAAAAATAATTTATTTCTTATTTATTTTGATCGCCCCATCCATCTAAAACTATTATTATCAAAGGAGAACGATTTTATTTTATTGATCGACTTATCTATCTGAAATATTCATTATATGCATAAAAACAATTCTTAGATTATTTTGATTACCCAACTGAGAGTTTATTGAATTCATAGTTGTAATTTGATTATATTTATTATAATTGTTTTTTTTTCCAGGGTGAGGTTGCCTACATTCGGGTGCGCGAGGATAGTGGCGATAATGAGCGAAGTGGTGGCGGAGGGGGCGGCGGCGGCGGTGGTGGTGGTAGCAGTCGTGACTATGGTCGTGATAGGTAAGTTTAGCCCAAATCACAAATGAATTGTAAATCGTTTGGTAATTAATTTTCGGTTATTTTTTAATTTGCAGATCGCGATCACGTTCATTTTCGTCGCGTCCACGTCGCAGGGGCACACCCACATATTCACCGGTGCGTCGTCAATCCTATTCCAGGTCTCGGTCACGCTCTAATTACTAAAAAAACAAAAATCTACAATCATTATCCATTAATCTTAATGTTTCTTACAAGCAGGAAAAGCAAGGTTACTATCCAAAATATCCCAATCAAAACCCCTCTTAATATCCACAATTCGTTCTAACTGCCTGTCAAACGATTAATCGGTCGATCGATTAATCAGTTATCAAAGAGGAGGAAAATTTTCAATCAATACTGATAATAATCCAATCTGAAGAAAATCAAATCTCTAAAAAAATAACACTTGCTTTTCCACCAATGCGAAAAATTCGTTTAAATTATGAAATGCATAAAAAAAATAATTTGACAAATTAAGCTTAACTAATTATTATTATTATAATTATACAAGGAAGGTCCTTTACACTTTCCCGTGCAATTCATAATTTATTTGAATTTATCGTTTGGATTTTAACAAAAACAACAACAACAAACAGAGCAACATCAATGAGAGAACAACCCCCACATCTATTCAAAATAAATATATATGTAAACAAAACAAAAGAAATATCAGTACACAAAAATTTCTATGGAGACATTTAACAAATTATTAATATTTAATTTTATTTTCTTCTCTTCCCCATTTTGCGCGTTTATGTTTGGAGTATAATGAGGATTATTGGAGAAGGAGGAAGGATAAGGATGAGGAGGAAGGATAATTTTGATGTTGATGTTGGAGTGAAGTGGAAATGAGGAAAGGATAAAGATGAAATTGGATTAAATTAGTGGAGGCAGGCAATTTGGAAAGCGTAATTGTTTATGAAAAATGGTATCAGGATATCTTCATAAATACATTTGGATTTTAGTCATTCTGTTCGAAAAAAGAACGCTAGGACTACGTGGGATGCAGTTTTCCCACGGAACTCAATTGGAGGACATGAATGAATTTGATTCTGATCTCTGTTTGCTCTTGGCTTGTGGCTATGTGGAATCCATCCGGTTGAGAGCTTCGTTACATCTTTTGGGTGTATTTGTCGTGTATTTTCGATTGATGGATTAATATAATTAATTTGTGGGTATCAGATGTGTGGAGGATGGTGAACGTGTGCACAAAAAATGGACAGGATACGTGAGGATTTTTTGGAAAACGCGTCCCACTTCGTCGTTCTTCACTCGTTCACTTCGGCACATCGTTCGTTTTACATCTCGGATTAAGAATTATATTCGCATTTTGCTACTCTTTTGGATAACAATTCAGTCAACTCACAGCTCACCACATTTTATAGCCAAAAAACCTTTCGCCCATATCAATGGAATTTCCGCATCATCCAACGTTGTCTTGCGCTCAACGCTGGATAGTGCCCGGTCCTTGTGATCTTCCTCTATCTCTCTGCCTCTCTCGGTATGTTCGACTTAGCAATTGTTTTTTGAGTTTAATTTTTTCCATTTATGTTCTACATAAACCAATATTAATTTTTCTTTTTTTTATAATTTAACATTTGTGATTATATTGGTGTTGTCTGTATATGGCGACTACTTTGGGCATGTATATAATTACTTATAGACGATAATGCCAAAGATCGCTTGCCATATGACGTGTTTTTGTTTGATTTTGTCCAAGTTTTGACTACAACACTCAAATCCAAAACATAGCGTTAAACATTTGCATGAGGTTTGTTTGTCTCTATATATTCAAACAAATATAATATAATATAGGGCAGAGAACCAAGATAACAAAAAACAAAAGAAGAAACAATCGAATTGAAGTGCACCTAAATAAGATTTAAACTATATACTTCGATCTCTTTGCCCGTATTCTAAACCTTAACTTACTATAGATCACAAAACACCTTCATAGTCTTTAAATCATATAAGTAAATGACATATTTAAAAATTGAATAAACCACAATAAACAACAGCAAATTTATTATTGTTTCTTCTACTGGGATTGCTTTTCAGTATGGCTTAATCTATATCAATTTTCGCTATTATTTATCATGATAATTATGTTTTAATAAATTTGTTCTTTTATTTTAAAACTATAGTAAGCAGATCAAGGATATTTCTATGTGGGCGGGGATATTTAATAATTTCCCACTTAACATAGTTGCAAATCGCTTAACAGAATGTTTATTCGATATGCAGCAATCGAAAAAGAACGCTTATCGATATCAGACGCGCAAAAATCAAATACATCGACTGTGGCGCGCTGAACACACTCAGTCGAAAGTAAAACATCGAACGTCGCGGTTGTGACGCGGACGCCAGCAACGCAATATCTAAATGATTAAATACGTTTTATTGCCGCGCAGCCATAAACAAAACAACAACAAAAAGAACGTGTGTTATGAGGTAGCAGAAAGTGCGCCAAAAAACAACGACAAGTGATTAGTTTGTAAAACGGTTAACCGAGTGACAGTTGTCAATGCATGTTTTGTGTCATCAAAATAAATGCGTTTACAATTGCCGCGGGCTTTTCAGATTACGCACATACGCACACACACAAACTTGTTATTAATAACGTGGAGTGCATTGGCGCTTGCTCCAGCAGCTGAGCGGCGGCGACTAATCAAAAACAAGAGCGAGAACGAGAAGCGTGGCGTGTGGGCGACCGGCGAACGGATGAGTGGATGAGTGGAGGCGGCATTGAGTGAAGTGGAGAGTGCGGAGATGAATTGGACATCTTATTTGTTTGGCCTTCGTTCTCATTCAGCCTCTTCGCCTGTCTGCTTATCATAGTCCGCATTTTTATGGACACACATTAATTAAATGATTTATGACCAACGTTTGGTTTTTGTTATTGTTAATGTTTTGTTTTTAATTAAGTTTATTATTTCTATTCAAATTTCAGGCTAACAAACCAAACTAACAAATATTAAAAAAAAAAAAAAGTGAATTTTAGTCAGTGAAAATTATAAGTGGACAACTACAAATAATCAAGATAAACAAATACAGCAGCAGCAAGGCCAATTAAAAAAATACACTACAAGGTGCGTACACACACACACACACATATATATATATATAGTTCACAGTTACAATTAAGTGTATTTGAGATTTGTCAGCGGCTACCGGTTAATAACACCTTTTTTTCTGAGTGACACTTGGGTGTCTAAAGTGTTGTTGAGTTTGTAACATGAGATGCTGGAATACAACTTGCGGTTGCCTACAACTGCTGTTGCTGCATCCTTGTGGCAACAGCAACAAGAAATTTCTACCTGCTGTCTCCCGTTCAATTACTTACCCGGTGTCGCGCCCTCTTTCCTTTCCCTCTCTCTCTACCACTCTCTCTTCTGTTGGGTTTTGTGTGTGGCCGTTTTTTGTCTCATTTTTTGTAGGATTGCTGTCCCTAATCTGAGCTGTCCATCTGTGCACGCTTCTTACTTTTCCGGCGTGTTAATCTTTTGTTGTTATGAGGATGCTGCGATGCTTATCGCGCTCTTGTCCCATGCTGTAGTCCGCACAGCTGCGACCAAAATGTTTGCCATTGCGACAGGTGCGTCGCTTTGACAAATAGCACAATTTTTTTTTTTTTAAATACATTTTGTTTCATTATTTTTTGTTTTTGTACTTTGTATTTACCTATGCGGCAGTGACTCTACTCCACCTCCTGCTCTTGCGCTGAAATGTCAGAGTTCATTTGTGCGAATGATTGACGGGCAGCTGTCCCAATTGCGAACCCGAACTATAGAATAGCCCCTTTAAGAGTCAATGAGCCGCAACGCGTACGCAATTTATGTTAATTGCTGTTGTTGTTTCTTGTGTGCCGCTGCCCAGGCCCATTTTTTTTTCCTTAGCTTTGATGGGTACTCTGGCATTACAGCCATGTTGGCAACGCTTTGATGAACACACACACACACACCATTTACACACACACTCACAGCTGAAATTTATCAATTATATTTATTTTTGAACTGTTACAAAGCTGCAATTATTTTATTAAATAATTATTTAATTAATTTAAGCCATTGAAAAATAGTCTAAAAAAAAACTTATAATTTACATATACCAAATAAAATATAAAATTGTATGTGGAAATAATACAGTCCCAATCAGTTCCAGGTTATAAAGTAGTTTTATTAAAATGATCAAAATATCTTAAATAAGCAGTTACTTAATAATTACACTTATTAGTAATAATATTACATTTTCTTAGAACAAATTTAATTGATTTACATTTTTTTTATACACCTCTTGGAAAATTTAACATAAAATTTCGCGTAAAGAAAAGTTGTACCAAAAATGAAGACATTACGATTTCGTTATAAAATATAATGTGTTTATTGTGAATAAGCTCCAATTCATGTAATAAATTTTGCACCAATTTAAATACAGAAATGTTAAAAATCAATTTGAATATGCATTAATATTCATTCTTAATTTTTAATTAATTTGTTTATTTTTTCTTTTAGTGCTAACTGATATAAGTTGGCATTAAATAAAAAATAAAATCAGATTTTGGTTATGAAATTTCAAATTTTTACTTTACCGCTTTTGTAATTAAAGATCATGTTTTTTATTTTATTTTGTATACCAAGATGTAAATTATCTGATAAAAATCTAAGAAACTAATAAAAAATATAAGCTATAATGCTGATAAAAATATAGTTTCAGAAGACATCTTCACTGCGTTGGAAATCTGAGAGTAGAATTCAAATACCATCTACCAGGATATTTAAATGGTATATAATTTAGATTGGTAATATCAATTGCTTAGAACAGATATTAAAGAGCAAGGAAAGTTGGCTAACGCATAAGTAGCATTTGTATTATTTTGTTTACCATGTCGCATTTCGCTGTGGGGCAAATTGAAACGCATTTAATTACACACTTTTTACTTTTCACGCTGCAAGTAACACAGCCACAGCCACAGCCAAAGCCAGAGCCAAGCTAGACTTGGCCAGAGTCGACTCGAAGAATCTGACAAGAGTTTTTCCTATCGCAGCGGCAACGGCAACAAGTTGTAAGTTGTATGCTGTGAGTGGCAAGTTGTGAGCGGTCCGCCGCCAGGCTGTCTAATTGTTTTGATTGCAAAAAAAATTTCTCCAAGCCATATTTGGATGGTGCTTATCACACAGACAAGCCAAGCCCGAAGCTTTGAAACTGGTTTGTGACAATTTGGCATATAGCCAAAATTCTGTACTCAAAAAACTTTTACCGTAATTAGCCGTTAGACAAACGAATGAATGGATTAGCTATTGAATAAGTGAATGATTAAATGAATAAAAATCTGCTAAAATTGCATTCATCGTGCTAAGTAATCCATCAAACTGTCCACACACAAACAGCTAATTGGCCAGCGAGCCTGGTCAGCTTTGACCATTGTCCCAGCAGCTGTCTCTCTCATTTGCATTTCCTCTTATAACGAGTTCGACTTGTCTAGTCATTAGCAATCATTATAGCCAATGCTGAGTATGGTTATTATTATGCAGACTGGCCCACATTTGAATACAGTCATAAATCGACGCTAGCGTTTTGGGCGCCGTTTAATTGCGACGCGCGTGCGTTTTCAATGCGACTTTAACCGGTTGCATATTGTGCGACTCTTTGTGAATGAATATTAATGGCAGAATTAACAGCAGCAGCAGAAGCAGCAGCAACAGCAGCAGCAGTAACAGCAGCAGCAGCAGCAGCAGCTTGTTATGCATTTTTTTATACCAAGTGTTAATTAACATTTGTTGTTTACACATATTAGTCGCAAAAAGTGACAGCCACTGAAATCAATTTAAATTCAAATTGTGTTATTTTTTTTTTTTGCTAGTTTGGTTGATAAGGCTTTGGCGTGGTTATTTTAATTGATGTGCTGAATACAAAGAATTCTATTTTGGTACACTAAAAATTCAGACAGTGAGGTCACGATTATTATTAATGTTGACGATATTTAAATAGTATTCCAAACTTATGTTATATATATATATATATATATATATATATATATATATACAACTTTATGAAATAGATAATTTTAAGATTCATATATTTATATTTGGAAATACAAATTATAAGCAGATTGTGTTAATTTTATTAAATCGATTTAAAAAGATTTTTAAAACAGAACAAGTAAAATATTTGCAAACTTTCCAAAATAAATTTGAGAGAAATTTTAGTTGTTCTGCGTATTTACTTCAGCATGAAAGATTGCAATTAAAGTTCCCAAATTTTTAAATATTTTAATTGTGCTTTAATCATTATTTGCTTTAATAGGTCCTTGAAAATATAAATATAATTTCGAATCCGTTTTTTTTTTTATCAAATATGACAATAATATTGAGCATCAATATTGAGCCGACATAAAATATTAATATAATATACCAACTAGTAAATAGTTAAATAGTTCTTAATGTTGTTGTATTGTTTATAAACCGAATTCAGTAATTATAAAATTTAAATGCTATTCATGATTGCCCAGTATTAAACAGACAAAATTTCAAGCGTTTTAAAACGCTGAAAAAACGCGTTATACATTAACGAAGATTAAGAGGACCACAATATGTGTGTGGAAGGGCTGCACGGGTGTGTGGTGGTTGGGTGTTGGGGTGGGTATGTGTATATGTAGATGCTCGTAATTGCAGTGGCTATTAAAATAATTCAACTCGTTCCCTGGTAATGAAGCGCATCATAATGGGCATGCGCCGGCGCGCCAGTTAATGGCAAGGGGCATACTTAATGGTTTAACTTGCACCTTGGAGCGGATTAACATAATTTTTGTTAATATTTTGAGCAAAACATGCTGCATAATGCGCTTAGAAAGCTATGCATAAAGCCTGCATTAGCCTGAATGCGAACAAAGCCAGCCAGCAAACAAAATGCAGGCAGACACTGGCTGAGGCTGAAGGTGCACAGGCCATGGATTCAGCTACGGATTCCAGCTGCTGCATGATGGGCTGCAAAAAAAAAAAACACGCTAAGGCAGCGGCTGCAGTTGCCGCAACAGGGATGACGCCGACTGCATTAAAGTGGAAAATCCTGTCTGACAGCATTTAAACTAAGCAAAAAAAAAAGCAAAAAATAAAAAACAAAACTAAAAAAGAAAAAAATCAACAAAACACACATAATAAGCGTGGAAAAAAAGCAAAATGAGAGCAAACCAAAGCCAGCCAGACCAACTTGGTCTGGCCAGGATGAAAAGCGAATGCGGCTAGAAAACAACAAATACATCTACACACATACATGAACTGTTATGTGTGTGTGTGTGTAGAAAAGACTGTAAGAGACTGCTTGAGGCAATCAGATTATTGCAATATAAATTACTACAATATTCTCTTAGATTATAGCCATAAAAACAATTGTAGGATTAGCAGTCAGAGTACACAATCAAAACGTTAACAATCTGTTACCATAATTAACAAATGATGTGGCTATAAGAGACATGATTACAAATGGATTGAACTAAATCATTATTTACAACTGATTATGTTTACAGCATTACAAATAAATAAGGATTATAATAAATTAATTAATGTTGAGCAACCTCGAGTGAGCTCGTGGGAGATTAGCTGAAAAAAATAATACAGGGTATCTTCTAGTCGGCAGTCTCCTGCCTACAAATAAATAAATATAGATATTACATTTATATAGATTCAGATTTATATCTTGCATTTAAATTTTGATTTATTTATTTTAGTCCAAATTAAATAAATAAATTAAAATGACAGGGTATTTATTAATAAATGAATACTTTTTCCTTTGTGTCCTCTGTTGCTATAAGACATTTATTTTCATCGTAAGCAATTATCGATAAAGTGAAATAAATGTAGTCTTTTTGTGATCCAAACTTGAAGTTTATATCTCTTACTGTTTTTGGAATTATCCTATTCATTCAGAGTGACATGGCTAAATTGTTTATTACATATTAAATATTTTTAAAAAATTGTAATGCGTTTAGTCAAAAAAACAGTCAATAATTTGAACAAATTTCAAGCATATTACAAATCTTAAATTAAAATATTTAAAAAAAATATCTCAACTTTTTCGCAGTATTTAACATAAATATGAAATTTCCAAATATATATATTTTTTTATACTTTAAACAAGTTTTTTTTTCAGAAAAGCATTTGCAGTACACTTGAAATCATTAATCAAGGCGTCAGCAAGCTCGAGATCACTTAGCAATATCAACAAACCCGCTAATGGGTATATTTATCAATAGTAATGGGTACTATAATATACTATATATCAGACAGTTGCCACATTTGATTTTCATCACTTGCATTTCGCGCTAATTTTGCACATTTGTATACCAAATTGTTAATAGGTACAAAAATGAGTGCTTTTTCGCATGAGTTTTCAATTATCAATAAAAATTAATAAACAATTGTTTTCTTTCTTTTTTGTAGATTATTCTTAGAAAGTTGTCCATAAATCAGCGTGTTCGTTAGTAAACAATTAAATTTCTAATAATCAATACAACGCTTAATAATTGAGTAAATGAAACGATAGTCATGGAGTAATCAAAGTTGCAATTAGCATTAAAAATCGTTTTTTTTTTCCAGCTCAGCAGAAAACATTTTCCATCTGAGTGAAATGCTGTGCAGCACATTATATAAATGATTATTAAAAGGGATTTCATTGCTGATGCTTTTGTCTGTAAATAACAAATCGATTCGACTCAGCTTGTCATGTCACATTTAGTAATAGAATGTGTTCAGCATTTTCCCATGTCTTCAGAACTACTGTAATAAATCGAATTAAATATATCATTTCCAGACCTTTGCTAGAACTGTTAAGTCTTTTTGTGCATATTACATAATAAAATGTATGCCGGCATTTTGTCAAAGTCAATAGCAGAAAAGGTAAAACGACAACACAAAAACCAAACCAAAAACACATTTACTTATGTCATGTTCCATTCAACTACCAAACATACATATAATCATAAATAGTGTGTGTGTGTGTATGTGTGTGTGGGTGTGTGACGAGCCTGTCATAAGCAACAAATGACAGGCCGTTAACAAAAGACCGGCAACTGCTTACAAACATGACAATTACAATGGCCAACGTAGTATAAATAATTTCACTGCTTTGGCCAATGTACGATGAATTATTGTTATTGAATAATTAATAGAAATTTGTGCCTTATGGTTGTCGCTCACCATTGAAATCAATTAATAACCAGTTGCAATTGTAATTGCAAATCGACACGGTTATTGCAATTCCTCTTAATTGCAATTTATGCACAGAGCTGTCATTAAACATATTTAAATAAATTTTCCCTTACTTGTTATCGCTATTAACATGGATAAATTATTTACGATACCATTAAAATTACTTGTTTATATTTATTATATATTCTATATTGAAAACCACTGATCAACACAGCATATGCAAATTAATTGTGTGTAATTAAACCAGATAAATTCTACTGCAGTTAACTCCACTTGAATTTATTTAAAATTCTTACAGTTAGATGAAAACTCGCGCAAATTTTATGGTAACTCAACTTGTGAAGAAACATCTAAAAACCTTAGGTTATTTTTTACACGAGATTTTCTAAGTATCAGTTTCATTTCTATTTCGCTTTTTAGCGTAATACAGACTTATAAATATATATATATTCTCTTTATATATATTATATATTCTCTATATATATATTATATATTCTCTATGAAAATTAAAAATTAATCAAAATTCGTTTCATTTTAATTTCTACAAATCAACTGCTCTATCTTCACCAAATATTATCCGATTTAAAAATTATCTGTATCTGATTATCTTGCATATTTTATATATTTATATCCAGTCTGCATAATAATACAAAAATATTAAAAATTCGTTTCATTTTAATTTCTACATCTCAACTACTCTATCTACACCAAATATTATCAGATTTCCGGAATTATCTGCATCTGATTATCTTGTTTATTTTTCTCCATTTATTCGAGCGCTGTTCGGAATTATCTGCATTTCAAATTGAAACACCGTCATTTCCCTGGCAGCTATTGTAAATAGATTCGCTTCATTGGGACGTAACTTTAGCTTTTTGATTCCCATACTCAGGCAGTAGTCTCTCTGTATATATATATATATATAAATTGTTGTTCCCCCTTGACCAGTGAAGCGTTAACTTTAGCATTTTTGTCATTCCATTTGATTATTTGTCATTTGTATGCATTGCTCATTTGTGTTTACCTGTTCAGTCAGTCATCCCATTCTATTTATAATGCATTTGCGCAATTTGTCAGCTGATTTTTTGGATAGTGCTACAGATAGTGGGAATACGTATACCAATATGAGAGCAGCAAGCGCCAACTCAAGATCATTGACTTTTGGAGCGCTTATCAGTTGAAGGTTGCGTTGTGGGTTTGGGGAAATATATAGATAAAAACAGTCGGCATGATAAATGAAGAGCTGTCAATAATGAGAAGCTGCAGGCCAAACAAGTCTCAAGCTGCTGTCGCATGCCTGTTCACTCTGACTTCACTCCACTATTTACCTACAATCACAACAGTTTATAATATTTTTTTATACTCCTTCACTGTTGGCACTTGAAATGTTTGTGTTTACATGGCTGTCGGTGTGTGTTTGTCGAGTTGGCGAGAAACAAACATGCCGACCGACGACGAGCCACTCACTTTTCTATAGCTCACTTCAACTTATTTACAATCATTTATTTATTTGTTTGCATAGGCAAACGCTGCGTATACGCAATGCGCACATTTTATCAGACAGGCAAAGGCATTTGTTCAAATTTTTATTCCAATTCGATTTGGTATGATTTGCAAGAAGGACAAGGTTGCCAAGTCACCTGCATTCCCTCCAAAAGTGTTTTTCATATATAAACTTTCGTATGACCTGCTTTGCCAATTTACACACAGGCAGCCCAACGGCAACAACAACAAAGGTGTTAATGATAACGGTAACAAACAGTGGGCCAAACAAACTGGGTTAAAGGCGAGCCGGGGCAAAGCATTGCGCATTCGCAGCGTTGCAGCAAAGTCATAAAAACCAATTCAACACGGCAACTACTATTTCCAACTGTTTGTTCAATAAAAGTTAAAACAGCTGCCAGCAAAAACTAGGAAAACTTTGTGGCTCCTACAATACCGAATCCTGCATACTCTTTTGAATGATTTTATGTTTAGAGTCAAAGAAATTAAGTAAGATTCTAAATTATTTATCGGTCCATATCTTTGATATATATTTCTGGCTTTATAGCCAATTACAAGTTTAAGCAGGCGGAGATTCCTTTCCCTTAGCGGACTCTTCTCTAGTTTCTGCAGAGTATCGTCAACGCAAGATATAAAAAAGTTCACGATCCGAATTTTTTAATTGGAAAATTTGACAAATGAAGTGCATTTAATTTAGTTCAGTAGTGCACTGAAATAAACTAATACATATATCTCTGTATATTTTGTAATTCCTTATTATTTGAGTTATTTGAAAAGGTAGAAATTTTTCCGTTTTCAAGACGAGCGCTTTGAAATGGAAATATGGCCGAGAAGCCTTTTAGAAGTCACAACTTTAAATTCTTTATTTCTAACTTATTTTTTTCTAGTCATTTATTTGTATAAGTGTTTTATGTTAGAATCTCTCCGATATATAACGCTTGTGTTTTGTTTTTTTTTACTTCTTTGCCAACATTATATCATATTGCACATACCCCAGATGAAAGTATAAAATGATTTAACTGCTTTATGGGTAAGTAGCGTTTTATGACCTGGTTGAACGCCTGGCAGCAAGTGGCCTAAGTAAATCGCATAAATCTTCGTTTGCAGTTACAGTTGGTACACGAGTTTTGTGAACTCGAAACTCAATTAAAATACCAAGTTCAGAGAGCCTGCCAGCGTGCGAAACTGACAGCTGACAGATGGAGACGTTGTAGGCAAATGGAAAGCGCCAGTGCTGGGTCATGGACTCTGTTAACATTTTTAACAAGCTTCGTCATTCACTCACTCCTTCATTCATTCATTCATTCATTTACTCAGTTCGTCCCCTACTCAGCCCAACAATCAATCATTCCAGGCTCATGTCACTCGTATTTCCACAACTCGCTTGAAGCAGGTGCGAAATGTGTCAATCTCAAATTTACCAAAGTTCAAAAGTATTTTTTCAATTAATGCTTTGAGTTTTGCACCACAAATTCGAGGTGTGCCCACAAAATCTGAGCTGGGCATAGGATTCGCTTAACTCATATATTTATAGAAAGCAATCAGCTCTTTTTTCTAAATGCAAATTAGGTAAACAAAGAATTTTGTGACAGCTGTCAAATTGACAACTCTAAATACATTTTGCTAAGTTGTTTTATTTGTTCGCCAATTCCCGCTTTCTATATTGCTAAAAGTTAATTAGATGTGATATCTGTATAAAATTATATTAAATAAAAAAAAAGGTTTCAACATATTTTGTGTTTAGTAAAATAAAAAACAAATCAGTTTAGAATAAATAAAAAAGGAAGACTTTCACCTGGAGTTTACCTATCTGTCAAATTTAATAAAATACAATTTTAGTGAAAAGAAATAGAAAAAGAAGACTTTTACCAGGAGTTTACTCATCTTAAAAATATAATTAATATTTTTCAAAGTAAATAAAAACCGACCTTTGCCATAGGTTTACCATTCTTATTATAATAATTAATATTCCTCAGAGTAAAAGTAAAAATATAAATTAGTAAAAATAAAATTAGCTAACAATTGTAATTAATATATTTTCATTATCTTTTTCAGGTTTATTTACGGTGTTAAATATAATCAAATTTGGCGTTAAATCAAGTAAGTTTTAGTAGTTTAAGTTAGCCAGAAAAAGGCCAATATCTTGCAGAGAGAAATTTCGATTTATGAATAATGCAGTTAGACTTTAAATGATTTAAGCTAAAAGTTAAATCCTTAAGAAATCAAAACATGCTCTGATGACTTTTTAATGTAAATTCAGGGCCAGTTCATTTACTATGCTATTCCGTGTGAACGCACATTTGCTCAATTAAATGCAGTTTCCCGAGCAGACCTCAGATCAAATCTATCAGATTACTTCCATTTCGCTGGGCTTTATTACACCCAGATGAAAGGGGCAGGTCTGTTTGGGGGGGGAGGGGGGCTGATCTGTCACCTTGTGCAGGAGACGTGCATTGTGCCACTGGCATTGGCATTGGCATTGGTATTTTCTATTAATTGAAGTGCAAAATCACGAACCTGCACTTAATTCACTATTTCAGCCTCGCCTGGGAAATGCTGTTGAAGCAACCGAAGAGAAAACATAACATTTTTGCACGCATTTCGCAGCTTGTCGATTAAATTCAATTGGCCAACTCAATGTGCTCCCCCATCTCTGTCCAGCATCTAAGTATTTACGAGTGTTTGTGGACCATTTAAGGGCATTGCAAACTTTTTCCCAACCATGGGGAAGGGGGGGGGGGGGGTATGTCGTCTGTTGAATCTTAGTGCTGCAATTGTCCTTTATTGCCATTCCTTCATTAGGTTTGTATCTTTAAGATATTTTAATGCAATTTTTATGCGCATTTTTTGCGCAATGTAATGGCCTGATTTCCTGGTAGGCCTGGCATCTGTTTCACAAGCAATTCACAATTATTTCAATTGTGATTCATGAAATGCTCCTTATTGTCGTTGTTTTTTTTTTTTTTTTATTGCTCGATGTCTCTTCTTTGTCCAATGAGAAAAATCTCTTGAAATGTTTGCTCTCAATTCAACTCGTAATGCTTTGTTTGTTGTTTAGCTTTACATCCCTTTAGTTATTATTCCCCATAAGTATCTCTGCCAAAGAATAGCAGATTCCATCTCTAAATTGGGGAACAAAACGCGACACGCGTCCAAATTTACTTTATACTTGCGGCAGCTGTTGCAGACAGAAATGATCGAATAAACCATGTTAAATTATGCATAAAAACTATATAATCCAGAAAAGTGGAGTAAAGACAGCTGAAATGTTGGGAAGCAGTTTAAAAAAAAAAGCATATTCGAATTATACACAAAGTTCAAAATTCGAATAACCATTAGCCGATATTTGCTGCTAAACAAAATATATTTCTCTGCTATAATGCCACATAAATAACGAGACTAAGGAAGTTTATCCAGCAGATACATAAATTAGATCCATAATAAATTAAACAAAAACAAAACACAACACACACACGCACACACACGCACACACACGCACGGATTATAAATAATTAAATAGAACCGCTTCCACCGCAAGTTTATAAAAATAGTCTTTGTCGGCGACGTTGTGTGAAAATTAACAGCATTCAGCATTTGAAAAGTCATAAATTTTCATAAAAGTCAAAAATTGAAACAGCTGCGAGCAAATGCTCGAATTATGATTATACTTTATTTGCTGTCTAGTCTAAAACTCTGAGAAACTTAATCCTATTTTGGATGCAGAGTAAGTTTACAGCCTGCTGCTGCTCCAGCTGAAGAAGTGCGTCTTTCCACAAGCTGGTTATTTGTATTTTGAACAATTCATATACTGTTCGAGGTGAGCTCCTTCCTAGTAGGCCTTGATATCATGTACACGTCGGAAACGTTCACCCGCCTGTCGCAGCGTTAGTTGCTTTGTCTCTGGCATTAGCACCGCCAAGATGAGCATACTCACCACCAGAATGATGCCACCAGCCAGAAAGTATTGGTAGAAGGAGTATGTGCTCGTTTGGAAAGTGCAAATCACAATGATGTGGATCAGCTGCTCGATGCACACAATCAGACCAATGAGGAAGCCCTTAACACGCATGGGAAATGCCTCGCCCAAATAGACGGATGTGCAGGGGGCGTAGAGGCCAGCGAAGAACTGAAAGGCCATCGAGATGTTGCACATCTGATGCATGTAATACCAACTGCTAAAGTTTAGCCAATCCGACGAGATTCCCGCCATGCCAAGCATCAGACCCGCCATACACAGCAGTCCCAGCACCGTTATCAGTTTGCGTCCCACTGTATCCACCAGGCCTATGGCAAAATAGGTGGCAATCCAGCGCAGAATGCCAAACACAATAACGGTCCAGTTCAGGACTACTTCGGCAACAAGTGTGCTCACTGTCATTGCCTGGCTTAGTGGCAGTGAGAAGGTGAAGGCCAGCATGCACCGGCAGATGAGCAGCTTAATGAAGGGCATAAGGGATTGGGATAGCTGAGAGCCGATACTCTGGCTATTGCCTTCCTCCACATATCGCTTGGCCTCGGCAAAGGTCTCCTCGTAGGCTGTTGTGGTTGTTATCCGAGGCATAAGTTGCCACTGGCATAATTTAGCTTTGTCCTCCTTTTTTTGTCGTAGTAGAAAAATGGGTGACTCGACCGAAAAGCCCAATAGGGACGTGGACAGTATGGTAAACACTATGCCAAAGATGCCGTGTGCCTGGGTGACACTTAAGTAATCATACTGTGAATACTGTGAGGCCATGATCACCTGGATGGCAATGCCCAACGCCAAACCCGACTGCTCCACTGAAACCCATACACCACGATCCTTGCTGCCCGATACCTCAGAGTTGTGTATGATGTAGACCACGGTGAGTATTCCCAGGCCCGCTCCGCCAACATAGCGAGCGGCCACCATTGAGGCATATTCGGTGAAAGCGGACACACAGATGATGGCATCAATCAACATCAGAACTCCGGCCAGATTCTACAGAGATTTGAGACAGAACCGATAATTTCATGAGAACTTTTATTATCAATTCGGATACTCACGTATAAAATCCACTTTAGCAAATGGTCAACAGCAAGAGCTGCGACGACAGCTCCAATGATGACTCCAATAAAAAAGCTGTAATCTAATTCTGTAGTGCTCGATAATTGGGAATTAAAATTCCAGCCTAGGCACATGGCCATATCCATGCCACCATAGGCAAACAGCAAAATGCCTGTCAACCGAAGATCATAATTAAAAAAAAATAAAATAGAAATAAAGTAATAATAAATTACTAAAAATAAAATAATAATAAATTACTAAAAATAAATAAAAGAGGTTTACACAAAAATAATCAAATCTTTCTGAAAACCAGTGTGTATCTTTTCTTTTCTTAACTTCTGGATATATTTTTTTTTAATTTTAAAAACTGTATTTAGATTTTTCTCTGTTTTCTTATTATAATATTATAATATAAAACTTTAATATAAACATAAGCTTTCACTTATACATTATTAATTCCTATAGAAAAAATAATGTTATTGTTTTCATTGCGATTTTTAATTGTTAATATGTAATTATTCTAGATTCAGTGACAATTATGAATATTAACATTATTTTACAATAGATATATCAAATCCAACAATCATTGATATAAGTTTGGCAAAAAATGCATTTCTGTTCTCTGGAGTTTAGTGATAAAATTTGGGGGATTTTTTCCTTTGCTGTTTACGTTTCCCATTTCTGCCTAATTTTTTTTTTTAATAATAATCAATCAATATTTTCTATTAAAGATAGCAAATATTCTGAAATGAACAAATATATACCTAAATAAATATATATACATGCATAGAAATACCCCAATAAATATTCGATATATAAATGCAATCAATCTAAGCTTTCAAGCTGAAATGTACATTTTGTTGTGAAAACACTGATATGATAACGAGATATCAGCAAAGGAGAATTAGTTGGGCTGTGTTCAAAAATGCGTGTGTTCAATTTAATTTCATTTTTAAAATTGTACTGAACAACTGAAGTATTTTTAATATATAAAATTCATATTTTTTGAAATGTGAATAATGCGATTAACTTTGCTGTTTTTTCTGTACGAATTGGAGCGTAAAAAGAGGTATTTCGCTGCAGATCATGTTTAATTCCCTTCCTTTTTCCTTTGATTGCCTTATTATTATTAATAATATTTTGCATATTATTATTAATAATATTTTGCATATTATTATTAATAATATTTTACATACCTGCTGTTGCTGAGTGTGTTTTCTGCTTGTAGACATATCGATTGGGTCTCTGGTTGACCTCAACATAGGTGGTCTGTGGTGGCACATAGGTGGCTTGTGGCGGCGGGGGTATATACTGGGTTTGTGGTGGCACTTGTCCTTTCTCGGTGGTTACATATATTGTATTTGGCGGTGCAGCCGTTGTGGCAATAACTATGGTCATTTTGACCACTTCTTTTTTTTTTTTGTTAACTCGCGGAGGTTCGTTCGATTTGAGGTCTACGCCTCTACTGACTTCGAATTGACCAGGCTTTATGCATTTATAGGCTTAAGAATACCGAAGATATCAGTATCTCATTATAGATAATGCGTATATATATATATATTGTAATCAGCATGTGATACACTTGCCCCCAGCCAACCAAAAACCCGATACGAAATATTTGAACTATGATTTTGATTCATTTTTGCAGTTAGCGACGCTTCCCATAAAATTGTAATGCTTTGGACCTTTGGACTTAGCCAGGTATGGGGTTTTTTGTGAGGCGTTGATTCATTTAATTAATTATAACATTTTTATTGTTATCGTATTTGAATTATAGTAATGTCGGCAGTCGTTGAACATGATAAATAAATCCTTCATATTTTATTAATAATTTCCAATTTATTAGTGCTGAATGAGCAAATGTTACAACCAAGACAGGATTGATTCCATTCTAAATATACAACTATATTACTGTTATGTGGAAGATTTATTGCTTGATATCATATCAGATGGTTAAAGCCCTTACTTATATATTGTCAGTAGTTTTTGACTTGTAGTTTTAGCACTTAGCGCTTTGTAAAAAAAATGTTGTTATAAATAAAGCCACAATTTAATATATTTTTGAAATTGGTGTACATTTACTATTAAAACAATTTTTAAAAATTAAATTGCATATATATAAACGGACATAAATATAAAACAAATAAACTGTCGATTTTATAAAAATGTTTAAAAATTTAAAATGAACACATTTTTTTCGAGTGCAAATCTAAATTGGCTTAATACCAATTCTGACCTTTGTCTAGGACCTAGGACTATTTTCCTAATAGGCGATGAAATCATGTAATTGACGAAAACGCTCGCCGGCCTGTCGGAGCGACAATCCTCGTGTCTCCGGCATAAATAACCCAAAGATGACCACACCTGCAGCCAGGATAATGCCAACTCCAACAAAGTATTGAAAGAAACAATTTGAGTCCTCCAAGAATGTGACAATCACAATGATGTGAATCAGCTGCTCGATGCACACAACCAGGCCAATGAGGAAGGGCTTAACCCGCAAGGGAAACGCCTCACCCAAATAGGTCGGGGTGCTGATGACAAAGAGGCCAGCAAAGAACTGGAAGGCCATCGAGATGTTGCACACTTGGGACATAAAGTATGTGTGTGTGTAGTAAGTATCATGGGCAGTAATCCCGGCCAGAGCCAGCATTAGAGCCGACATGCACAGCAGTCCCACCAGCGAGACCAACTTTCGTCCAATAAAATCCACCACGCGTATTGCGAAAAGTGCGCCAATAAAGCGCAAAATGCTCCACAAAATCATTGGCCAACTGAAGATAGATTCCTGCCATATTATTGTGCTGCCCAACATGGTCAAGCTTAATGGCACTGAGAAGGAGAATGCCACCAGGCAGCGACTGAAGATCATCTTAATGAAGGGCACTAAGGAACTTAAGAGCTGCTTGCCAAAGCTTTGGCTGGTACCCTCCATAACGTAACGCTTGACCTCGTCAAAGATGGCGTTCTGCACATCCTGTGGAGTTGCGGTGCTCAAGAGATAAGTCTGGCTGGCACGCGCTCCACTCTCATCACCCTGGCGCAGATAAAAGATGGGCGACTCAACTGACATGGCAACGGAGCCCGTGGCAAATGCGGCAAATACGATGCCAATGATGCCATGTGCCTGATTTATGGTAATGCTCGAGGAAGAGGCCAAGTTCCACTGTGAGTCCATCAGTACCTGGATGACTATGCCCAGTGTCATGCCGAACTGCTCGAGGCCGCACCATTTGCCACGCGAAAATCCCAAATGAATCTCCGAGCTGTGTATGATGAATGCGACCGTAAGGAGTCCTATGCCCACTCCGCCAACATAGCGAGCCGCCACGATTGGTGTGTACTCTTGGGGTGCACTTACAAAGATGATTGCATCGATCAGCTGCAGCACTCCGCCCAGAAGCTAGAGGAATTACTAAGATTAGAAATGTAATTCCTTAGACTCTTCACTGTTTCTCACATAAATAAATTTTTTTGGCACATGGGTCACCGTAAAAGCGGCCAGCACAGCTCCAATGATGACGCCAATGAACCAACTGAATCCCAATTGATAGGTTGTCATTATGCCCGTGTTCAGATTCCATTGTAGACCCTGAGCCATATCCATGCCGCCATAAGCAAATAGCAATAATCCTGTTGAGCAATAAATATAATTTGTTTATAAATCAAATAAAAAAAAACTAATCTTTTAACATAATAACAAACTCGACACATGTGTTTCGCAATTATGCAAATTACATCTACAAAACAGCGATAATTGTATACAAATGTACAATATATAAAAACATTTTTATTGAATGCAATAAATAAAAAAATATATTATCTTATCTGCAGTTTATATGGGAACTCACCCAGGGTTGCAGCATGAGCATTGTGAGCATTTGTCCAGCGATTGGAAATGCGCTGGATTTGTTGTGGTTCTTCAATCACCTCAATGTAGCTGATTGGTTGTGATTGTCCAGATGTGGTTGTTGTTGTTGTTGTGGCTATAATCACCTCCGGTGCTTCCTCTGTTGTTCTGCTGGTTGTCATTATGCAAAATTTAAAATGCAAACTGAATTTGCTTAGGGTTTCTTCAACACTAATTTAAAATAAATACATTTTAGTTGTACTCATTAGCATAGCAAAAAAAGTGCGTTATCTTAAAATTCGATATATTCCTTCTGATAACGTTTAGATATTCTAATCAAGTTTTTTGATATCTAAACCTCAAATTCCATTGCTTTGTGGCAGTTTCGATATGGTCATGATTCATCGGATCTTTTTTATGCGTAGTCCCCAAATGAGAAATTAGAACTGATAACCAAAGTTGAACTTGAAGTGCTGAGAGAACAATTGACATTTGTGACTCATTGGAGAAACCTTAGTTATTTACTACTGATATTAGTTTAAAGATATAAAGCCCAAATATCGGAAAACCCTACATTTTAAACGTATTTTCCTGGTAACAACCTTCAGAAAGAAGACCATGCCTATAAAAATTCCAATATCCGATAGTTCGAACGTTACCAAGTTTTAAAGTCGTAATCTTAGGAATGTCCTTCTAATATTGATAAAAATTTCTTGGCCCCAGCAACTAAAATTCTCATTAGATATTAATTAATAATCGAGACTCATGAAAGATAAGTTCAAATTACTGTTTTTATTGAATTGATAAAATTAATATTTGCGTTGGCTTTTATAGACTTGGCTATGTCAACTGCACAACTTTACCAATGATTTGGACATGTTGAGATAACACTAATTCCCCTTCGTTATGGAGCGGCGCGTGCCATAAATTGATTACTGTGATTACTGCTACAAAATAGTTAACAATAAAAGTAGTTAACAATTATTTTTTTTTTTAAATATTTCTTTGATTTACCAAACAAATACCTGTGACTGAAAACTAAATTGCTATAATTTAATTTAATGTATTATATTTTATTAACAGAAATGTGGTTGTAATTTAAGTAATACTTTAAAATACAATATATTTAAATTAAAATTATTTTCTAAAACATTTTTAATGTATTTATATTGTAAAAAGAATATACATTTCTTGGTATTTTAATTATTATTCTAAATATATTATTACTTTTTAATTTACATATTTTTATTTTTCGAATATTAAATTAAATTATATTAATTGAAATATTTATATTATTTAAATTTATCGAGCTCTACGAATAATCTGAGTATATAACCTTTTTTAGTGGTTATAATAACTATTATAAAATGAAAAATACAACTTAAATTCGTTGAATAATATCTATTGCAAAATTACAAATATCATTTAATTCTGTTGACAAATGGATAAAATTCCATTGCTTGCATGTGGATTAACTTTACATTTTTGGTTTTCAAATAGTATTTTTTTTATTATTTTATTTATAGAGTTATAATATATAAGATTGCATCAAATTGCTCTTAAATAAAACTTAAGAGTTAATAATCCTTGCTATATAATATATGATATTCTTGGTGTTAATTTGAACAAATATCATAGCTACAAATTGTATTCGTTGCTAACTAAGGTATTTTTCGAGAGTCCTCTTTAATGGGCGAATAGGTCATGTAGGTGACGGAATCGATGGCCCGCTTCTCGCAGCGTAGTCTTCTTCGTCTCCGGGAGCGTTATCAAAAGGAAGACCATGCTGATGAGCAAGATGATGCCCACTGCCCAGTAGTACTGGTAAAAGCTATGCAAATTACCGCGGAATGTGCAAATCACAATAATGTGAACCAGCTGCTCAATGATTACAATCAGGGCAATGAGGTATGGCTTGATGCGCATGGGGAACGCCTCACCCAAGTAGGTGGGCGTACAGGCCACAAAGAGGCCGGCAAACATTTGGAATGCCATGGATATGCGACATAGCTGACCCATGTAATACGTACTGATGGTGTAGAGCACGTTCGAGTAGATGGAGGTCATGCCCAGCATTAGGCCACCCATGCAGACGAGTCCCACAATTGTGAGCAGCTTGCGTCCCAGGATGTCCACCAGGAAAACGCTGATGATTGTTCCAAGAAAACGCAATACTCTCCAAACGACGATTGGCCAGCTATACATGGATCCCTGCCACATAATGGTGCTTGCAATGATTGTTTGGGTGAGCGGAATCGAGAAACTGAATGCCACCAAGCAGCGACAAATCAACATTTTAATAAATGGAACCACGGCGACGGCCAGATCATGGCCAATGCTCTCATGTACACCCTCCGATACGTAGGTCTTCTTCTCCTCGAATGCCATTTCGTAGTCATTTGGGGTGTCCCTGCTTTCCAACAGTTGCCACTGACACTTGCTCGCCTTATCGTAATTGTTGCGGCGCAAGTGAAAGATGGGCGACTCCACGGACAACATCAATATGCCTATGGCAACAAGGGAAAACACAATGCCAATGATGCCGTGCACCTGGTTGGCGGCAATTCCATTGCGCGGATCCCAGTCAGAGTCCATGATCACCTGCACGGCAATGCCCAGACCCATGCCGGACTGCTCAACGGCACACCATTTGCCACGGGCTGCGTCTGGTGCCGCTTCTGAATTGTGTATGAGAAAGGCGATGGTTGCAAATCCAATGCCAATGCCGCCAATATATCGAGCTGCCACTATAGCATCATAGTTGTATGGTGCACTCACAAAGATGATCGCATCCACTAGATTCGTCAGTATTGCGAAACTCTAAATGGATATTCGTAACATTAGAATTGGAATATTTTTAATATATTCAGTTGTTTTCTAACTCACATAGAAATAAAACTTTGCCACGTGGGTCACAGCGACGGCACCCAAAACGGCTCCAATGATGAAGCCAATGAACCAACTGAATGAAAACTGCTGTGTGTCCGCAATCCCGGTGTACTTATTCCAACCCAGGCCCTGAGCCATATCCATGCCGCCATACGAAAACAATACCATTCCTGCGAAAGGAAACAAATATTTCAAATAGATTTTTTTTACCAAATCTTTTACATCATATTTTACATCAGTGTTGTCGAAGCTTTTGCTCCAGCTTGTGATTGTCCAATAAACTCCAATGTTTACCTGCGATTATGGAATGCAATCTCTGACGATTGACACAGCAGCCGGAAAACCTGTAATCCGGCCGCGGATCACTTGCCATCTCCACTCTGAGGACATTTCCAACTGGCATTTTGTTCAATTATTTCAGTTATTTGCCTGTTCGTTCGATCCGGCGACTATGCCCAAACTAATTTCAAATGGTAACGTTCTTGTGTTTTTAAAGCAAACTGATATCAAATATGTCGATATCTCTCTAGTGGAATTATACCGATTTTGATAAATAGTACACCACGGCAGATTCCTACAATTCTATGATTCATGGCATAATTTTCATTTGCCTATACAACATGGACATAACCCCTGATAAGGGGACTGGTAGTAAAAATTAGACGTCAATTTTCATAATCATTGTGACTCATCTTGCTACTGTACATTCTGTACATTCCCCTTAGGAAACACCTTCACTGATTCAGCAACTTAAGGTATATTAATAATTAGCCGTAATGGTGATAAATCGCTCAATATGTCATTTATGAACATGATAATTGAATTAATGTTCTCGTAAAATAGTATTTGGGCACGTTTTTTATGTTTAGATACCAAGATTGAGTGCGACAATAATTCACTGTTATCTGCTCCTGTCTATTTTTTACAGCCTGTTCTGTCTGGTTTGTCTACTAATTTAACGAGCTGCATTTGAGAACGATTGGTAAAAAATATAATTCATGTATTAAATGTTATATACAAGTATTTTTGTATTTGTTTGTTTATTAAGCAATATTTTATGGAACGTGAGGAATCTATGTGGAATAAACCTCTGCACAAATATAAAATTTCCTAAGTATTATCGGTTTGTCTGATTCTCTTATGGACTGTAGGAATCTAGTAATCTTTTTTTCGTATTTCCCCACAAACTCTTAGAATTCTGAGATTGTTGCAGCTACACATTAATAGAGCAAAAGACCACAGCTTAAGATTACTATTTAAGATATTAATAATTAACGTTGACATGTTTGGCCTAAACGATTCAGTGCTGACACACCTTGACCTATCCCTGATGGGCAGGCTAGGCACGCTGGACATGCCACTTAAGATGTGGCAACTACTAATGTGCAACATCTTCAATTGCTGGCAGCGCTATTAACAAGCGTCATTAATATTGCACAGTCGACACTTTGACAACAACAACAACAACATCAACAACAACAACAACAATAATAACAACAACAACAATAATAACAACAACAACAACAACAACAGCCGCTATCACAACCAACATATCCCTAAGGCAACAATCTCAAGTGTTTGCTTGAGTTGTCTCAAATTGCGTAATGTCTGCATTCGAACACTTGAACACCAGTTTCAGCCCCTAGCCTCATCTTCAGCTTCAACTGCGGCACCAGCTCCAGCTCCGGCAACAAATAAAACTCCGGGGCATGCAATACCAGCAATCCAGCATCGCTGTAAGCCAATCTGTCTTATTGCGCATCAAACTGTCACATTGTATGCTGATGTTAAGCAGGAGGAGGGGGAGGGGGGGGGAGGAGGACTGGGAATGGGTGACTGTTGGCTGCTCCTTGTCATTTGTCACTGCTCGACAAATTAAGCAAATGCGACGCCAAATGGCCATGGCATCCAGCATTGCAACGCGTCGCCTCATATTTTGAGGCATTCAAGTACATTTTAATGAGTTTATGCATCAGGCTGTCTAATGGCTCAAAAATTATGAGCGCCGCATCAAGTGCCACCATCACACACACACACACACACATGCACACACATGCAGAATACGATTCAAAATTAGCACATGGTGCGCATAACTCACATGCAGATAGACAGATACATAGATACATAGATACAGATACACAGATACAAGCGCAGCTGTAGCTGGAGACAGCTGAGCACTTTGCATCAATTTCTGTATGCTTCAAGGAAGTGTCTGCCACTGCCACTAATGGAGTCTAATTACCCCGACCGACAGGCGACGACCGATGCTGATCCCTCCCATTGCCTGCCTTGCATAATGAAAGCATATTAAAGCGTTTGTCGTTCTTAATATATATGTGTATATGTATATGTATGCTTGACAGACAAACAGTCAGACAGTTGGAATACATTGGCGCTTGACAATTGCTCATTATTTATTTTCGTACTACTCAAATGAAGACCAGGCCACAAATCGTCGTCAGACTGTCAGATTGCTGCGGCAACTATTGCTATTTTGGTTTGCTATTTTTGCTTAAACATCGAACAGCTCCAGACATCTTCGTCCGTCCAAAACAAACATATATATAGAGAAAGAGAGAGAGAGAGAGAGATAGATTTTTCTCTCTCATGCATGATATGCTGATGACCTGTGCTCAATGTGGGGGGTCGAAAAATAACATGAAGTGTAAAAACTTTCCTCTAAAGCTCATTCCAAATGAAGCTCATTAACCTCAATTGATGTAAGCTCTAGTATTTTTTAGAATAACTAATCATAACTTATCTTATAAAATACAAAAAAAAATTCCAGCTAATGATTTGCCCAAATGTTTCCGCCCGGGATTGAACCGGGGGCCTTCCGCGTGTTAGGCGGATGTGATAACCACTACACCACGGAATCACATTAAGTTCTTAGAATTCCACATAAAAATTTTAAGGCTGCGGAAATAAATAAATAGAATAATAATATACTTTAAAAAAATAAAAAAAAAATATAAAAAAAAAACAAAAAGTGAATTGCCGAAACCCGGGATTGAACCGGGGACATTTAGATCTTCAGTCTAACGCTCTCCCAACTGAGCTATTTCGGCTGTTGTTCAAGCTGTAGCAAAGCACGAAGAAAAAACGCGGACATAGAATAAATTCACAAGTGCCGCTGATAAACTGTTAATGTATATGAGATACACACTTGTACAAATATACTAATAATCTACACTGCACAACAAAGTTCAGTAATAAAAAAAACATTCACTGCGCTTTGCTCTATAAATAGTAATATAATTTTTGATACACACTGTGCATAATACTTATATTTTGCATACAACGCATAAATCATTTAAATGCACATTCGCTGGATTTATTTATGCGCACAAGTTTTGGCAACTTTTTATTTGTTTGACAGACAGCCATGAAAATTGCGTTGACAGTTGTTCGTTTTTATAAATTTGATGCAGTTGGAAAACATTTTGCAGCTGCAAAATGCAAACCAAAATGATGTTCCCCTTTCTGTTTAACATAGCTTTAATTTTTGTGCACATCAAACAAATTTTTAAAAATGAACATTTCAACAACAAAAGATTTGTATGTATAAAACTATACTGTACACAAAAAAACAAAACATGTGAGAGAAGAGCCAAAGACTGAATCGTGAAGCACAATTCGTTAATCGTATTAGATTATATTATAAATTTAATGATGCTTGAGCAAACAAATAAAAATTATATGGCATTTTTAATGCTTCTTGGCGCTTGCCACAAAACGTGTCCGACATTATAGTAAAATGGGCGCTACCTTTTTGGCAATGTTTCAAAATCTGTCTCGCCATACCCAAATGTGAATTTCGCCAAAATTAGCTTTCAACTGCATCAGGCTATAAATATTTTCAATTTAAAAATTATATTTCAAAGTAATTAAAATATTGAAATAATGACAAATAATATAGTCAGGTGAATCATGGCTAATTTATAAGATAAAATTATATTTTGTTAACGGAAATTGTTTTTCTAGTTTTTAAATAATTAATGAAAAAATATATACTTCCTTTTTTTTAATATTTAAGAGGTGAGACTACTAAAGAAAATAATTTATAATTTCTGAATAAAATAAGCAGTGGACATAAATTTTCAGCAACACTATTTAAACAGAGAGAAGTGTTAAATAATATTTATGTTTGTGGAAATAAATTAAAAACGTTCTTTCTCAGAACAGCAAAGAAATATATACAATAATAAAATGTAAATACAAACAAAACATAAATTTGAAACTAATTATTATGTCATGTGGCATGCTTGCGATAAGGAAACCAAATGTTTTGCCTTCAGTTTTGTGATAATTGCGGCTCGTGTCCCTTCAACTTGTACTTTCACTTGTGGCAGAGTGTCAACAAGTAATTGAATCACCCTATATATATATATATATATATATATAGTTTGTATGATCATTTTTTGCTTGGTCATCTCTCCTGCTATATTAAATATATATATATATATATATATATATGTATATTTATATTTTTTTTTTTTGTGTAACTAATGCGGCTTCCGTTTGACGCCCCGTGTTGAAAGCTGAGCTCCGACGGCCATTGGCATTCTCCAGCAGAAGATATCTTTTGTTGCTGTTGTTGTTGTTGTTGTTGTTCTCGTCGTCATCATCAGGGCAGCTTCGCCTTTTGCCAATGATTCACATTCTTGAAAGCTGATCGCAGTAGCAGTCGAAATTCTTTAGAATACCCGACACCACGCCCTGCCAGCCAGGCAGCCAGAGCCAGCCAGACAGCCGGCCAGCCAACCAGCTAATATGATTTATAGCCTCCTGCCCACAGCAGAGCCACAATGTTGCTGACCACAGCATTTAGTCCAAGGTAAGCAACTTTTCAATAGTCGTCGAATTTATCGTTTCGTTTGCTTTTCGGTGGTGCCATCAACAGAATATTCAGGCTAGTATGTTGTGGCCAATGTTGGTCTGGAAGCGTTTTTGGGCTGCGACTATTTGCAATGGCAAGAAACACACGGCGGAGACGGCGGACACAGACAACATTCCTGTAATATGTCACGAGCATTTTTTTAACATTTGCACTAGAATTTCTATTTAAGTTGCATCTCCACGCTCCACTCCCTCCCAGCTCTCCCAGCTGCACCAACTCAAAGCGAACCAAATATTTCTATTTGGATTTGTTTCGCAATCGTTTTCGTTGCTATTTGACCTGGCAGACCTTGAGGCGTTCCCAACAAGTGAAAATTGCTTTGTTTTGCCTGAAATTATGCGCAATTCAATTTTATGTGTTTTTTTTTGGTTGTTGTAGTTGTTGGTGTTCTGCTGGTGGTGCCGGCTGATATATCCATTTGGAGCGTTAACAAAGCTTCAAAAATGCAGGTTAAAAGTTACAAATTTTAAATTGCATACAAGTAATGCCCATTCGAGAGTCTATACACCCCACACATTTCTCACATATCTTAACTATGTAAACCTCAGTTCGGCAATATGCAAATGTCAGGCAACTTTCCGAAAGTTCTTTTGGCAAGCAACTTCGCTTTGAATGTAAATTGACAAACTGTGCAGAAAAAAACCGCAGTTCAGCACAGTTTCCTGTCAGGAAAGTTTTTTGTTTTCCGCTTTTTTCGTTTTTGTTGCTGTTGCACATTTTTGCAGTTTCTCTTTTCTTTTGTTTTTGCTTATTTTCAATTTTTGTACTGGATAAATGTAACACGACTTTTGCCTGTTACTGTTTGTGTGTGTGTACTTTTTTTTTTTTTTTTTTAATTTGCTGTTGCAGAAAATTGTTAAAGTTTCAAGTGGGTCACAATTTGATTTGATTTGTTTATATCACCACAGTAACAGCGACTGATATAGGACTTGTCCTACTCATTTTGCTGGGCATTATTTATGTCTAAATGCTTGCCTGTAATTTGCCAATTGTGTTTTGCGCAATTGGAGGTGGAAAAAAAATTGTCTTTCTGTTTGTGGGTTATTGTTATTATTGTAACTTGGCTCGCAGTATAAAAAAAAACGTTGCAGCTGTTGACCTTTTGCTAATCTTAGCAAGCATGTTATTACAACATTTAATGGCATATTGGTAAATTGGTCAATACCAGTATAACAGTAATTATGTCTTCATACATATATATACATATATTTATACTTTGATACCGAAGTTATCATAGTATATTGGTTTTGTGCAATGACCATCTGCCCGTCTGTATTAATGCAATAAATAAATTGTTAAAACTTGAATTATATACTCGTTTGTGCCCACGTCGGACAAAATTTTAAAGGGGAGTATTAAATAAATTAAATCGATATTAGCAAATCAATAAATCCACATATCTCCCACAATTTAAAGGCTACAGTCACCAAATCAAATATCGGCATATTAATTTTGAAATAGCTATATCTTCCGCAGGTTTTGAGTTAGCACTGCCAAATTTGGTAGGTATATTACTGACAGCCGCCCTGTATAGACACGCCTAC
This sequence comes from Drosophila melanosoma, assembly GCA_035042045.1. NCBI lineage: Eukaryota > Metazoa > Arthropoda > Insecta > Diptera > Drosophilidae > Drosophila > Drosophila melanosoma. The sequence goes on along the minus strand of JAWNLY010000078.1, from coordinate 437,117 downwards.
ACGCCCAGAATCGCCAGAGCCGATATTTAGGAAAGTGTCCACATATGTTCCACAATTTTAAAGATAGAGTAACCAAACTTGGAAGATAAGTTGCTGATAACAACGTTCAAAGATCGGGATACCCAGGAACTTTGGCATTAAAAATCTGAAAATTTTTGTTACTGTAAAACGATAAGAGACTATATACACATCACACAATTTTAAAGCTAGAGTGAACAAATTTGAAACGTATAATACTAGTAACATCCTTTAAAAATTCAAATAAAAATGTTGACCTAACTAGCCAATATCTCTCACAATTTAAGAGTGGAACTTGGAAAGTAGATTACTAGAAACATTTTGAAATTTTTTAAGCCACGCCCAATTCCGTCCCCTAAATAACAACATGATATGGGCATGTTCCGTAATTTAAGAGCTACAGTTACCAAACTTCGAGGTATAAAAGGCATAAAGGTATAACGTAAAATATCAGAGTATTTCTCAATCGGTTACGCCCGACTGCAAGGTTTTCTCTGTTTTTTTATAATTAATTTTTTTTTTAATTTATGACAAGTTTTTCAAAATGTCAGCTTTAAGCAAAGCTGATAAACTTCATATATAAAAGCTGATAAACTTGTGCGTAAAACTGCCAATGAGTAATTTATTTAAAACTGCTTTTTTCACTCTCTTATAAATTAAGAACTCATAAATATACATTATACTCGTACATACTGAGCAGATTTATTTTACAGCTTAAGAGTGTGGATTATATTTACTCATCTTTGCTGTTGTCTCAACTTCACTAAATTAAGACTAAAGAAATAAATTATTCACAGCCATTAATTTTCTATATTAACTGGATTTTGTTTGCTTAAATGACTTAAACAAATCAAAAAACATGATTTTTTTTCATCTTTCAAAAATAAAAAATTTCTTAGAAAAATATGTAAATTATGTATATTTTATAAAAATCGTAAGATAATCTTATAACTTAATTTAATCATCTATTTTATTCATAATTAAAATCGTATTCTTTTATAGTTATTTTTATTTATTAATTTCGGCTTTTGACTAGCAAATTTTTGCATGACTATGCAAATGTTTGTTGTATTTTTTCTGGAACAAAAGAATTATTTGTGCGCATTCCAAAACAATTTGTATCCATTAAAATCTATTATTGAGACGCTATTTGCGTCTTTGTCGAATCTATTCATATATTCCATTAATATTTATGGCTTATTTTTGTTCATAAATTAATTTCACAAACACAGCCGCATTTAATATTTGTTTTGTATTCTGACATTTGTTTGACAGTTCGAACGTGCGCCAAAATTATTTACATCGAGCAGGTTTTGAGTCTTTTTTTTGGTTTTTGCACTCAAACGAATTACCAACAAATTTGAATAAATTTAATTCATATCTTGGATATTGTAAATTTGCATACTCAGTAAACATAGAAATTGCTTAAAGGTGAGAAATATTTGCAGCAGGTGTTTACACCTGAGTCGATATGCAAATTAATTTATTAATTTAAATACAGGGTATCTCTTAGTCGAACACTTCCTATGTCGTCGTGTTCTACGTGCTATTTTATTTGCATCGGAAAGAATTTAAATAATCAAGTGTTGATATATTTAGTGTAATAAAAATAAATAAAAATTACGTGATAAAAAATGTTTACATATTATTTATACTCTGTTCTCAAATGGAACTGGGTAGTATTTTTTAGGCAACACAATTCAGTGTTTCCTGTGTTTAAGTAGCTTATTTGTGACTAATTAAAAACCGAATCAATTTGTCTATGAATAGTTAAAATTTGGTAAGCATATATTCAAAATTCACAAAAATTAATTAAGCATTCAATAAATTTGATATTTTAAATAAATAAATTAAATAAATTTTAAAATATTAAAGCTGTTTTACTACCTCATTTTGGCCATTTGAATATGAAATGAATTTAGCTCGACTTTTTCCGTATTAGTAACTGTCTCATAAAGTGCACCTTTTTTTAGTTCCTCTGCGTGTCCAAAGTTTTCTGGAAATAGCCTCTTCTCTACTCCGCGTCCCTCCTTTTACACACTTTGAAAAATCATGAGCTGAGCTACAAATGACATTTACCACATGTAGTCAAAGCAGTTTACGTCCTGTTCTAATGAATGTTGTGTGTGATGTGTGTGTGTAGTGTGTGTGTGTAGTGTGTGTGTGTAGTGTGTGTGTGTGTGTGTGTGTGTGTATGCTTAAAATCCCAATCCTCCCGCGACGTGTTTGTTGCTTTTGCATTTGCAGCGCATGATTTAGTTTTTAAATAGTTAGTTAAGCGTTAAATTGACTTGGCACCGAGATTCCGAGGCGGTTGTTAAGCCAGTCCTTAACTGACTTAATTGCCTAATTAAGCGCTGAGTCGAACAGACCTGGCGTAGCCACAACCCACACAGCTTGCTCCAAATTTGCAGATTTGCTGCGTCTGTCAGTCTGTGCCAGCAAAGATTACCGAAGTCCAACCGATGCACGTTGCACACTTGCACTCTTGAACAAACAACTGGTTGCACATGCGACTGTGCTAATGAGCCATGTCCAAGTCCAGGGCAGATTCAACAGGCAGCGCCTGATAAGCGAATTTATCATTGGATTGAAACTGTCGCCTGGCTGTCGGATTAGCGGCGTCAAGAAGTCAACTGCCATTTATTTGCATCCATAAATCAGCGCTAAGCCCTGAAGCAGAAGAACTTGCAACTGTTGCAAGTGGCAACTGTTACAACTGCGGCAACTGACGGGTCAGCGTTGCGTGTCCAGAATGCATCTAGACTCAATTGGCTTCGACTGCGAGCTAATTGAAATATGCATTTTTTTTTTTTTTGCTTCTAATTGAATGTTCATCTGTCTGCCTTTTCTGTCCCTGGCTGGTGTTCCATTAGCAGCTGTCTGCTGCCTGTTTTGACTTGACTACTGCCAAGTGTCCAGCTCCAATCCCGTTTTCCACTTCATGTATTTGTTGCTATGTATTTAGTTAATCATTTTAATCTGATATGCATTTACCACAACTCGTCTAAAGTTGTTGATGTAATTATAACTGAATGATACAAGCGTAATTCCGATATTTTAACTGAATTTGTTTTAAAAGTTATATTTGCCAATATATTCTATACATATTTATACTGTATAAGTTAGTACATATACAATTAGATAGACTAACTCATCCAGTTCTCATCCAGAATTTAAATACACTATTTGATGTCGCAAAGTAATCTTAATTTTCGTCTTTCGTTTTGTGGCAAACATTAAATAACCAGAAAATGTGTAAATTTAATATAATATATATGTGTATCTATATAAAATATATATAATAACTAAAATCGTTCTTATTTTGCTGAAGCAGCATAAATATATTCAAGTCGAACGATGAAATCTGAATGTAGCTTTTGATGATGCTACTAAACATCAAAGAAAATCCAACACTTAAATTTTTATATCTTCAATAAAATTCATATAACAAAAAAAAAAAAATATACCTTCCATGTCAATAATATGTACAATAATAAATGTCAAAGAAATAACCAAACTATATATTAAAAATAAATTTAAAAAACAGAAGAAATTTCCAGAAAACGCTAGTTTAAAACTAATTTAATTAACTTTGCTTATAAACTGTGTGTTTTTCTACTTGTTAACTGTTAATTGGCATATTGACCTTTGTTGTTAAGTTCATTGTCATTGTAAAAAGTGATGATGTAATTCGATTGAAATAAGTATTATTTTTTAGAATTGTTCATATATGGTGTCATCGTGAAAAATACATTTTCATACACAATTAAATGCGTTTTACTTAATATTTATATTATCTTATCAATCAGCAAGCGCAACTTATTTGTTTTAGCTTTGTAGGTGTAACATTAATTAAATAATATTGTGTTGCAACTAACCAGTTAAATAAAATACGTGATAAATGCAAAAAATTATTAAAAAAAACTATAAAATTGTTTTACAATCGTAAAATGGATATATTTTCATATGTATAAATGGTTGTAAACGAAAGACATTAATTGGGGAACGATTGTAAATCTTACTCATAAAATCATTTCTTGTTAAATTTCATTTGATGTCACATTGGAAATCATTTAACTTTTACAACAGAAATACATACAATGAGATGTACAAAAAAGCTACTACACTTAAAATGGTTGTAATAAAATTTTACGAGTGCTTAGCAACAGAGACACGGCTTTTAAGAATCGACCTTATGGGGCAGTTTCACAAAAAAAAAAGCAAAACACGAAATTAACAAAAAAAAAGAAGATAATAACCAGACGGGGACTAACAAACTAACAATGCCAAGGCAAAGCTGGAGGAGACTGCCAGAGCCGAGTGGAGAGATCCAAACAAGCAAAGGACACAAAACAAATAAATATCGTGAAATTCATGAATGAATCAGAAAATCGTGTTGCCTTTTTTTTTGCCTCGCCTTGTTTTTTTCTTGTTTATTTTTGGCGTCTCTTCGCTGTGGCAATGCTTTACGAGTCTGCTGCTGTTGCTAGGGGAACATGTTCGCTCCACTCCGAGTGTAGACTGAAGTCCAGGTTCAGGTCCAGGTTTGCTGGTTACAAGATTTTGGTCTGCCGCAGCGTTTGCGCATGCGTGACGCCCGTCAAAGCCTGCGGATGGTTGCAAGTTGCCGCAACTGAAAAAAAAAATGAAGCAGATCTTGCATCGTTTTGTATTTGTAGCTCCTTTTTTTTTTTTTTGTTGGCTTGGTGCGGCCAGAAACATGTTTCCTTTTTAGGGCCATGGACTTGGGTCATGCTGGGCAGCAGCTACGCAAAAACTCGTTCCCTGGTTCTCGTCGTCGTCGTCGTCGTCGCTGATGCATTTTAAACAACCTTGGGGAATAAGGAAGTCGATGTTGGACTCAAAGATACTGATACCGATGCCGATGCCGATGCTGATTCCGACTGTTTCCAGCTGCTTTCCAAAAAACGCCACTTCAGCTGTTTTTGGCTTTCCATTCAGCTACTACAATTGCTTGCAATTTCCTACCACTCGATCGAGAAACGCAGCATAAATGGTCATAAATAAATACAGGCCAGGCAAAAAAGATTGCATTTGCAGACACTCGAACTAAAAGTACTTACTCATGCATACACAAAATGTTACATTCACACACTCACACATACATTCATACATTTATACACCCATATATATATATATATATATATTCAAATACATTCATGAATTTTGTACCATGCCCCGTCAAGTGGCCAATTGAGGCGCCTTCGATCTCCACACATATTTTGTGCTATCTATTTTTGTGGCAACCTGTGTCTGCCGCATCTGCTTTTTGTTTTCGCATTTTCACATAAAAAGCGAAATAACAACAGCAATTTGGTTTTTCCCCTTGTGTTTAGTTTTAACTGGAAAACCGACAATCGATTTGCATGATTTGATATAATATATTATAAACATAGCTTCATTATGCTATAATTAAGTGTGAGTAGCACATTTTTTGTGATTTTACTTGGATCTAATAAGCCAAAGAAATACATTATAATTTATAAATAATTAGAAGAATGTAACTCTTAAATATATTTTTAAATTCGCTCAAAAATTTCATATATTCATAAAACATTGCCTTCAGATAATTTTTTTTTTTTAATAATCCTTTAATAAGATGAGAATAAATATAACACATTTTTTATATTATATTAGTCGATTAAACTAAATAAATAAATGAACAAGGGGGAGGTAAAATATACCCTACACCCTATAAGTTACCCCTTTGTAACATTTTGAAAATCGCTTAGAAAAGTTAATACGCAAAAGAACAATCAGAAAAAAAAAATTACCAAGAGAGAACAAAAAAAAAAGAGTTTCAAAAGCAAAAGAGAAGACACTAAAAAGTCTGAGAGAATACCAAAATATAAGAGATACGTTAAGAGCTTGGCCCATAAGAGTTGGGCTTAAAGATTCTCTCTTCAGGTAAAGAGAGAGTCGCTTGTCAAGTGAAGGGCACAGCTTTTCGACATTTAATTGTTGGCCAAGAATGGGCACAAACTGTCAGTTCTGATGAAGGCCAAAAATGTTATGCAAAGTTAAGTAAAATTAAATGTTTGCTTGGCTAGTCAAAGGTAAACTTTACTGGCAAAAACTACTTTGCTTTAAAATATTTTCACTACTTTAATACTTGCTTGGTTTTAAAATTACTTGGCTTGGCCAATAAACTTGTGGCATCTTTCCCTTTCTACAGTTAATGAAAGTGCACTGTTTTGAAAGCCAACTTCCTTGGTTGCAATTACAATGGCAAAAAGCTCTTTGCAACAGCTCGCAGCGCATAAATCACACTTGAGCGACCCCCAACCCTAAACCCAATCCAACCCTAAACCCAATCCAAGCCAACCCAATCCAATCCAACCCAAGGCAAACCCGAACCGCAGTTGCAGCCCCTACTTAAATGCAGGTTGCGCCTTTTGCTTGCTCTTATTGCTGCCACCAAGCGAGAATAAACTGCATGATGAACTTCTTAGGGGAGGGAGGGGCAGAGAGTGGCAAGACGATGGGCAGCAGTAAAAGCAGTTTTCACTTAAACGCCAAGTGGCACATAAATTTTAGCAAGGACACCGGCACACTTAGGGAACAACTCAAAAAAATATATAAAGAAAACCACAAACAAAAATACCAAAAACAACAACGACAAAAATGACAGCAACGGCATTTCCTGATAACTGAGCCAAATTGTTCAACGCTCTGTTTTGGCTGGAAACGAAGAGCCTTTCCTTTTGCTTGGCCAAAAACAGAAATCTTTGCAAATATTTGGTGACAAGAGCTCTTGAATCCATGGCGTCCTTGTCGTCCTTGTCGTCGTTGTTGTCCTTGTCGGCGCCGTCTTCTGTGCGGAATGTCAATCGGTGCATAACATTTGCAACAGCAGCTGCATCAAGTGCAGCAGCTGCAGCTGCCTCTTGATTAATCAGCAAAATTATTTGGGGCGCAGCGATCTTAACCCAAATTAAAACTGAGAAACTCATATTTAAATTTCCAGCAAGTCTTAAACAAACTTTTTGTTATTATTTAAAAATTCTCTGTATTAGATTGATTTATTTATATTCTCATATTAAGCAATTACTTTTGAATATGATATGTTAAAAAAAATTGCAATAAACCTGTTTAAACAATTCTAAATGCCAAATTAAAAGAACATTTGAAAATACCTTTTTCAAGTTTTAACTCATTTATTTGCAATATATTCTATGAAAATGAGAGTTTCGTTGAAGATATAAATTCCTTAGAATTTGCAAATTATTGCACGAACTATTATTTATTTCCAAAAGAATCTGCAAAATTAGCAAATAATAAAAAAAAGGCAAAAAATATTTTAACATATAAAATTATATTCAAATATTCCGATTTTTTAACCAAATTTTTAATCATCGTTATTACATGTATTTTTTAAATTTTCTGTTCTGTTCTGTTCTTTCAGAAATTTTATTTTACTATCTCAAAGTAGCTTTTCGATCATTAGGATAATTTTAATTATATATTTATATAATAAAATAATTATAATTTTAATTTTTAACTATTTTCATTGAAATTTAATAAAATAATATTTTTATTCTTGTTACAGGATAATTATATGTACACAACTTGCAGTTTATAATGTGGAGGAACACTTGAAGCGAATCCAGTTTGTGAACTTTGCCAAAGGCGCAGCAGCAGCAAAAGTATCCTAAAAAAAGAGGATGCCACAAATTAGGCTACAAGTGGCCTTTGGCTGCCTGGCACTGCTTATGTCCGGCTTCAATTTGCTGCTGACCACAACTGAGGGCAAGGAGCAGCAACAGTCTTGGGATGAGTCGCACCCCAAGCAACCCCAGCAGCATCGAAGCCACTCGAACAGTGGCTCGTCGTCAACGTCCAGACGCTTCTCTCGCGACTCTAATGGGGTGCGCGAGTGGCGACCAAATATAATCCTCATCCTGACCGACGATCAGGATGTGGAGTTGGGCTCCCTTAACTTTATGCCCCGCACCCTGCGTCTGCTGCGGGACGGCGGTGCGGAGTTTCGTCATGCGTATACCACAACGCCGATGTGCTGTCCGGCGAGATCGTCGCTGCTGACTGGCATGTATGTGCACAACCACATGGTGTTCACCAACAACGACAACTGCTCCAGTCCCCAGTGGCAGGCGACGCACGAGACACGCTCCTATGCCACATATTTATCGAATGCCGGCTATCGGACCGGGTACTTTGGCAAGTATCTGAACAAGTACAATGGATCGTATATACCGCCCGGTTGGCGTGAATGGGGTGGTCTGATCATGAACTCCAAGTACTACAACTACAGCATCAATCTGAATGGGCAGAAGATCAAGCATGGGTTCGACTATGCCAAGGATTACTATCCCGATTTGATTGCGAACGATTCGATTGCATTTCTTCGCTCGTCCAAGCAGCAAAACCAAAAAAAACCCGTCCTGCTCACCATGAGTTTTCCAGCGCCACACGGACCCGAGGACTCTGCTCCGCAGTACAGTCATCTCTTCTACAATGTGACCACCCATCAGTGAGTGCCACACACAGCATCGACTCTGAACAGTTCTCTTTAAAAACTCTCGTTTATTATTCATTTAGCACTCCCAGCTATGATCACGCTCCCAATCCCGATAAGCAGTGGATCCTGCGTGTAACCGATCCCATGCTGCCGGTCCACAAGCGCTTCACAAATGTCCTCATGACCAAGCGCCTCCAGACACTGCAGAGCGTCGATGTGGCCGTGGAGCGGGTCTACAACGAGCTGAAGGCACTCGGCGAATTGGACAACACGTACATTGTGTACACCTCGGATCATGGATACCATCTGGGTCAATTTGGTTTGATCAAGGGCAAGAGTTTTCCCTTCGAGTTCGATGTGCGTGTGCCATTCCTCATCCGTGGTCCCGGTATACAGCCAGCTAAGGTGTAAGTTTTCTAATTACTTCAATTACTTTTTTAATTAAATAAGGAAATAAGGAAAATAAATCAATTTAAATTGATCCAAAAACTTTGGATTTACAAAACAGTAAAAATTTCCAATAGCAAATGAAAAGATTTAAATTTAATTTGGAATCAAATAAATATAATAAAAATTTTAATAAACTTTAAATTTAAGATTTAGGTAAAAATTATTTTTGTTAATCAGAAACGAAAAACGAGTTTGAATCCTGTGAATTTTTTGAATATTATTTATTAGTTTTAACGAGATCGTATTGAATGTGGATCTGGCGCCTACATTTTTGGACATGGGCGGATTGCCGACGCCACCACAAATGGATGGACGCAGTATTCTGCCATTGTTTCTCAACCAGAATCGTGTTGTGCGTAATGCTTGGCCGGACAGCTTTCTGATCGAGAGTTCTGGGCGTCGGGAGACGGCGGATCAGATTGCCGAATCACGGAACCGCCTCCTGGCCGAACGACGCAACATGAAACTAGCCAACAGCACTTTACTCGCGGATCTGCTGAGCAGCGACAACAGCACCACAACCACAACCACCAAGAGCAGCAGCAGCAGCAGTAGCAGCAGCACTGTGGCTACGTTGCTGAGCTCGATGGCCACCACAATGGAGCTGGATGACTTTGAAGATGACGCTGACACCGACACAGAAGACGAGGATGCAGATGGAGAGGTTGCCATGGACAGTTCAGCGCCTGCACTGGATGACGACGAACTGGAGGACGGTGCTGCCGAGGAGGATGAAGATGATGAGCTGGATGAGCAAGAGCTGCTCCTGCAGCATGACAATAATCTGCCATTGGCACCCTACATCACCAAAATGATGCGACTCAACTCGGAATGCTCGGATCCGGCGCTGCTAAAGAACTGTCTGCCCGGCCAGAAGTGGAAGTGCGTCAATGAAGATGGACGCTGGCGCAAGCACAAGTGCAAGTTCCATGTGAGTATGCCACGATTGGATTAAAAAGTGATAGCTATGACTGTTTGGGTCTGGGCTGTGATCCTTAAAGTGGGAATACAAAATTTACTCAAGAGAAGCCAAATTTTACACTTTGTAAATAACGAAAAATTTTAAAAATAGTAAATATTTAAGAGATTTTATTATATATTCATATTTATATATATATATATATATATATATATATATATATACGTTAATCAAAGATTGTTATATTAAATACTTAAATCAGTGAAAGATAGTTTATTTTTAAATTGGGTTCTCAGCGACCTATTAGATCTATTGTGCACCCTTCTGAGCTTATAGCTCCTCCATCAACCCCAGTTCCTAAACGAATGCCAGGACCTTTGTGTTGGGTCGAGGTCGTGGAAGATAGTTAAAAGTATATATTATAATTTTTAGCCATAAAACTAATTTAGTTAGAAAGAACGAAACCAAGTAGAAAACAATAATAATAAGGAGAATATTAGATTCACACTCAAGTTCTGTATTTCTACTAAATAATAAAAATAATAACTGTAAAAGTGTTGTCGGACTATGCACTTGAGAAATTTAAAGACGAGCAATAATAATAATAATATAGTAAATATAATCTAATTGCTAAAAAAAACCGAATATTTAAATAGAAATTTTAATTTAGTATGAAAACTTCAACAGTCATTCCTCCGTAATTAATCGATATACATATATATATATATATTATATATATATTATATATATATTATATATATATATATATTATATATATATTATATATATATATATATATATATATATATAATTTATAATATATATATATAATTTACTGACTAACTGTAAATAACTGTTTCTTTTTGCAGTTGCAACTAGAACATCAGCTGGCAATGATGCCACGAAAGCAATATCAGCGGAACTGCGCCTGCTTCACCTCAGATGGATTGGTCTACACCAAGATCAAGGCACCTTCATCAACGCTTCACGGGCATCGCCTCAACAAGCGGACTCACCTGCATCAGCATCAGCACCACAATCAGCACCAGCACCAACATCAGCACCATCTCCATCAGCAGCTTGGCAAGCGACGCCACAAGCGAGACGCTGCAGAGCTGGAGGTGTATCACACAGAGCTGCCCTACGAGATGGAGGAACTGCTCGATCTTGACCAATCAGTTGATCTGCTAGTGAAGCATGGAAGGCGCAGCAAACGGGAGGCGACTGGTAAACAGAATGTAACCAACTCCAACTCCACCTCGAATGATGCAATTGCGCTGGTGATACAGCAAATCCAGAGCACGTTGGACACGCTGGAGCACAAGATGCACAGCAGCAATCCTGTGGTGCGCGGCGGCAAGTTTCAGAAGGGCGGCACTCGCTGCTTTGTGGAGGAGCGCACCGATAAGGTGAACTGCTCGGATGTCATCTATGAGGATGAGAAGACCTGGCGCACATCGCGCAACCAAATCGACATGCTCATCAAGCTGCTCAAGGACAAGATCAGCACACTGAAGGACATGAAGAAACAAATGCGAGAGAGCAAGCAACAAGCGGCAGCAGCAGCAGCAGCAGCTGCAGCAACTGGCCGACGTGGCGACAATCGGCGACGCACTGAAGCATTGGCCGGCCAGGAGGGTGCCGGCCCAGAGTTTAATATGAGCTACTTCAGTGCCATGAATAGCACACCGCGTCCTGCCATTCTGCTGCCGAATGTGTATAGCGCTGGGCAAAAGGAAATCCTACGTGGTGTTGGCAGCGCTGCTGTCTTCGAATCCCTGGAGCAGTCCCATCACATGTCACAATTTGCATCGCGTGCCGAGTGCTACTGCGAACCGGACGTGGGTGAGAGGTAAGCAAACACAAACAGCAATTGCTGCTGATTCAACTGATTCAACTGATTCATTATCCAAATCTAGCCATGCGGACTCCAAGGAGATGGCACGCGAGGCGCGCCGCAAGTTGAAGGAGGAGCGTCAGCGAAAGAAGGAGCGCAAACGCATCAAGAAGGCGCGCCTGGAAAAGGAGTGCCTGTCGGAGAAGATGAACTGCTTCTCCCATGACAATCAGCACTGGCGCACGGCCCCCTTCTGGAATGACAGCCCCTTCTGCTTCTGCATGAATGCCAACAACAACACCTACTCCTGTCTCCGCACCATCAATGCCACCCATGATTATCTCTACTGTGAATTCACAACGGGATTGATTACCTTCTACAATCTGACCATAGGTAAGGATTTAGTTTTAAATTTGTTAATTAGTTTAGCCTTAACTTATTACAATTTAGTTAAAAATAATAATAATAATTAATATTTAATAATAAATTATAAATAATAAATAATAAATAATAAATAATAAATAGTAAATAGTAAATAGTAAATAGTAAATAGTAAATAGTAAATAGTAAATAGTAAATAGTAAATAGTAAATAGTAAATAGTAAATAGTAAATAGTAAATAGTAAACAATAAATAGTAAATAGTAAATAATAAATTATAAATAATTAACATTAAACATTAAATAATAAATAGTAAATAATAATAAATTAAGATACTTTAAATAATAAGTAATAAATAATAAATAATAAATAATAAATAATAAATAATAAATAATAAATAATAAATAATAAATAATAAATAAATAAATAATAAATAATAAATAATAAATAATAAATAATAAATAATAAATAATAAATAATAAATAATAAATAATAAATAGTAAATAGTAAATAGTAAATAATAAATAGTAAATAGTAAATGGTAAATAATAAATTATAAATAATTTACATTAAACATTAAATAATAAATAGTAAATAATAATAAATAAAAATACTTTAAATAATAAGTAATAAATTATAAATAATAAATAATAAATAATAAATAAATAAATAAATAAATAAATAATAACTAATATAATTATAATATAAATATAATATAACATAAATTTAAAAAAAATCCTGATGTAAAATTATATTACCCATTATAGATGGAAATTAATTTTTGTATTTGCCACTAAATTGCAGAGCTTTACATCTATTTAGGAATCTTATGAGAAATAATTTGATAAAATATGTGAATATATAAAATATGCAAAATTAGAAAAAACCCATAAATATAAACATTTACATAAGTAGTTAAAAATAAGTATAACTAAGCATACATCGCATAAATCTAGAAACAATATTAAAGATTCCTTCGCAATTACTGTCAACAGTTGGCAAATCCTTAGTTATGCTCAAAACAAAAACTGTTCTTTAAGAAAATTCAAAATCGTGAATACATCAAGAATTGCTTTACTTTCCATATATATATATATATATATATATATATATTTATTTATTTAGATCGCTTTGAGACGCAGAATCGTGCATCGAGTTTGACGCCTGCTGAGAGATCTTACATGCACGAGAGGCTGGAGCGCCTGAAGAGCTGTCGTGGTCGCAACTGCAGCTTACGCAGACAGCTGCCACAAGTGGGCATGGCCACAGCCGTACTGCAGCCCACCGCTGTCAATCACGTGCAGCGCAACAACAAACGCAAGCATGGTAAGCAATATGCAACAAGCAATGTGCAACAAGCTGCAAACTTATTTTTTGTATCTTACAGCACTTCTGGCGGCCAGCGTGGGCAACTTTGGGTTTGTGAGCAGCCGATCGGATATGGATGTGGTGCCAGCTGCCAAGCGACGCAAGCTGTCCAAATATCACAGGTGAGCTACCAGGTGCCAACTGCCAAAACGATTGTGATTTATTTTACTCCACTTTGACCACAGATGGACTAACTCGCAGAACACGCATATGAAGCGTCGCCCCTGGAAGCAGCAATCCCACAGATACTTGCCACAGTCGCATCCACAGCAGCAGCAGCAGCCAGTGCAACAGCCAGTGCAACAGGCAGTGCAGCAGCCATTGCCCGCCATTGCTGCCTAAGCAGCTGCAATGTTGCAAGTGCAACTTCACTCCCAGTAACCAGTGAGCACACATATCCAATGCATATCTAGCTTACCACACCCCTCACTCCTGCGCACTGCTCTGCTCTACAAACTTGGACACGTACTCGGATGCACGGATGTATGTATGATGATGGTGACGATGATGTATGATCTATGATGTATGATGTTCTCGTATATTTTCTGCGTAAATAAGACTGTGTTTTTTATTCAACTTATTTTTAGTCTCATTTTCTGTCTCCCTCTCTCTCTCTCCTTTTGCTTCTTTGGCTTAGATCGCAATAAAAAATAAACTTTAATTAGTCATTAAGTGATTTAATTTGTATATACATTTTTGAAAGGGAATGATAAAATATGAATGAAATATATTTACACACTACATAAATTATTTAGCGCAATTGGATTACATTTTAATTATATAGTAGATGAGAAAACAAGTTAAAATAGAGATCATATTTACATACATTATTATGTAGTAATTGTATTTATTGGAAATTGCTAAAAAAAAAAAAAAAAAAAAAAAAAAAAACGCTAAGAAAATAACAATTTAATCTGTTATTGTTTTTCAATGCAAATAAAACAAACAAACAAACAAAAAAAAAAAATATATAACAATAGTTATTTATTGCTATTTAAGTCAACTCGTTTATTAGCAGGCAAACCACAAACTAATGAACAAATATTATTGTATCTGCTGAAGTAAAGTTAATATCGTACATTTAACAAAAAATATACTCTAACAAAATAAATAAATATGTAAAAAAAAAAAAAAAAATAACTTCACAAATCGTTATAGTTTTATTTATTGAGTGTGAATTCTGCCACAAATATTTACATCTTATTCAAACAAAACTTGTCAATAAGCAACAAATAAATTATCACTTGAATTATTTGTTTAATAAATTGTGAAAATATTTTAAATCACAACTCCAAGTGGTATGCAACAAAAATCACAACTTGTCAACAAAATTGTGTAGCATAATTTTTCAGAAATACAAAAGCAAAACGAAGGAAAAGAAAGTGCAGAACGAAGCAGGTAAATATTGCAGTGTATCGTAAATCAAGTAAAAATATTGTTGCCATTGTCTGGACAACAATTACATGAAAACAATTTGAGATACCCAAAACTTTGAAAGAAACTTGATTTACTTGATTTAAGACTTAAAATCGTACTTTTATGACTTTTGACAGTCTTCCAGAACAACTTGGGTAACAATTGTAAGAAGAATTCATATCATTAAATGGCTTCTGATAGCATTCTTTTGTTAACCTTAATTATAGATTATTTCAGCCAAAAGATAAAAAAAAATAATATAAGTCAATTGGTTAATGTAAATGCTTTGAACAGGTGGCCCCATAAAAAAAGAGAGTAAAATGAAAAGATTGCTCAGCTCGAGTGTTGCTATCGAGTCGTATTATAAAGATTAAATATTGACCGATATTGGCAACAATATATACATAAATATATATATATATATATATGCTTAGCCCGTTCACACAATGAGTTAATCAAAGCGTACATCAAATATGCGATCATTGAAGTAAATGTATGCGAATGTATTTTGTATGCATGAAAAATTAAAAAATAACACAAACTGATAAGTGATAACAAACAAATTTACACAAAGGTAATTGCTTCTTGGTTGTGCGTGTGTGTGTGTGTGTGTGTGTGTGAGCAAACAGTGTGATCTGAAAATTCAGATGAATTCAAATCTGAATCGTGACCAGCTTCCATCGATCGACTCAAGTTGCTATTTGCCCAAAGCAGCAAAGCAAAGGCTATAAGAAAGCGGTGCGGTGCGGTGCGGTGCGGTGCGATGGTGAAGGGGTATATACAAATACAGATGTACTGCCTGAGCTATATGCGCTAATTGACTTGCCGAGATGTTTTCATATGCTGTCAAATATTGTTACCCACTTGGCAATTCACACTTGACACATGGACTCGCTAATTTTCGCTGCAACTACGGCCCCATCTTATCATGATCAAAACAATGTCGCGCACAGCGAGAGTCATAGGCAGATCAAATCGAGAGAGTGTACACACAAAGAGAGAGAGAAAGAGAGCGATAGAGATTGCGTTTGGCATACGCTCTGAGCGTACTTGGGGAGATATCAGGGTAAAATTTTGCGCAACCAGCAGAGTTATCAGCTTGAAATTTATTGTTTGCTAGACGACTGACAAATATGTCTGTATGTATTTGTACCTCCAGTAACACCACACTTGTACTTGTCGCTTCGTCTGTACGATCGTACCTCTTCCCACCCCCCCCTTTCCTACCTTTCTCGCTTGTTGCTCGATCTTGCAATAGCAACGAGCATTTATTGTTAGTACGGGGGCCACTTTACGATTCGCGCACTTCAATCGAGATATCGTGCTGAAATTTCACAATTTCAGATTTGCCTCTACCGGGGCGGGGCCTCTTTAGACCCCATGAATTCAATTCTCGAGGCACGTACCAAAACTATACTGTTTAGCAGTAAACTCAATCTTAAAGTCGAAATAGAACTTCGTTTAGAACTTTTAACTGCAAATTTTTTTATAGTGTAAATTCCTTATATATAATAATATAATATACATATATAGGTAGCATGCGATGATTAGACGTTATCAGAGCCTAATTGTGATTTACAAATCTGTCTAGAAGATGCTCCCAAATATCTCAATTCAGTTCAGATTCTCTGCCTCCGCTGATTTATCATATATTATATGGCTAATTAAGATTATAGAAAATATTTACACAGCACGACGGTGGCGCTAATAGAACCCAGCTAATGTCAATAATATTATTTAATTTCTTAAATCATTAAACAAAAACATCATTTTAGCGATTTCCTCATAGGTAAATATTTTGTATTATCCGAGTGTTAAATGAAAAGTGCACATCGATTTTGTAAGCTTTTTAGCACACGTGGATAATTAAATAAAGTTGGCTCAGTATAAAAATTCAGTTAGTAACAACATTTAATATATATGTAAATATATATATATATATATATATATATATATATAATATGTATTAGAATATCAACTTCCATGAATGACGAAACCGACAACACTTAATCAATATAATTTTCTGATACCCAACAACATTTTGTCGGCTTTTAAATTGAAAAACCCCCTATCTTTATGGCTTGTAAACGGTTTATTTCTTAAATTGGTAAATAGCCGATTGAAACGGTTTTACGAAACCACTCGAAACACATCAATTATCAAATTAAGTTTATTGCTACTTTCAACAAAAATGACAAAGTATTTTACGAGCAGTATTTTAATTTTCTCTAGAATTGTGTTTCTGAAATAGATCAAAGTAATTGAAAAGTTTGTTGTATTTCTTTTAAGATATACCCAGATATATCAGGTTCTTAGATAGAATCGCTTAAATATTAAACTTTTAGAATAAAATCAGAACGATTCCATCAGAAGCTACCATAGAAATTTAAAGCAGATTTTTTTCAACATACCCATTTATTAGGAAAGAGCAAATAAAGATGTTAAAATCAAATTAATTTTTTTTTGAATATTGCTAAATATCAAAATTTTATGACAGCGCCAAGACAAAGATATCTGCTTTTTATCGGTCGATTCTCTCACATTAAAATTTATATGTATGATTTTTATTAACAACAATAAAACGCATTGTAAAAAACGAATTTTTTTTTGTAATTTGTGTATTTTTTATAATTGTGTGGTTTGATTTAAAACCTTATTGCTTAATGGCTAAATAAATATATAATAGATATACAATATATAATCTCTGCTAAGCAGTTAGTTAAGTATTTATATTAGGGTGTACTCAAGTACACATCATCCAGATGGTTTTCCTTAATCCTATTTGCGGTGCGACTCGAGCAGCTTTTGGGTTACTTGCCGCAACACTTGCAACTTCTCCGCATATTTGTGGGCCTCCGCCAACTGGTCAGCTTCGCTGTTGGCGGATTCTATCTCCGTTGGATGATCGTGATGATCGTGATCGTGATGATGATCATCTGAAGTACCCGAGCAGCTACCGTGACTGTGTCCGTGACCACCACTGGCACCTGGAAATAAAAAAAAAAAACATAAAAAAAAATCATTTTAAAGTAGGCTATTAAAAAATTAATTACACAATAAATTAATTGTAAATTGATAGGTGTCATAAATTTGCATATGCAATAAAAGTCAATTGTTTGCTTGATTGACAGTCTTGAGAGAGATTAAGTGGCGGTTCTTTACAGTGCTCTGGCTTAGGCATCCCCAAGTTTCAGCAATGATGATTAAACTAATGGCGTTTTTTCCCAACCTGTTTGCAGTGTACACAGCAAAAAAAAAACCACCGGTGTCTCCCAACCGCAGAGCAACTTGGCTTGTTACAAGGTTAAAAACCGCAACAGCAAATAAAAAAATGATAAAAAATAAAAATCATATGAATAAAGAATAATAAAAGAAAAACAACTGCGTCGCACCATATTTTTTTTTTTTAAGCAAATGCTGTGGGTAAAGAACCTGTTCCTACTTCTGTCGAAACGATTCCGGTTCAAGAGTCATAGAGTTCAGTTAATCTCTTGCTAAATCTATAGGCACATCCATTATATATACACATTCTTTGGAAATTTACTCACCTATCTGCTGCAATCCGAACATAATCAGAAATCCAACAAAGAGCGCCAGATAAGCGCGGAGTCCGGAGCGATTCTTCGATAATATTTCAAAGAAGACCACATAGAGAAGTGTGCCGCAGGCGAAGCCCTGCAGTATGGCCGACACCAGATTGGGTCCGCCACCACTCTGGCCATGGCTGATCAGAATGCCCAGGCCAATGCCCAGGGGGCTGACAACGGCAAATGTGAGCACATAGAGCACAGCCAGACTGAGACGGGTGCGGGCCACAATTAGCTCGACGCCAACACAAAAGGCTAGAACCAGTTTGTGGGCAGAGACAGCGCCAAACATGAACCACACCGAGCTAGCCGAATGCTCCAAGCCAATGGCCATGCCTTCAAAGAGTTCATGCAGCGACAAGGCCAGCACAATGAAGAGTCCTCGCAGCGAGGAGGTGAGCATATCTCCAGAATCACTTGCGCCATCTCCAATGGGCAAATGGCTGTGGCCATGACTGTGATTGTGGCTGTGACTGTGGCTGTGGCTGTGGCTATGGCTGTGATTGTGGCTGTGATTGTGTTGATGATGATGCACTGCACCATACTTCTGCTGCTCTAAATCGTTTTGCATGAGATCCTGCACGGAGAGTGTGGCCGCCGTGTTGTTGCCACCACCACCTGCTGTGGCAAGTTCCGCACCCGTTGCCTGTTGCCCCGTCTTTAGGAGATGACTATGACGGATGCTGTGTCCACGCTCAAAGGCGGCACCAGCCTCATCATGGTGATGCCGATGGACATACGAATGCATCGCCTCCTCAATGAAGTACATGAGAAAGAAGCCACAGCACATAAGCAGCTCGGCCAGCGGGAAAGTTAGCTGACCAATGATCTCGCACTCCTGCAGCTGCTCCACCACCTCTTGCACCTCAGGCAGCAGGTGAAGGAAAGTGGTGGACAGCAGGACGCCACCGCCAAAGTACAGCAGACATTTGACAACTGTCGCTGAACGGGCATTCGTCTGATTCTCTGTCCAGTGATAGAAGCGATTCAGCAGGAAGGGAATGGAGCCACAAAGTGCACTCGCACAGCAGAGCACCAACATGGCGGTAATCTTGGCCGTCAGTAGACCATCCGAGTCCGAGTTCGCATCCTGACGATCGTGATCGTGATCGTGATCATGTTCGTGATCGTGATCGTGATCATGATCGTGATCGTGGCGAGCGTGATGAGCCGCTAAGTGGCTAACGGGCTCATCAATTTGCAGGAAGCATTTCAAGAAATTGTTGACTTGTGTTTGATTCATTGTTGTGCGTTGAGAGTTATTTTCCGTTCTCTCTTACTCTCCCTCTCTCTTTTTCTCACTCTCTCTACAACTCTGTTTCTCTCTTTTGTCTTTGGCCTATAACTGCCAAAAATAAATAAATTTGTATTGTTGTTGAATCAATAACAGATGCGACTTCATTTGGCGGGGGGTTTCCAAAATGTCTGATTTGAATTTCAACGATTTTATTAGTGGTATTTTCACTTTTCAAGTTTTCGGATGCAAAGATTTTCTTTCACAAACATAAAACGGGATTCGATTATCAAAGTTTTAGTTAACTCTTTTTATAATTTTCAATTTCTTTTTCCTTTCTGTATATTTTAGTTAAATGCGCCGCACATGTCTTGAGGGTTTGAAGCGATCGCACAGACTGATTGACGTTGGCTGGGCTGAAACAGAGTCTGGTTGAAGCTGTTGCTGCCTGGGGTTTTTAGTGCCGATTGTCTATCTTGCAGTTATTTGCTTTGCTCGCTCAGGCACGCTGCTGCTGCTTCTGCTGGCCTGCAGCATACGCTAGCTAACTCTCGCACCGTCGCGACGTCGCCGTCGCTCTGTCGCTACGTGAGCAGCAAATTAAGTAAGCGTAAACACAACTGAAAAATACTCTTAGCGCTCAAGCTTCTTGCTCTCTTCTGCATACTCGAACGTTCACCTGTTGTTGTGCGGTTGAACAAATACAATTTGTTTTGGGCTAAGCATAAACCGAATAAGCACATGCGAGAAACACACACACACACACTTACACTCACTCAAGCGGTAGATTGTACAATGCATAAAGGCCAATGGAATTAATATTGGCGAATCATTTTTCAATGCATACCTTCACTTTTTGCATCACTGGAGTATGAACGACAGAAAGAGAGAGAGAGAGATAAAGAGTGAGAGAGGGAGATCTGACCTTTAGGTAGCTCTATTTTATTGCGACTGCAGCCGCCGCTCAAAAATATACCGACTTGCCAAAAGCTTTTGCATTAAACGAATATAAAAAGCTTGCGGTGCTTGTCTTGGCTAAATTTTAGCAACACACATTTTCTAAAAGCAGTTTAAAATTGAATTAACAATTTATATAAGTAAGACTTTCACGGATCATCCATATAATTAAAACGTGATCACGCTTCCGGAAGTTCCACAAAATTGCAATGCCTAATTATATACCACAAATTGACATACTCAAATTGCATGCATATGTAAATATTTTTAGTCATTCGCTTAATTGTAAACCACTTCTGTACGTGCATATACATTATACATTGCAATAATTGTTCTCCCGTTCAGATTTATTAAGTTATATGCATTTAAGTACACGTTCTTCTCGATTTCACACAAATAAAATAAATAAATTTATTACACAAAGATAGCATCTAATCTAGGCACGAAAATATGTTTAATTTATATAAAGAGATCGTTAAATTATATATAAACATCCAAATACATCAGTATCATTTTGCGAGTAAATTAAAAAAAACGCATTTAATTTTTTTTAATAATATCGGTTTTATTTGTTTCATTTTTAGCTTGTTTTTTCTGTTTTTCTGTTTGTTTCTTAGGGGTTTTCTTTCTTTCGCTTAAATCATTTATGTTTTGTTACTTATAATTAATAATAAATCATTTTTATACAATATTTATCTTTTACATACTTGTATTTCACTTGTCAACTGAAATGGCGCTCAGGCATTTCAGCTGGAAATGACTTAAATAATTCATGTTTTGTTTTTGTTTTACTTATTCTTTTTTCATTTTTTTGTTTGTTTTGTTTTTGTCGCTCGCGTATGCAATAAATTTAAATGTTAAATTTGTTTAAAACTGCTTGCCAGAGTTAACAAAGTTAACTACTTTACCTGCAATTAGCGAAAGGCTTTGCGTGTACTGCTTGCCAACCGATTCACCTTCCCCGCACTCCTCACTCCTTACTCCGTCCATCCATGCATCCCATCCATCTGCTGTTCGATCTCAATTTCTGTATAATATGTTAAGTTCTGTTCTGAATGCCTTTCTCCATTTTGTCAATTTTGTATATATATATATATATATATATATATTATCAACGCTTGCGCTTAATTTCTTGTGTTATGTTCTTGTTTCTTTTATCAACATTAAAGTACATTATTTTTTATGTATAATTTGTTATACTTGACTGTTTACAGAAATATCGCTTTCTCATTATTGTTATTAAGCATAATTTTGTTTTTTTTGTTGTTGTTGTTGTTTTTTAATTTTTGTGTGTTTTACGTTTTAAATTTCATATATAATACAAATGATTTTCATTTAGCTATACAAGAAATTTGGTAAGTTTTATATGATCTTTGTTATTATTATTATGTATTATGCAATGTTTTGAAATATGATTTTTGTTTTACCCATGCTTGAAGAAAATCGCAAAAACACATTTAAAGTTAAATTTATCTTATTCTTTTCTTATTTTGCTTGTTGTTGTTGTTGTTGTTGTTTGTAAAGTTAACACTATTTTCATCGCTCTTCTTGCTCTTGTCATAGTATGTATATTTAATAAGTATAAAAAATTTGTTTAAAATATATATCATAGAGTTGCTCTTGTTTTTACGCTTTCTGCATATATATGGGAGAGGGTGTGGTGGAGGGGAGAGGGCAAGGAAAACAAATTCGTTCTGATGGGTTTAAAGTAATTTTCTTTAGCATTTCATATTTCATATTTTCTTGTGATTTTATCAGATGTATGTTTTGTTGTTGTTGTTGTTGTTGTATTTGTATGTATGTTGGGTACTGGAGGCGTAGCTGCAGGCAGCTTTTAGTGTAGTAAGAGTATGTAAGTTTAGTATCACGTAATATCAAAATAAATAGCTCAGTACTTTGTCTTTATATCCCTTCACATCAAATATATTATTCAATTTCATTTGTCCCCTTCATTTATCATTTAACTACAAAGTGATTGATCTTGAGTTAGTTTCTAGCTTTTTCCATTTAGTTTCTTTCCTTTTCATATATTTGTATTTTGATTTTGTTTAGCTATTGGAAAACATATATGGTGCCTATATAGTGCCTAGAAGGAGAGTGTGCTACATTTTTTTTGGTTAAGGCTTTACGTGTGGAATTCCAGCTGCACTGCATGCAATTTTTGTTTTAATTTTATTTTTATTTTATTTTTTTTTTTACTAAATTTTGTTAAATTACATATGTAAATAAAATTGACCTAAAAACACACACACACACACTAATCAAATAAATGCACTAATCTTGTACAAAATAATGAGTTCAACTACAAAAAACATGAATTGCATTTTAAGTTCGACCTTCGGCTTTAGTTATATAAAAATTATGTACAATATAGCATATACTCAACCGTATATACAAACATACAATACAATACAATACAATATATATAAAAAAAAGTGCATCCAAAAACAGAGCTAAACAAAAGCTGCCTACGCTAGAAGAGATACGAGTGTGGTTCCAGGAGTGGCGGAGGGGATTGTAGAGACATGGGGGGTGTGAGGAGGGGCATTGGTTAGTGTTTATGCGTGTGTGGTTGTGAGTTCTTTTGAGTCATACATATATATATATATAAATATGCGTACACATACATATACAATTAAATAATTTGTTTCATATGTTCAATAGTTTTTTTTAGTTGCTTTTTGTTTTGTTTTTTTAATGAAATACTTGTTATACGCGTATTTTAATGTACAATTTGTTTGTCTATAAATATTTATGTACGTATGTATATGTAATGCTTTGTTGTTGTTGTTGTTGTTGGTGTTGTGTGTGTGTGCTTAAGCGTTTATGTGTTGTGTGTGTGTGTGTGTGTGTGTGTGTAAATGTGTCGTTATGTTTTTAGTTAAGATCAATTGGATATTTCTCAGCTTTTTAGCACGAGTCTGAGCTGCCTTGGCTTTGAGTTATGAAATTTAATATGACAGATTTGTAATTAT
Source organism: Drosophila melanosoma (assembly GCA_035042045.1). NCBI lineage: Eukaryota > Metazoa > Arthropoda > Insecta > Diptera > Drosophilidae > Drosophila > Drosophila melanosoma. Next base: position 413,473 of record JAWNLY010000078.1, on the reverse strand, counting down.
TATTTTGCAATAATTGTGTATTTATATTATTTGCATTTTCTTTTCTTTTCCTTTGTTGTTTGTTTTTTTTGTTTTGTTTTTATTAATAATATAATTAATAATTATAATAATTTATATAATAAACATAAACGCAAAATTGGTAAATAATAAAAATAATAATAAAATTGTGTTTTTCTTATGTTTTGTTTTGTTTTGTATTTTTTTGTTGCAATTTTTCTTTTACTATTTTTTTTTTTATTTAATTTTTGTTTATGTGGTGTCTAATGTTTAGGTTCTGGGTGTTTTTTTTTTTGTGTTTTTTCTTTTGTTTTGTGTATAATTTTTGTTGATTTTTTAGTTTTAACTATTTTTTGTTTGCTGATATCTGATTTCTGTTTGCTGATTTCTGTTTTCTGTTTTCGGTTTCTGTATTTATATATAAATTACAACGGAAGTGTCGGTGTATTTGTAGTTGGTGTTGGCGTCAACATCGACGCGGATGGAGGATAACGCAACGTGTGCTGCGACGTTGCTTGTTGTATGTAATCCTGACTCGGATTATTCAATACGCTATCCCGTGAGTTTGAATGTGAAGTGGCGCGCAGCAATGTGACTGCCTCGCGTTCTGGACTACATTGTACACCTTCTAGTCATTTTTGGCGCGTTGATTTCTTCTTCTTTCGTTTAAAGAAACAACAACATCTGGAATATAAGGAACCACTAGAAACAGTTACAAGAGAGAAACCAAAAAAAAAAAGAGAGATGCGCATTAAAACGACAAAGCAAAAACACCAAAAATACAAAAAACACTTCGTCTCGTTTCGTTTCGATTCATCGATCCATCGATTAATCGACAATCGAAAATCGAATCGATAGCGATCTATTATTTGGATAGCATACTTTGTTTCGTCGACAAGCTCTACTTCGGGCTGCTGTGTGATGGGTGTGTTGGAGTGTCCGGCCGTGGGATCGTCCGCATTCAGTTCGCCATTTGTCGAACTCACAACCTGTAAAAACGACACAAAATTATTGGCATTAGTTGCGTTTTTTTTTTCCATTCGCTTAACGCACTTACACTAAACATAGAGTATACATATTATCTGCATATTCATTAATTTGTGATAATACATATTAAGACGTTTCATAAAACCTTTTTGTTTTTATTTAGCGCTAGTCAAAAAAAAGTTCAAATACAATAATTGGTTTACTACTAACGGAAAAAAAAATGAACAAAAACAATGGCCCATCTGGAGTTTGATGAGTTATTGCTACTTTTGTGCACTACTAACATGTGGTAATTCCAAGTGAAATGTGGCTAACACTACAAGTGAGCAAATTTGTGAGACATTCAAATGTCTGGAAATTCCAAATGACCTCATCAATATGGCATATTGGCCTGCAAACGAGCCTTCACTAATAAGCAATGATGATTCAAATGTAAAAGCAATACTACCTTCCGATATATACAAATGACATTATACATAAATAATCACATGATTCTATATTTTTAAAAATAAACAAAATATATATTTTTCCTAAATTTTGTTGTTAATTATTTTTCAAGTTTTATTTTTTTCATGTCAAAAAAAATTTGTTTTTTAATTACATTATATTAAAAATAATGATTTCTTAAATTTTTTTTATAAATATTTTTAAAATTTAAATTGCAATTTAAGCTAAATGTAAATGAAACAGATATTTTATGGTAAAATGTATATTAAATAAAATTATTAAAATATATCAAGAGCTTTTTCAAGTAATAGGAACATCTGAAAGTCTGCTAAAAGACTTTGGAAAGTATTTAAAGTTAATTTGATTTCGCTAAGAACTGTTGCGCTTTTGTAAAATTCAATCATTTACTTTAAAAAATATACGAATTTTATTTTTAGGAACTATATTAGTAGTAAATGTACCGCTCGGCCTAATTGGAACACTTAGACGTACTACAGAGATTGCCTTTAATATATCCAGCTTGTTTTCATTTATCTTCTTTTGTCTGTACTAAACCCTAGATCCTAACTATATATACTCAATTAAACTAGAGACACAAGCACACACACACACAGAGAGAGACACATAGACATCAGCAAACTGGAGGACAGGCCACAGGAATTGCATGAAATACCTCGAGCTCATTTTGTTGACACTATTTACACATTTTGTGAATAGAACCTTATATGGCATATTTTTTGGGGAGTAGACAATTTGATTGGGCAGGCTGGATATAGTAGTAGTAGTAGAAGTAGTAGTAGTAGTAGAAGTAGTAGAAGTAGTAGTAGTAATAGTAGAAGTAGTAGTTGATAGTGAGTAGTAGTAGTAGTATAAGTGGATGCCTTATTTCTTGGGCCCATCATCGCCATCGCTTGTCTCATAATAAGCATCAAATGGGCTATCATCGTCCGAGCTTGAATCTTCGGGCAATCTCTGTAATAAGTTTTATGGTTTTTTTTTTTTTGATTTGATTTGAATTCTTTAGCAATTGTGTCTCTGCGCTTAAAGTGATCATGCCTATGAATGGGAGACATGTGAAGAGATTTTCCAAATATTGCCGAATTCTTGAAAACTTGAAAACTGTGCAGGCAATTCGATTGTGTTTGTGTGTGTGTGTGTGTGATTGTTTGTGTGTGTATGTGGTACGTACATGCAGAGTGGGTGGTGGTTGGTGGGTGGGTATATTTATGCAAGACATGCTTATACAGGATCAGTGTTGGTTAACGCCATGCAGAGTGCGTCAAAAATAATATTTGAGAGTGACGAAGAGAGAGAATTGAATCGTTCTCAATAATTTGTCTCGTAGTTGATTTTCATTTGGCATGCATTCATTTAAAAAAAAAAAACTAATATCCAAACTCCACACATTCCATTTGACAACAAATCGGAGCTGGATATATCAAAATTCCAAAACGGGAGAAAAAAGAAACGGAGCAACGAGAGAACAAACAAACCAAGAACGATAGTACTTAGGTAGAATAGAAACACTTTGGATATATATATATTGAATTCAGGTACCTTGTTGAGCTAATGTAGAGTAAATCAAGTGAAAACATTAGAATTGAAAAGGCCAAAAATATAACAGTCTGCGAGTAATTCAATGAATATAATATATGTATATATATATATAGAGATATTGTATTTGTTGTAATCATCATCATCATCATTATTATTTTAGAATTATGCATGTAAATAATAGGTATGTATGCGTATATGGTATATATGTATGTTGGATATGTAACGATCGATATACACATTAATATATATAATTTGGAGGCACATTCAACGAGCGGCAAACGAAAGAGAATATCGAACATTTATTATATGCAATAATGCTACTATACATATGTATACTTCTTAGGACCCTAGGAATTGATACCCATATATGTTGAGCACAGTTATAGAATAGTACTTGAGTTTGATCATGAATTTATTTACAGAAATCGAAAACTCAACTGAATATCAAAACTGAGCGATAAACACAAATAGATAAAAGATAACTGGGAACGGAAGAGTTACTAATAGATGTGTGTGGTTAGAAATCAAATTCTTGGCCTTCCGCTATCGCCTCGGGCTTCTCGTCTAGGACTCTGCACTTACCTGCACGGAACCATGCCGATCGGCGGGTGTCAGATTGCCAAGGGTCGCACCCGGCTTGGGCACGTCCGGCCACGCAGCAACACCTCCTTTGGCATTTGTCTGTGATCGGATTGGGTCGGAGATCGAATCGGAATCGTAATCGGTATCGATATCGTTTTAAATCGAGTTTGGTTCGGATCGGTTGCAGTTTGTCGGATGGTATTATGGGGTTGGTATTTTTTGTGTGTTTCGGTTTTGTTGTTGATTTTTGTGGTTTTGGGAGCGAGCAATGCATAAATTGATCAATTATTAATTTGTCAAATATCGTTTATCGTGTTTGCAAAGAGACAGAGAGACTAGACGCTAATTTTGGTGGCTAACAACAAAAGTAGTAGTATAAACTAAAGCGTTTCAAATATCGAGTATGTGTGTGCAGCCAAAGGAACTTAAGTTAATACAACGGAAATAATCAAAGTTAAATATAGTAGTAAAACACTTAAAGCCGAAATTAAACTCCAACGTTTTTAATTCTGTGTTGTATGTGTGTATTGGTGTGTGGGAGGGTGTATTATGTGTTTTTGTGTGTATTTGTGCAGCAGCAGCTATAAGTGTAGATCAGTTAGAACCGTTCACCAAAAACATGTCTAAAGCCCGAAAAAAGCAGTAAATTCTGTAAATTGTATTAGTTTGCTAAAGAAACTTGGAAACACAGGCATTACGAAGGTTACAAGGATTGCATCTGGAATGCAGCTCTAACAGCATACTACAAATATATATACATATATATATATATATATTTTTAGACATACATACAACATATGAGATTTTCGAGTTAATGCTTATCTAAAATTCACATTTATTTAAGAAAAAAGCAAACAAATTTGCATTAATCAAGTAATTTACTTCAATTTTTGTTTGCTGCACAAATGCGATGGGAAGGGAAAGTCTACCAACTAAAAATCAAAATTCACATTACATTTAAAAAGTATGTTTAGCAATTACATTAATCCTGCTAGCTCACTGAAATTATACGGATAGGATATTAGTTTTGGCTAATCAGTACGAGAGAGCATACGATATTTATTGCAAGACTACAATCTCTAACCTGAAGTATTATATATTCTTCATTATCATTATCAATTTCATCAAAATCAAAATATGAGACGTCCTAAAGCAAATCACGTTTAACAATTGAGTTTAAAAAAATGGACAAAAGTGTTTTTTTTTTAAGTAAAAGAGAAAACCGAAAGCAGAAACCAAAATCAGAGTAATTATATAACAAATAGAGTTTGTTGTAGGTTGTAAAAGATTCAAGAGAAAATTCCAGTATATTAATATTGAGAAATATTAACAAAAAAAAAAAAAAGAAACAAAACAAAATAAAGCTTAGTAAAGTAGTAGAAAATTGTTTGCCTTATAACCGAAATATATTAAACAAAAGTTAAGACAGTTAAACTAAAAAAAAAGGTTTCTCGCAGTGAGTGAAAAATTAGAATACTTTACCTTAGCCGTAACATTATGACGATCTTTATTTGGTGAAATGATGACTTCATGGCCAGTTTGCAGAGATCCGACGGGCGTTGACTGTGGGGCGTGGTTGGTCAATGATGTATATATATATTTATATATATGCATATATCACATATATATGTATATAAATATATATGGATGCAGTCGATTTAGTTGTTGATTAAGATTATATTTAATGCACACAGTAGAGCAAATCAATTTGATTTTATTTTTTTTTTTAGATTTTTTAGACACATAAATACACATGAAATGGTGTTTTTTTTGTATTGTTTTTAGTTGATTGTTGATTGGTTGGTTGATTGATTGTTTGTTTGTTTATAATTATTGTTCGATGTAGTTGTTGACAACCATAAAAAGATAGGAAAAAAAATGTCAAAGAGAGAGAAAGAAGAGAGAGAGAGTGCTGTTAGAATGGCTTCAATTACAGTTAGTTTTGTTTGTTGCGCCTTAAATATGCTAGTGTGCTTAACAAACTAAAAATAAAAATTCCAAAAAAAAATAAAAATAAAAAACCAAAAACAATGCGAGTAGCTTGCGACAAGCGTTTACCAACACTGAACAAGCAAATCCAACATGAAAGTTGGCAAAATTTCTCTGGCAATACCAATATAGAACCGATCATATATATATGATTTTATACCTTATCTGAACTATTCTTGGCCATATACGATGGCGGCGCATTTTTAATGATCTTCATTTTATCCAGCTGGTCCTTGGTCTAACAAACACATACGAGTACAAACACATACACAGATATAAAAGTTCATAATCGAATTAGGTTGGCAAAAAAAAACACAAAACTCGCAGCAAAACACAAGCAATAAATGAAAATATTACGTTTTTTTTTTTTTGAGGGGGATTATTATTTTTATATTTTTTTTCTTCTAATTTTTGATATAACTCTTTAAACTTCAGTTTGCAAATTTCGCTATCAAAATATATATATATGTATATATATTTATGTAAATATGTATTCAGAAACGAAAGGTAATAAATAAAAACGGGCTTCAAAATGAAGTAAACAATTTTTATGCCCATCATCAACATCATCATCATCATAATAATATCATCTCATCTCTTCTTGGTTAGACATCTTTGGCTCCCCTGGCATGCTGCGCAGTCCAAAATATATATTTATATATATTGTGATAACTGGATCAATTCAAATGTTAAACTCTAACCATGCGTTGCCCATATTTAAAATGATTGTTTTCGATTGTTAGATGAGAAGCGCATTACTCAAGTCAGTTAGTTATACGGGGGGTACGTGAAGGAGGATATGTCTTGCTTTTCTTAGGTCTCCTATAAATTAGATATGAATTTAGAATTCGGCACAGATGCAGGTTTTCGAATGTGATGATTATCCACTTGACATATGTGTGTGTATGTATGTAATCGTAAGTATAATAGTAATAATAGCATCGAGAGGAGTTGATTTGTTTTGTTTGTTCATCAGTTTTTTCAACTGGGCTACCTACCATTGTCTTCCCTGTCCAGTCGAACTCGCCCTCGTCGGTGTAGCCCTTACGTTCGAATAAGTCTTGAAACAGTCTTCGCAGAAAATCATAGTCGGGTGTTTCGAAGAAATCTAACCGCCGCACATAACGCAAATATGTTGCAAACTCTTCGGGGTGGCTGTCACAAAGTACCTGCAAAGTAATTACAAAATATATTAGTCGAATAAACACACAAAAGTTATGTTTACAAAATTTAAAAATATTTTTGTCACATTTGCGATTATTTCTGATTTTCAAGCAATCAATTTTCTAAGCTAAATAAATACATACACCGAAATAACTTTTGCTTAGATATGATAATTCAACAGATGTAAATGTTTCTATAATAAATCTGATTACTATCGAATAATCTATAAGAAAAAGCAAATGATTTTTTTAATCCAATTTTGCTTATAATATCTGTTTACATGCTATGCACATTAATCAGCAAACTCTAGCAAACTCTTTTAAATATATTTTCACTTGTCTAATACAGGTTATAGTAGTATTATAGCCCCGTTTACCTTTAACTCAATCTAATCTTCTTGTATAAAATTGAGGGTGCTTAACACAATCTGTTTTTAATATACGATCTTAAGTTTATACAGCTGGCCAACAATATATCAGGGTATATTATATATCATAAATAAATCTTTACAATTGTATTTAATTGCTAACGAAAATAGATTCGTATCGATGTTCGCGAAACCTTTACAATATCAATATTATCAATAAAATAAAATAAATAAATGCTATAAGAGTACTTCTATTCTGTGTTAGTCTATTTTTCTATAGTCTCTGAGATCGAACAGGAGTAAACCGACTCTGCTTTTAATGATGATCAAGAATATTCTTTATTAGGACATGCTCCTTTTCCTGTCCTTTTCCGAAGCAAGTGACTTTGAAATTAGAAACTCACCTCAATGGGCGTTGCACGTTTTGTATCACCGATTTTTTGATATCTCTCTTTGAGTGTATCAGCCTTAAGGCCTTGCCAGGGCAGTGAACCTCTTAAGAAGTACATAAACATATGACCCAGTGCCTCCAGATCATCACGTCTCGACTGCTCGCGTCCCATATGCGTGTTGATTGACATATAGCGAGCGGTGCCTGTCAGCGATTTATGCTCCCGATATGGTATATGCCTATTTGTATCTAAATCAATGTATTCTTTGGCCAAACCGAAATCTGCAAAAATAATAATTACACAAATTAGTGATTTATATATTGTATGTATGTATGTATTTCATTATCACTTACCAATTATGTGTATAATTTTTTCACGTTTTGTTGATGTTCTGCCAATGAGAAAGTTCTCTGGTTTTACATCCCTATATATTAAGTGCCGACTATGAACATATTCGATCCGGTGGAGCTGTTTGTTTACCATTCAAAATGAATTTTGAAAAGCATAGAAGTTTCGATTAGTTTCCTGCTGTATGGCAACAAATTCAAGCAGAGTCTCCCCAAGGAGCAGAACTTAATTTTCGTAATTATAATAAATGAAATTTATTTTTACTTTCTTGCTCATTGACAGACTCTGTTCAATTGTGTAAATAATATAATTAAAATAATTATTTAAATTAAATTTTAATTTGTAGTGTCTCAACTAGCTGAAGTTTTTTATTGTTCTTGTTGTTGGTTTGATGGCAACGATTTTAATTCTATTTTTTATTTTTTTTGGTATCTTTTTGATTTGATTTTGGATTGAAATTAGGAAATTAATGTGAACGCAACCAAAAAAATAAGTCTTCCAAGTCAACTACATAATAAATGTACATGCAAATTATTATTATTAATATTATGTACGCATATATTTTTTACAATGAACGTTGGCAGTTAACAACTAAATTTTATATATTGAATAATTCGGCTAAATAAGAATAAGCGTCATTAAAATGTGTATTGTGGCAATGATATGTAATGCTAAACTTAAGGTAAAAATAGGCATTGAAAAGAAAACCTCAACCAGATGATATCGTCTAAATGTGAGGTAGAAAAAAAGAAGGAAGAAATAAAAACTGCTGCATCCCTTTTTTTTTAGCTTTTCTTGTTAGTTGGCAAAATAATAAAGAAATAATGACATAAAAAATTAACATTTCGGTGATTAATTAAAGTAGTTAATTAACTAAGCAAATTCACCCAAGCAGCCCCTACACACAAACACACACACCCGCACACGCACACACACACACACGCACACACTCATACACTCGCACATGCACTCACATAAACAAAAATTGAATTGGAATTGAGGTAGATGTGTGAAATTTGAGGCCAGTGTTGGTTAATTGTGGGCATAGCTCTGCTACCAGTGTTGTTGTACGTGAGAGCAAATATGTAAAATGCACTGAGAGAAATGCGCGTGCTCTTTTCGAAAAAAAAAACCAAAATTAAACATTACTAATTGCTGTGGTTCTTTTTTGTTTTTTTGGTAGTATTTTTGTGGGTGGTTTGTTTTGGTGGTGGTTGTGGTGGTGTGGGTGGTTTTTGGTTGTACTTACTAATTGTATAGCTATCAGTAGTACGCTCTTCAAAGTGAAACGTCTGCCGCAAATATCGAACAAATCTTCGAGTGATGGACCAAGCAATTCCATAACAAGAGCATTGTACTTGCCGCATGGGCCGAAGTAATACACTTCTGGTACACCCTCTGCTACAGGCCAACAAAAATTTCGAAAATGTTCAGTTTTTTTTTTGTTTTTTTTTTTTAGTGTTGGGCAGCGCACAGAAGTAACGTAGTTTTTTTTTTGTGGGGGAGGGGAAACGTTGTTTGTTTGTTCGTTTGTTGTTGTTGTTGTTGTTTTATGCAAAAATCGAGAGGGGAAAGAGATAGAGAGATAGAGATAAAGAGAGAGAGAGAGAGAGAGAGAAGGTAAAGATTGACGAAAGTAAAAACATATTTAATACATATTCTTTTGTATAATTCCAGCAAAAATTTATTATTTTTTATGAGAGGGGAGCACCGCGTTCAGCAAGACATAGTCGAAGGGAGAAAGGGAGTAATAGAGACAGAGAGAGAGAGAGAGAGAGAAAGACAGGGAGAAGGGAGAAAGAGCGAGCGAACAATAGTGAGATATATGGCTCATTTGGAGGTTAGTTTAGCGCGTCTTACTTTTATTACCACCTTTTTTTTCATCTTTTTATTTTTTTTTTATATAATTTTTTCAGGGGAAAACTCTGCTAAAAACAACAAGAACAACAAAAATAGAGTTTCTCGAAGCATATAAAACGAGGAAGCCTGTTAAACGACCCTGTCAACAAAATCCCTAATTTTACATGGGTTGGAGGAGGGAGTTCAGTAGATTATTTTTCAATGTATAACAGAGGCTGCTGTATAACACTTAAAGCTAGTTAATCGCGTTAACTGCTGCGACAGGCCAGACTTAATCTTAACTTAGGTGTATAGAATTGTTGAATTGTGTGTGTATAACAGTTAAGTGTTGGTTAACCACTTTAGCAAAAAATATATATATTCTCTTCGAGCTGTGTTAGTAAGTTTGGTTAAAATAAGTAATGTTCAAAGATCAGCGCACATACAAAAAGTTTGTCAATAATTGAAATTAAGTAAAAGAAAAAACAAGAGGGGGAAAATCGTTAACTTAAGCAACTAACGAGAAACTGTTATTTTAAAATGCGTTTGCTTGGTTTTTTATTTTATTTTTTTGGTGTACAAATATATATATATATATATATATATATATATATGCAAAGAAAGTTGTTCTTTATTATTTACATAGGAACATTGTAAGTAGTTTTTGCCTATTAACGACGCTTAGTTTACATGCTTTTAATTTGAATGGGTGGTTTTTATTAAAAGTTCAATTTTAATTTTTGGTATTGGGTATTTTAATAAAGCTACAACCCAAGATCGAACAGAAAAAATATAACAATATCTTATTTGTAAAACTACGAGAAAGGTTTCAGTTTGCTGTTGGCCAACTTTGTTCCACACTACATAAACTAAAATGTTCACACCAGCGTTCATCGTGTTTCTAATAGATTTTACATAAATTAACAAACAAAAAAAAAAAACAAAAAATTCATAAATTTTTTAATAACTTGCCGTTGAGACACTTGGCTTCAAAATGTATTTTATAGTCGAGAAATAATAGTGTAGAATAGTTTGAGCAATAAAATATTACACAGATTTCGCATGAAAAATAATAAAAAAGTTGCTACACATGAAATCCGTGTAAATTGATCTCAAACGTGAAATTTGAAATGCGCCATTTTGTTGGGGATTTGACTTACAAGTTGTTTCGCTATCATCAATACAGTCTTAAGTGAAAATTTACGGGAGCAAATATTGAAGAGATCTTCTAATGATAATCCCAATAACTCTAAAACCATGGCATTGTAACGGCCACCACAAGTGCCCAAGTGATAAATGCGGGGTATGCCTTCTGGGGCGTTTTCGGCTGTGGGTGCGAGCATCGGATTGGTTTTCATATTTTCGTTTTTTTACAGGGTATGTGCCATGCCATCACAATGTGTTTTGTATGGAACAGAGAGAGAGAGATAGAGAGATCAGTCGATTTATTTTTTTTTATAGGTGGGTTTGTTGATCGGTTGTCGCACGATGATTAATTGATATCGGTAATTCGGCATCGGCATCGTTATCGTTATCGGTTTCAAATTTCATAGGATTCGCAGCATCGATATATAGGAATCGGAGTAGTTATCGGTTATAAATTACATATTTATCGTAGTGTTTTTATGGTTGTATGAAGGTAGAAACAGAGCAATTAACAGACAACGAAAAATAAGAACGGGACGAAAAAATAACGTAAAAAAAAATGTTTTAAAAAGGTTTTGAGTTGAAGAAATCAGCATATACATATTAAGTTGGTGGGTATAAAATCAGATGAATATAATGGTAGCACAGCATATGATATATAGCTGCCTACAAAATATACAATACTTTTTTATTTTCACGCACCGACCTCCGAAATATGCTTGAGAAAATCTATTCATGTCTTCTTATGTGTACATTCTTATAGCACTCATATAGTGTTACATATAGTATATATATAGAGTTGATATTACGAGTTTGTTTTTGTCAAACTAACGAAGGTGGTAACGGTGCAAAACATAGTTTTATTTTTATTGGAGTAGTAGGGTTTTTGGTTAGCAGTTTGTCAAACGGGCGTGGAAAATATATAAATATATCTATATCAATTATAAATTTTCTGATTTAATTTTAATATTTTTGATTGTTAGTTATAGCTGTTAGTGTTTTAAGTAAGGGGTAATTGGTAAGGGGGTAGGGGAAATTTATGTAATAGAAATAGAATTCAATTCAACATACCATGTGATCCTAATAGCTTATAAAACCTATACTCTAAGTGTAGTTGCGGAGCCTTTGACTTCATAGGCTCCATTTTTATTGCTACATGTTCATTGTTGTAAAGATTTTTTCCTGCAAAAGAGAGAAGAAATGCGATTAGATAAATATAATTAAGTGCGTACAAATTAAGAAAAATCCTTTGCATGCCTAAAACTCATTGGACTCCCACACACACACAAGTATAAAATGCACATCATGCTCAAGAGCTCATCAGATCAGAACTGAGTAACTAACCAATTGACTAACTAACTAGCCAAAACCAAGCAACTAGCATGCATTTGTCGCCTCATACCTGTTAAATTACCAGCGCCACGCCCACCAACTGGAGGGCCTCCAAAGCAACACATGCGACGACCTGGTCACATTAAGAAAAAACACCATATTTCCAATTAGATTCAACTAAATATTGACTTGGAAAAACACGCTTTTTATACCCTGAACCCATTCAAAATGCGTAAAAAGTGTGTATCGATTTTATGGAAATGTATGTATATTCTTCAACAGTCGGGTCGAAATGGCCATGTCTGTCTGAATGAACACGTGGATCTCCGAGACTATAAGAGCTCTTTTATCCTGCGCAGAACAAGTTTGCCTTATTTTATCGATAGCTGCCTTCGCCTCTCGATTATCGATACATTTTGATTTCCCATTGCAATAAATGCCACAAGTACAGACAATAATAAGTAATACTGAATATACATAATATGAATCATTTCTACCAGCAGCAGCAAGCATTTTCTGTACGCATACAAATGCGCCCACATGTGTGAGAAAGAGATGGCATCATAATCAAAGCGAAGAAGAACCGCAATACGTACGATTGCGTGTACGGAAGTATGTATGCATGTATGTATGCATGTATGTATATATGTTTGTATGTATTTATATGCACGTGTTTCTAGCTAGCCAATTAGCGATCAGTTCGAGCTTGTAAATAAATTCATCCGTTTTTCACTCTTCAGTGCCTGCTTTAAAAAAAAAATACCCAGCACTGCACTATTCTTTCTTGTTAACGATTATTTTTAGCTGTAAATCCCCAAAAATGTGTCTATGTTTGTTTCGAAATTTTTAAAGCGAAAAAATCACTAAATGCTGATTCTGAATTTATCTCTTATTAATCATATACTATGCATATTCTCTTATAAACATTTGTTGTATGAAAAGTGTATTTTATGCGCACTATTTATATTATAAATTAACAAGAAACACATGTTACACGATAATTTTCCCACGTTGCAAAAGTATCTATCTGCAGACACTGATCAAGATTTTGATATGGTTTTTTGGCAATATCTGTATTGCTATATTTTAATGTATTTAGTAATTATTATATTATAATGGCGCCTAAATCTTATTTTCTATTCTTCAAACACTGCTTTTATAAGTCTGGCAACTCTACACATTGTATAGTATATTTACGTATAAGGGGCAGAAAGGACCTTACAGGGACAGAACAGTTTTCTGGCATATGAATATACACAATGCGGCTGTAGCTTATAAACGAAGAAAGACAAGGGTGATAACGGATCTGAACACAGACACCTGAACACCGACTAGCCAGATGGTCTTTTAAGTGGCTATAATCATAAACGATTTAATTATAGACAGGACATTGCAGACTGAGAAATTACCTAACTAAACTTAATATTTATATTAGAGAATTTTAAGATTTTGTCAGAGCGAAGAAGATTAGATTATAGTTAAATTAGATTATAATTAAATTAGATTAACTTGTCGCCTTAACCAGGAAAAGATGCGGCATACCAGGGCTGCATGTTATGGATCTAACCCAAACCTCAACCAACAAAGATTCTATATTCATTCGTGCAGCTGGTGAAGACCTTATAGGTATATGTTATTTTCTATTTTCCATTTCATTTAAAAATTACCCAAATATTCACTTGTAATATTCGCTCAGCTAAAGTGAGCTGTATTCTAATTAGTTGTACAATGTTTAGAAAATCAAATACGACAGCGACGAGAATGAGAATGAGAGTTTGTTGACGGCTCTCGTCAAAGTCTGTCAGGTGCGAAATTATGTCACGACAAACGTCACAGACAGAGAGAGGGTGGCCGAGCTTATCGTTTACCACAACAATATCGCCGTTGATAGAGCCATCAAGCAAGCAATAAAGCACACATAAACACACACACACATACATAACACACACACACACACCCATTTATTTATAATCATAATATTCATGTGCGAAAAAAAGGGCGCATGACTTTGATTACAACAATGCAAATTTGCATGTGAAGCAATACCCTAAAGTGGCCACTCCCCCTTCTATGCCCCACTGATTGGCTCATTTGTTTATTTATTTAATAAAAACACGCCGACTCGCACGACCTTCCAGCTGAATTCTCATTTAGTGGCGCTTTCTGCCAATTTGTGCTTGCCATAAAAACGGAATACATCCAACACTAAGTAAGTAAACAAGCTAAAATCCCATCCCTCCTCTCTTGATGTCCATCCGACTACGTCTCCGATTTTTCGCAGCTGGTCAATAATTTATTAAAGCGCTTACGCATGCAACAAATTCTGAATTATTATGAATTCATAAAAAATTCCCTTTTTATATTTGGGTAGTTTTCAGAAACAATTTTATTGATTTTCATTGTAAAATTTGCTAATCTAATAAATTTTATGGCGGCGCCTCTCAAACTGTAAAGCTATGTTAATTGTTATAATCAAATTAAATTGCGAAAGGCAACAAGGCAAACGATACTTAAATATGCACAAAAAAAGTGTATCTGTTTGTGTATTTGAATACAATTTAATTGAGCTAAAAAAAATATGATGCAATTTTACTGACAGCAGCGGATCAAAAGCGGGAAAGAGAGAGAACAATGACTGTTAGCCAATTTTTCCCATTACAATTCATAAGCGTGCCAAAAATCAAGCGTAACTAAAACTATCATGACCTAGCGCAATATACAATATGAATAGATATAATATATATGTATACCCTTCATACTTGTGACTGTGTTAACAAAAGAATGTACAAATACAAAAAAAAAAAAAACAAGCCTTGTGCGGTGTCTAAATTAGACAATAGACACGAGACTCACAAAATAAACTAAACAAAAAGAAAGAAATTGATCAACAATATAAATAATAATAAATAAAAATAACAACAAGAAAAAACTATTGCAGATTCAAGCATTGTAAATGAAAAACGCAGCTAAATATACCTAATATAATTAATGAAAGGATCAATTTTCTCGGTATTTTTCAGAGTCATGAGTGAATTTCAGTTTATTATGTGTCATTTTTAATAACCACAAATGATTACTTATAATAAAAAAAAAACCCGGAAAAAAAGATTTTATAAGAATTCCCATACGTATTAATAGTGTTTGTACGTGTGTGTGTAAGTGTTTTTTGCATACATACACAAAAGCAATTTATAAAAATGATATCACATCAAAACAAGAAACGACGACGTCATCAACTAAATAAATTTGTGCCAATTTTGCGATCTATGTTAAGGGACAGCGGGTTAACAGCGCGCTGTAAATAACATTTTGACATTGAGCTTTTAAATTGCCGGTCAGTACAATCTAAACTGTCAAAACTGAGAGTGCAACTCCAAAAAGTGAATATAATACAATCGTCAGCTTTTATTATGTTATTTTCTTGACGGAATTTAGCTATAGTTTGCACAGGATACAGAAACTTGCTTCTCTAGCTTATAAGCAGTTCCATGGTAAGCTACTGAATCAGTTCTAATACCCAGCAGCATAAATATAGTTTTCGCTTGTGCTCATTATTTGTATTATATATAGAGATAGGTGTGAGTGTGTGTGTGTGTGTGTGCATATAAATATATCTTCAAGATAAGTCACTGCATGACTCATGCACAGATACTACAAAAGGCAAAGCTCAGACATTGAAAGATCGTCTAGTCGAGAGAGTCGCAACACACTCAACAAGAAGAGACAAAGAAAATATGCAAACCAAAGAACAGAACAGGTAAGAGACGTAATGAGGGAAAGAGATAGGTAGTATCATGCTTAGGGCGGATGCAATTAGTTGTCATTCAAAGGGAAACGCGACTTTAGCTGCTGCTTAACAGTTTAAGCTGCACTGTGTGTCTGCTTGACTACCTGTTGGCAAAATGACAAGTACAGTTACAACAACAACAACAGCAGAAGCAGCAGCTGCAACAGATGTATGCAAATGCATAAAAGGAAGTGGCAAACCCTCAAAAAAAATTTAAGAAGTAGCAACAAGAAAAACACAATTTTATAAAAGCGCATTTAACAAACAAAGAAAAAGTGAACAGGCCAACAACAACAACAGCAACGACGACAAAACAGATGGCAGAGTGGAATGGAATGACATTTTACATTGTGTATTGTGGAGAAAGAAAAAAAATGCTCATTGTGGTTTCTCGACTTGTTCTTGTTGTTGTTTTCAGTTCGTCTTGTTGTTGCTCAGTTGGCAGTCAAGAAAAGGCATGCGAATGCAAATGCAAAGAAAGCAGGAACAAACGAAAATGCACAACAAAATACATTTGCGACGCGTTGCCTGCATGCCAAAAAAAAAAATAGCAGCAGCGAGCCATAGAGAAAGGCATGGAGGAAAGGAGCGGGTGTGGAATAAGTTGGCTTTAGATTTGAGCCATAAACTGAATTTACACAACATTTTACAGTTACAAAAAAAATGAAAGAACACTCGTCGCAATCTTTTCTCTTGGCGCGAAAGCTTTGCACTATTAAAATGACGTGACTAATGATGCAAGATTTTACGTGGAATATGATAAGTTCTGGAGAGCCGGTGTGAGAGAGAGGAATACAGTTATGTTGACCTACTGACTGGCATACGAAACTCTCCTCTTTGTGTATTTGCTTTCGTTGATTTACAGTTTTATAACCACACAAGGCTGCAAATTTAAATTGAGTGCTTTTATTTTGTCATTCTTCAGTTGAAAATATTAAAAGAACCATTAAATTTATCAATTAAGCACTCGACTAAAGAAAGAAAGCTGCTTTTAATGCATTTTAAAATGCTTGAAATTGTTTTGCTTGCAGTATATTTTTCGTGAATTAATGCAGGTGCCTTCCAAAATACGATCTGCTTTAGATAAGACTTATATGATTATAAAATAACTTAAGAAACAAAACTATTTCAATTCTAATTACAATTTGCAGCCCGTTGAGAAATTCTTCGATATTCTGAAAAAAATAAATAAAACTTACCTAAGCGC
Source organism: Drosophila melanosoma (assembly GCA_035042045.1). NCBI lineage: Eukaryota > Metazoa > Arthropoda > Insecta > Diptera > Drosophilidae > Drosophila > Drosophila melanosoma. Next base: position 396,332 of record JAWNLY010000078.1, on the reverse strand, counting down.
AATTCGCCAAAGTTGCCACAGCCAATTTTTTTGCCAACACGAAAATTTGGTCCGACCATAAGGACACCGGTTGTGGTGCTTACAGATTGGCGGGTGGTATACATGTTATTGCTTGTGCTTTTGCCAATGGTAGCATTTGCCACATTACCAGCGGACGTTCCTGCAGTTGTCGTCTGTGGACCACCACCACTGCAAATAAACGAACAAATAAGAATTATATTAAATAATGAATATAAACAGAGGTGTGTGCGTGTGTGTGTGTGTTTGTGTTATGCAACAACCTTAGATAGTTCTTCAACATTTCAATCAACTTGGACGCCATAATTACAAGTTTACACAAACCAAATAAAACTAACTAAAATTCACAAAACTTATAGTCGACTTGCGGCAAACAATGCGATTTACATATATATAAATATATATATACATATATAAATAATACTTTAAGTTAACAATCGCAAATAGTAATTTAACGCCCTCTCTTAGGTAAAGATTTGTTTTGTTATTATTGTTGTGTTTCAATTTGAATTTTACGTACGTTTTGTTGTTAGTTTTACGATACATTCAATTTTGAGAGAGACGTCTAAGGCAAAGCAACGTGTTTCCAGACTCTCTCGCTCTCACTACCTGTCTTGCTCCTACTCTTCCTCTCTCCCACTTGTACCCTCTTTCAACTATTGCAAGCCTGTCTGATCATTGAGTTTGTGTTTGCCACAATCTGTGCTCCGTAAACAATGTACACACTGGGGGTCACTTAACTCTGCCCAAGGCAAAGTGTGTTGGCTACGGCTATAATAAGTAGTTGTGCTCGATTCGTTATTGCGATTGAGCTTGTTAATTCCTAGTTACCCTTTTTTCATTTGTATCGTATATCGAAATTACAAGACGATATCGATTAAGAAGTGTGGCGTTCGCACGATTGATAGAATAAAAGTAGGTGTCGATAACTAAACCACAAGATACGAATTTAAATTCAAATTTCGATTAGAGTAACGCGATAAGCATTAATTTATTAATAAATAATAGTTAAATTAAAAATAAACAAATGTTTACGTTTAAGCTAAAATCATATTGTCACCAAACGAGTAATATAGTTAATATATAGCTCAACATTTTAGCTCATTATTTGTAAGCTGCATTTAAAATAAAAAAATATATTTGAGTCTGTTTCTAGTGATTAGTTAGATAAGCACCCAAACCAAGGCTACTTATATAAAAAATAACTTATTTACAATATTATGATGGTTAATTAAGTGACAAAATAATTATTTTTGCTGCGGTATGTTATATTAAATGTATATTTAAAAAAAACATATTTGAATATATACATAAATATATATATGAGCATATAAAATATTATAAACATATACTATATATATATATATATATATATATATATATATATGCAACACTCTGACAATCAAGCACATAACCTAGGAACATTATTCGTGTTCTGTTAGTTAGTTGGCTACAGCCACATTCAAGTTGGAAGCATTTTATCGAATGCTAGTCTATTAATAACCTTAAAACATAACAAAATTATTTTCGCCAGAATGCCAGAATGAGTAGATGAGAAACTAACTTGGAGTGGTTGCTGCCATGGCGTGGCAAAGGACAATGACACAAAACTTTTCGCTTGCATTTTTAAATATAGCAACAACAACAAAAAAAAAGACACAAGCGGAAAAACCAATCATAGAAACTGTCGACTCTTTTGACCAAGAGCTGCTTCAGCTTCGCGGAGACCATGAATCCATGTGTGTTAAGTGTGCTCAACCGTGCATAACATTCAATGTGTATGTTGTGTGTGTATGGGTGTGTGTGGGTGGATGACTCATTTCATTCATCAATATGGGTGGTTATGTTGAGAGAAAAAATGTATTGGTGTTTTAGTTGTCTTGGGCGTGGCTTGAATGAAAGCTTCTTGCCAAGATTCTGCTGCAAATCTGGTTCAATGTCAGGTCAATCAATCAAATTATTGCAACATCTGCAACACACACTCACACACGCACACACCCCCTGTCACAGATACGCCTGACTGCAAGGCAACCGTTTTCTCAAGGAAAACGCAATACGATTGACTAAGGCCAAAGATTTCTTGTCGTGAGTTGCCCTGACCCCAAGTCAAGGTATTTTTTTGATAAAGATAAAACATGTCGATGATGCCACATGTGGCACGCACACAAGCATAAGCATAAAAGTCCTCTGCAGCATGTTCAGGTGTCATTTACATAATCAATTTTAAGCGAAGAATTGGAAAAATTTCTAATATGCAAATTGTATTAAATTTCTAATTGTTTAGAAAATGGTTTTAAATTCAATTATTTATATAATTAAAAAAAAAAATAATTTCTCTTTTGCAAGATCAAACTTTTTTTATTTTAAAACTGTTTGTCATCTGGTATATATATCTAGTATATATATATCTGTTTAAAAATAGTAAAAATCGTTGAAAAACATGAAAGGAAATACAAAATGGTAAAATTAAATAATAATTATTCCGTTGTCAAAACAGTTTTCTTTCATTGTTCATAAATCAGTTATATCTGCTCAAGTTCCGCGAGAAAAAAAACACACCCACCACACACACAGGCATGCATTAGTACGCTCAGAGTCATACACAAACAAATACCGTTAGGCGCTGCTTGTAAAGGAAAAAGAGCATAAAATGTGCCGATAACATTTAAACCCAAGGCAATAGCAACAAGCTTTCTGCAAAAGCCGCAGCCAAATTGCCATTTGCTGTATGAGTGCGAGCGAGAGGGCGGTAGACTTATAAATCGAATGGAAACTCAAGAAACGAGTTTTCTCCTCTCCCTCTCGTTGTTGTTAATGTTGTATTATTGCCATCGGTTGTTTTTTTTTATGGCTTAATATCCTGCAACCAAAACTGGTTCAATTCCGTCCATCGATCGATCGTCGCAACGACGAACTACGAACAAACCCAACATCATCTCCAGCTCTAACTACAGCTGCAGCCCCACAATTCAGTATTGAGTTGAGGACTTTTTATAAGCATGTAATTTCGGTTCGTTTGTTTTACTTTGCTTTATTTTTATTATTTCTTGCTGCTGCTACTGCGCTGCTGCTTGACAAACGAGTTCTTAATCTCCCTCTTACGCTCTGTCTCTCTCCTTCTCTTCCTCTCCTTTTTTTCCCTGTGGCTGCTCTGCTGCTCTCAATATGCTTTTGCCTTTGTTCTTCTTCTCAAATTGCACGCCGTTCGTTTTATGAATTAAATGTGCGAAAAAGGCTCACACAGTCTGCGATCGGGACACAAAGAAAAGCACACACAGCTGGCTGCTGGCCTGTCTGTCAGTCTGTCTGACTGTCTGTCTGCCTAGCGGGGGACACTCTATCATTGACCGGTTTCTAGGTTGTTGCTTGCGGTTGCGAAAACGGACCAACTGAAAAAAACCGCTCCCTCACACAGCTACAGGCAGACACACACATGCGCACGCTCTTTGTTCACAACGACGAATTGTAACTGTTGTTGGGGCTCTCAACAAGAGTATAGAAGCTAATAAATATGTATCGCTTAGCAAATTTTTTAAAACTTTTTAAAATATCTGAGTAAAACTACAGGTTTGATTTATATAAGTATTGTATACTCAATAAGAGTAGGGAAGATAGTTAATTCGTTTGACCATGATTTGTTTTCTTCTATTTTTGTTTTCAATTATTTCTGTTGAAACAAAACTTGCAATTACTATATTATTTTGAAGATGACTACTAACAGGAAACATTTTGCATTTTTAATGTAAACTTTTTTTAATAAGTAAAACCGTCAGTATTATTTTTTCACACAGTTTAGGTTGGTCTGCAAAACTTCTTGCAAACAGTAACGCTTTATTCTTAAGAAAACTTTATAAGAAGTCTAATTGTTTCGATAAAATACGCTTACCAAAATTATCAACAAATTTGTAGAAGAAATCGATTCAGAATTAAAAATAAGCCTGTAGCTTAAAAATAAAACTCTTTCGTGGAAAAGCTAACACACACACTCATACATTGTCACACACACGCACACATTCTATGCTTAAATTGAGCGAAAATTCAAACCAAAGCATAAAGTGAAAAGACGGACGAAAAGAGTCACGCAGCGTGGGCGTGGCCTGGTGTGACTGGGCAGGTCGAAAAAGAATTTAAAAACAAGTCAAAGGCGCACAGCCAAAATTGGCATTAGAAGTTGTTAAGCGTCTGTCAACACAACATAGCATCAAGAAAAGAAATAAATAAATAAAAGTGTTTTTTGCCCAACCTATTTTTATTTTTGTCACAACATTAGTCAAAACAATGTGTAAAGTTCGTCAAATTATTGATTTGACAGGGAGTAGTGATTGTCAAACTATAGTTTTACTCATTCGCATTTTAATTAAGCAATAGTACAAAAACAAAAAGCAACAAAAACAATGTGCAGTAAAACCAGACAGAAACCATACAAATAACTTTAGTCAGCAATTATATAACAGCAGATGGGTACGATGGGAGGGGGGGGGGGGGGGAGGAGAGCACTTCATACTAAATACAAATGGCGCTAAAAAGTAAACAACAATAAAAATACCCGAAAAAAATCGTTGACAACAGCAAGCCCAAATACACACATACATTAATAAAGACTGATAAAGAAGTAAGCAAGAGAGAGAGAGAAAGATAGTAATCCCGAACCTAAGAACTTTCCCTTAAGCGCATACGTCGTAGATATGAAAATCAACACACTCATTTCATGGAAGTGTATGTACGTATGTGTGCATATGTATGTAATGTATATGTGAATATTTATACAGAATATTATGATTTCACCTTTTTTTTATGAAATTTTTTTACATGTTTAATAATATGTCATGGTATGTACATAATCGACTAAAAGAAATATCTTTATAATTGTAACTTTTATTTCCATTGAAAAACAGTTTTGTTTATTTTATTGATATTAACGAAACAGGAAAACAATAATGCACTAACTTGATTTGACTATCATAAACAAGAACTCATATTCCGAATTGATTTGTTATGTTGTTCAAAATATATATTTAAATAAAAAATATATATTTATGTGACAAATTTAATAATATAATATAAAAATAACAATGATAAGCCGCATTCGTCGTCGTTATCAACTGAGTTCCTCTCCTCCAGGCGACGACAACAAACAATCCCTGATACAATCATCCCAAATAGATTTGCCGTCTTTTATTTTGATTTATTTTATTAATTTATTGAATGCTGCTTTCGCATTTTTGCATTATAATTGCGCTGTTTCTATTCTTAGATACAAGTCAATTTTATTTAAATTGGCCGACAAAACAGCACTTGAATTTTAATCAATGCAAAAGTGAATAAGGCAAGTCAGAAATTTGTAATTCCAAACTCAAGACTGGGAAATACTCTACTATTAGGTGACAACTAAAGAAAGATGACAAAATTATAGTTTCTTAACTTAAAAGCGCAGAGAATAGAAGAGAATCATTTTCAACGGGAATCAGCTCAAAAGAGAGACTCAAAATCATCACCAGTGTTGTCAAAAACAATAATCTAAATGAAGCATATTTTGCGTTTCTGCATATTTAAAATTTTTGTATTTAAATTATTCTTAAAAGCACAAGGAATAGTGGGTAAAAATAAATGAATCCAGATCCTTAAAATATTTCACAAAAGAAATTAAAATATGCGCTTTTTTTAATGTAGAAAAAACAAAAAACATATATGATGAAACCTTTTTTTGTTCTAAGCACCACAAAAGTGTAAAAATTAAGAAGAAAAAACTACGAAAGGTAAACTTTTTTTATTGCAAAAGAAATGGTTAAATATTCATCTTAAACTAGGAGAAACTAAATCCCTAATAGATTTATAATTGATATATAATTTATGGATGCTTATAGATTTGGAAGTCAAATTTACACATGTTTTTTTTGTTCATGGGAATTGCGTCAAAAAATAACAAATTCGAAATGAAATGAAATTCGAAACGTAATAAGGAATTTTGTACATTGTCAAAATGCTTTCTTGACATAGGGGATGCCTAATAAATTGCATTATAATTAAGCATATTTATAGATGCTTAAAGTTATTTTTTGTTTCCTTTGAGCATTGAACAAACAAATCACAAATAAATCGGAAAGAAAACCACATTGGCAGCGGTTTCAAATAGATTAAAGTTCATTATCTGTACTTGGCATTCTATTCATCAAACATTGAACTAATGCCAACTGTTTACATCCTTCCTGTATGCGACTTTTTATATATACATTTTAATCTCAAATAGAAAGGTTTTGTTTTCTTTTTAGTTAACGGTTGCGGCATTAATCTCGATACATAATAATGACGTGTAGAAAGGTGCTGCAGAACTCTCAAAACCAAAAACAATACAATAAATAACCAGTTTTTTAGTGCTAAAGCCGTCGCGGACCACATTTATATTTAGTGGCAGGCAACAAAAAGATCAGCAGAAAAAAGTAATAAAACGTTTATAATTTAATTCCATTGACCAAATGCCAACAATGCGCATTGTTGTTTGCTATTATTACTTATGTATGTATATTATTGTTGTGTGTAATTCTTGTTGCTGTTTATAATCGAATTGCCGCACATAACATGCCAATATCCATTTTCAATGGCATTTGACGTTGATAACAACAACAACAAAAGCAACAACACAAATTGAGAAAACAAACAGCAGCAAATAAAAAGTGAGCGTCAAAGCAGCAACAACATTTTGTTTCACATAACACAAATGAACAGCCGGTTGCCCCTGCACCACAGCCCCTTCCTCCTCTCCTAACCCCCTGCTGCCCCACAAACCAACTACTAGACGTTTAGAGACTCAACACATACAGAGCAAAATGATAAGCAAAGAACTCAACACACACACACACAGGCAATGAAAAGCACATGCCAAGCATTGAAAACGAACAGTGGGGCAAAAATAAAGTACAAAAATGTGCTGGCAAGAAAATTAACCAGAAATTTAACTAAGTTTAATTATATTTACATGTTATTACATAAAAGAAAAATTTTGAAGACAAATTATATTTTGACAATATGGATAAGCCAACCCACCATGCAATGCTGCAGTATAAGATAAAACACATACACACTTATACAAAAGCAAATTGGCTAGATAAGGGCGCGTTGATTAGGGGCAACGACAATGTCGTCGCCGCTGACAGACACAAAACAATAGCGAGTCTTCAACAACAAAAAAATTAACGAGAACGAGTGAAGAGAGCGCCGGTAAAAAAAAAGAAATAGCAACGAGTGCAGCAGCAAATCAGCAGCAGCAGCAAATCAGCAGCAGCAGCAGATGCAGCCGCCCCTCTGCCAACTGCAGTTGACCAAGCTTTTGGGGTTAGGCACTTTGTACGTCACAGCGCCTCAGCTGATACATGAATGTTTCTGTGTATGTTGGTGTGTGATTGTGGGTTGATGTGAACAGCGCTTCAATGGCCGATTGACCTTTGCATGTTAGATTAACATTGAATATGCATCTGTATTCCATGTGCTCTGTTACTCTTGTAGTTGTTTTTGTATGGGTGTACATAATATATGAATGCCTGTGTGTATGTGTATCCGCATTGGTGCAGGGGTGGGCCACCTCAAGTCGTCAACGGGCGAGCGCTTTAATTAGTTTATTCCGCAATTTGGCACACGTACAAAATGCTAAAATCCAAGTAAATGAGCTTTAGAGGTCGAACTTTATCAGCAAAACGCAGCTAAAAAAACGCCCACCCATTCAATTATACCCACATACACACATATATATATATAAATTGTCGGTAATTTGCTTTCTAGTGTTTTCTTCCTGCATAGACAACCTTCTCGCTGCTCGTTAGCATTGCAAGCACCATTTTCCCACTTCCAACCCTCTCTCGCTTTCTCCCACCTGCTCTACATACTACTTTGGCGCTCGATTTCTTCCTTCCGCTTGGCGAGGACGAACGCCTCCACCTCGTCTCGCCACAACCACTTATGTTTATGGCTGCATTTAAAAAGCTAACGTGCACAATACTTTATCGAGTGTGTAAGTAATGTATGCATACATATACAAATATGAATATGTGTGTAAATGCGCATGTTTCATCTTGTCTAGAGAATGTGTGTGTGTGGAGGTCAAAGTCGCGCATTGTAATTTGTGCATACACTTTATTTTTATTTTTCGAAAAAGAAACGAGATATCTGTCTGGTCACACTGCTTACTTCAAATTAACAAATTTGGTTTCTGCTCAACACATGTTACCACACACACATAAATATGCAAGTAGTATTTGCACTAACCCGGCAAACTCCGTCAAACGGCGCTTTTAATATTGCTGCTTTGCTCTCCTCTCTCTCTCTCCCGCTCGCTCGCTTACTCGCCACGCTGCTGCTGCTTTTTCTCTCTCTATCGACACGATGCGGGGGAGCCAAGCCAAGCCAAGACAGCCAGCGCTTGCCTTGCACTGTGAGCAGCACAACAGCTGTTTCTTCTGCTGCTGCTGCGGGCGTTCACTCGAGAGCTCGTTGTTGATTGGCCGCGTCGTCGTCGTCTTCGTCTTCTGCTATTGCTTCTTCTTTCTCTTATTGTTTTAATTGAAACTTGTTTAATTGTTAATTGCAACTTGTTATTACATTTAATGCACAACAACACAAGCACTACATTATTTGTGTTGGTTCAACTTTATTTTTGGGTATTTCCCTTCTTCTCTTTAAAAATTAAAAAACAACACAAATTATTTAGATTCGCTTTTTTTATCACTTCACATTATTGCCACAAACAAACTTTTTTTGTTTCGCGTCGATTGAGATTATTTAACGCCAACGCGCTTTCTACTTTTCACAAGCCTACAACAACAGCAATGACAGCAGCATTAGTTGTTGTAGTCTCCAACTTTGGTTTCTGTTTCTTTTGCTATTGTTTTGTGTTTGTTGTTCGCTGTCTACAATTAAAGCTCACTACAAGAAGAGAGTTTAAAGCTCTCTTTGAATCAAAAAAAAAAAACAATGCTTTATAATTTGTCATATCCGTTGCGCTTTGTGTTTATCTGTCTGCGTGTGTGTATTGAAGGGTGCGAGTGAAAGAGAAGAGGGAGCATTTATAATACTCGATTATGTTGCAATTTGAGACGCAACTTTCGCCACATTATGAAATTAAGAAGCAGCAGAGCAGAAGCGACGAGGCGCCCACAACACTACAGATTTTTTTCATTTCTTTTATCCAGTTTTTTTTTGCAGGTCAAAAGTCTGAGGACTACACGAGTGTGTGTATGTGTGTGGAAAGAAAAGAGACGGATACCGGGTATAGCCAACAGGCAATATATAAATTGTAGAAAGAAAAAAAGAAGTCATAAATAACTCGAAAAACCAGTTTCATGTTGCCGGTGTACAAAACCAGAGGTAAAAGCAACAATAACAACAACAGCAGCATCAACAATAAACAAATGTAAAAGAAGTGCTGCTGCTGCTTTTGTTATTCAACTTAGTGTGAGTGAGTGAGAAAGATAAGGCGAGCTAAGAATAACACTTAAAACTCGTTAAAGTTGTGCAGAAGAAATAAAGCACAAAAAAATCAGACAGCTGACTCAAAATAGAAAAAATAGAGACATACACGCATACACACACGCTATTGTCTGTGAGTGTGAGTGATACAACGACTCATTAACAGTGACAGTAGAGGTAGTAAAGACAGATAATAAGTTTTTACAGTTTTACAACACACTCAAGTGCATAAGGAGCAAATAAAATAAACTCCAAGCAAAACAATACGTGTTTCTATCTATTATACTTTTTTGTGTACATCGTACTACTACTAATTTAGTTAAACTGTGACAGAAGACAACAAAACAACAACAGCAGAAACAGCAATAAACTGGAGCAAACATAAATTAACAGAACGTCACAGCGATAAAGTGATTAGCACACACACATAGCAATATCTATGCACATGTGTGTGTGGGTGTTTACACACACTGACAACACTCACTTAGCCACGCATGCAACGGCATACAGAATTTCCTCCATGCGTTTGTTGCTGCTCTTTCTGTGAGTAGTGTTGTTGTTTCTGCTGTTGTTGTTGTTGCTGCTGTTCTTGTTGTCGTTGTTGTATGTAAGCACACCCGCAGCGCTCCGCGCGACCGACCGTTGCAAAAACAACTTGGTTTTTGTTTTGTTTTTTTTCTGCTTTTTTTAAGCCAAGTGCGACGATAATAGCCGCAAAGAAATGACAACTGCTACGGCGCACGATCGAAAACGAACTGAGAACAAACTCACAACGAACGAGCGAATGAACAAAACACACTAAACCAGCGAGTAACTACTTGTGAGAGACAAGAGAGCAGCGAAAGAGCGAGTGAGCGTGTGAGACAGAGGGGATTGTTGGTAGGAACAAGGTTTCTTTAGCTGCTGCTGCTGTTGCAGATACAAAAGCAAGAAAAAAATAGCACTTGTGCCTGTGAGCGTGTGAAAATTTAAATGCGGCAAATGAGCATTTTGTATAAGTATGTAATTATTGCTGCGCTGCTGTTACTGTCATCGCGACGTAGGGGAGATATGTACACATATAGGCATAGGGAGAGACAAAGAGAGAACGACATAAGTATTGATAATCATAAATAGTTGGCTGTGTGCGTATATATTTATGTGCACTATTGTCTGTGTGTATTTGTAAGTGTGCGTGTGTAAATGCGTCAGAGAAAAACTACAACTCAAACTCGCTACACACTCTCGCACACAGATAGAGAGAGCACCTGTCAAACACACATGTACATGCACATGTAAAAAATACATAAAAATGCGGCAAGCAAAGCAAAGCCGGCAACCGAGATCTGTACAGTACAATTGAATGTGACCAGAGTTTACAGCTTTCAACTGAAGTAGAAGTTGAGTGACTCATGCGCAGGTGCCTTGGCCTCGACGCACTGACAGAGTCATAATTGTGATATGTTACCAGCTGTTTGCTGTTAGTTATTTTAACAGCGACGTCAATAACAGAGATACCTATAGATACATGTACAAATGTTTGTATGTATAAATGGCAGTAAACCTTTCAGAAAAGTGTATTTGAATTCGTATTAGTTCAATGATTAAGCTGTTAATGTGAATAATCATCAAATATAAATTGGTTCAAGCTATGGGTCAACGACATTTACAACTGGGGAACGACGATAAGAGGTTAAAAAAATACTCGGCGCGGGTGAGATAATTACTGTAAATAACATTGGCTGCAACTGTTGCTGCACATGTGCCTATGATAAATATACCATTGGATTGCAATAAATCTAAATATTTTTTGGTCTTATGCATTGTTAATATAAATGTAAATAGTTTTCATTTTTAAATATATTAAAAGAAACTATTTTATTTCATTTGAAACACTTAATAAGTGAATTTCATATCTTTGGCATATCATTGGTTACCAATAAGCTCGATGATTGTCCATATCGATATTCCACCAATTCTAATAAAGTGACAATAATAGGAACAGACTCCGATATACCCAGTATATAATATTTGCTTACAACAATTATTGGTATTAAGTTATATTAAATGCGATTTCTGTTTAATTATACTTTACTTTACAGAGAGATATGTTAAGTTTTATATATATTTATATATAGCACACAAAAGAAAAGAAACAACTGGGTCGGTGTCGCATTGTTGCCAACCAACCAACTAAAGCACAATACACACACATGCAACATATAACATACAACTTTTGTAATTTTTTTATAGCTTTGTGAGAAATTATGTTAAGGCAGGCATAACCTAAATTTCGCACTATCCTAAGAATAGTAACTGTAACAGCGGCAGGATTGCCACCTGCTCTAAACACACAAACAGAACGTAAGAAGGTTGCGTGCAGCAGCAGGAAAAGTGGCTTCAATAATAATCAGACGAGTCAAATGCTGATGAAAACTTGAAGAATGCCTCCTGCTCGGCCGGCAGCGAAAGGGGGTCAAAAACAGACAGATAGACCGACTGACAGAACGACCAACAGTGGGTAGCAGCTGTGGCACATAAAAACAAGGACAAATTGCGGATTAAGCAAACAAAAAGAATGTGAATGTAAATGTAAAAGCGTACACAGAAAACCACAAAACAAAGATATAATAAAAAAAATCCCAAGCACACGACTTCTGCTTCTTTTACTAGAGTAAAGCGAATAGAGAAATGGTGAAATAATGTGGAACGACAAAACGCACCAAGTGACCCATCAAACATTATTCGCAAATGACGTCATTAAGCTGTCAATGTCGTTCATTTTGTCTGTCTCCCTCCTTTTCTATACCTCTTAAAGTGCGTGAGATTATTGTACGTGGGTGCATTCAGAAACAGAGCAGAAACAATAAAAGCTAAAGTCCATCAGATACTAATATTTAGTTAAAACTTATGGACAGATGTACTAGATGATGCCAAGCATAAGAAATGAGAGGGAAATGAATAAGAGACAGAGAGAGGGAGAGAGAGAGAGAGAGTGAGCATGTGTGTGCGTGTGTTGGCAAGAACGAAAAACATTAAATAAAGTGTGCATAAGAGCGGAAATCAATTGTTGATAACTAAACGATGATTGCCTCTTGAGTGGGTGGCTTCTGTTTAGCTTGGGTGTGTGTGAGTTTGTTGGTGAATTGAATTGTGTTCCTTCAATTTACACAAACACCTTTGCCAAGAGATGTGTGACGAAAAGCGAGCGAGGAGTGCAGAAAGAGGAAGAAGTTGTTGCGCGAATGTATAAATAAAAGCAGCAAAAGCATCATCAACAACGACGTCATAAGAAGTCCGAGAACATGAAGAATAAGAAGAGGGAGAAGGGGGCAAACGGAGAAAAGCAAGTAGTGTGAAAATTTCATCTAATTAAATTAGATGCCAGTCATGCTTGAAGCCAAAAGCTCAACGTGAACGAGCAGGACGGACGATGCCTACACATGTGTGTGGAGATAGTCGAATGGGGAGGCACAGGCAAGGTGAAAAATAAAAAGCCTGTCAAACAAATCGATGGGATTTAACGACCAGCAAGCCAAGCAGTGGCACACAAAGGCACACTCACAAATTCAGCTTCAGAAACCTTGAAAACGGAATAAAAAAAAATCACCAATGTCCAGCAAGGAAAGCATCACACAGTGTGACTCATACAACGATTTGAAAGGCCCTTCAAAAGATGATTAATGACACACTGTCAGGGGAAGTTTGCAATGCAAACTATATGTTTTTCTGTATTCACACATAAGTGATATATCAATCGATTAAAAATAAAAAAAAATTAATAGGCATACTTAAATATTTTCACATCATACTTATGTATAATTCATGAAATAAAATAAAATAATAATCACAAATTATTATCACTATAACAGATTTCGAATTGCAATAAAATACAGCTAATCTTCAACTCACACACACACACAACACACATGCTTAAAATCAAGTTACAAGTCCATGGTAGCGACATCAACAGTGGAAGAGTGCTGAATTCTTTACACTGGGGATAAGCAGTTTAGCAGAAGGCACTTCACTGTGAATGGCAAGCGGCAAATGGCAGTGTCAAGTGACTGACAGATATAAGCAGTTCGTTAGTGACAGCTGCCTGTCTGTCTAAGGATGCCCAACGGCAATGACAGTCCGTCTGCCAGCGCGTAACTGTTGTGCAAGCGAACGTATTCCCATAATGATAACGTCCTTTACGTAATAGACGTCAATATCAATATTTATGCTAGAATCATCAACACATTTATCGATAGAATTCGACCCTTGAGCAATGCAGAATATTGTAGAGTGACAAACAGATAAACAAACATAAAGAAAGTAAGCATAAAATATATGTTATCAAACGCAAAATTCAAAAAAAAAAAAAAAAATTATTTAAATCTCAACTTATTTTAAGCTGATAAAACATTTGTTCTATTATCAAGTGCTGGAAAGTTGTATAATATTATAATTTAATTAAGATATATTATATATGAATTCCAATTTATATTTTATTTTATTGTTGTGAATTTCATTATAATAATTATTAATTCTTAATTGAATGGGATGTATTTTCATCGGAAAGTAAGATCAATTTTAATCATTCCAATTGGTTATGAACGGATCAAAAATTAAATTAATTAAATTAAAGAGATACATATTTCCATAAATTTTTTATGTTTAGTCACATTTAATATTTATTACTTTCAGTACTTAAATTACATTCGTAACTACGATTTCATTTTCCATTTAAATCGATTACTTGAACTGATATGGCAACGTGATGCATGAGCGCTTAGCGAACAGCTGATCAATGATATGTATAGTGGTTTCTTTTGTACTTTATGCAGACTGTTCGAAAATAACTAAAATTTAAAAGTATACATTATATATTTGAAAGCATAAGTAACAATTTAGTTAAGTACAGTTTTAAGTTATTATTTTCCTAATTTTGCTAAAAAAAAGGAATTCTGATTTTTTATTTATTTCAGTCAGTAGTGACAAAAAAATACACAAAGAAAAAAATTTAAGTAAATAAAATGTAAAATGATATATATATATTTAATAATAAAAAATATATAAGATTTCAGAATGGATTTAAATGCAAAATGGAGTAACATTTTTGTTGGAAGAAAAAAACCCAGGAAATCAGTCCAAATAAATATTATTAGCATGAATTATTTAAGATCTACCGTAAAATATTACAATAATCAATGAATATTTCTTGCATATTTAATTGCATACTTCTAAATATCATTTTGGTTTTTTTGTTGATGTTTTGCATATTTAAGCTTTCATTTAATAGTTTTCGTACATTGCAATATCAACTAAAATTAAATTTTTTTTCTTATATGACAAATAGTGAAAGCGCACTAATATTCTTTCTCGTTTTGCCTTATACAAAATCGTGAGTATTTAATTAGATTTGCAAATATAATTTGCGGAATTTGCTTTTGCTTCGCTTGCGTTTTCAATTGGGGCGCTCATTATGGCAATAAAAAATGAAATAAAATAAATGCATTTACAGTTAAAGTCGATACGCAACCATAAATCTTGCATTCTAGCGGCGATTCTCTTTCAAGCTGCGTGCTGCGCTGCTCGAGATTTCAAGTGCAAAGCATACGCGCCAAGTACTTGTGAAAAGTTTGAAAGCTACTGCTTCCAACCCGCTCCACCCCCTACCAAGCAACCACACTATTTGTCTTGGATTGCGTTGCTGTCGTCGTCGTCTTTATCACTGACTGGCATTGCTTCCAATTCTTTTTCTTCTGCGACAGTTGACGTTGAGTCATTAGAAGCGCTAACAAGTTGGTCAAGTTTTGCGTCGCTTTCAGCTTTTTTCAATTCACAGCTGCAACGTCTGTGGTGCTTGCAACAAACAATTCACTGGCTAAAAGGCAACGCGACAACCAAAGTTGAGATCAAGAATAATTTCAGTCATTTTTAATGGATTCACAAGAGAAGGAATCAAGTGAGCCTTGAGAGAGACGCACTCTTGATTTATTATTATTTTCTCTCTTAATATTATTATCTCTCTTATTATTATTATCTCTCTTATAATTATTATTTCTTATTTTAATGTGAAATTTGCATATTTTTGAGTTTGACATATGAAAAAAAAACAAATAAGCATAAATTATATTTGAATTAATTAATTGCCAGCCAGATAAAGCGAGTACTTTTATCTCTCTCTATACTGTCTTTCTCTCTCTATCAACGTTGCCTCTCTCTTTCTCTCGTTTACTCTAAATTGAGGTCAAATGCGCCACATATCAGCGACTGAGACGAGGAGAGCTCAATAAACCCAATCTCAAGTCCAAGCCTAGTCAATAAGTTCAGTCTCACATGTCTCTCTCTCTCTCTCTCTTCTCACACACACTCTCTCTCGAATTTTGTCCGATAATTACAAGTAAATACATATAAATATATATATATATATATATATATATATATATATATGCAACATGCATTTCATATACTTCTGTTCGAAGGTTAAATCACTTAAATGCGCGCTATCCAAATATTTAATCACTTACTTATGAACATCACTCACGACAGAATTTACATATTTACAAATATATATATATATATATATATTTGTAAAATATGTATATATATTCATGTAATGTTTGCACAGTTGAATGTTGTTGTTTGATGACATTGTTGTTCTTATGTTTTGTTTTACATTCACACAATGCAACAGCTGTTAACATAATGCAACACAAATTCTTTGCATTCAATACAAAATTGTATTCCCATCTATTAATAATGTACAGAAGTTTGAAAAGCACTGAATGATGTATTATTGATCACATAAAATAGGTATTTTTATATTCCTGATCAACACAACATGTGAATTTGATATAACCGCTTGTCTGTCCCTGATGAAACTTGAACATATATATATATTATACAACATTATATTGTTTATTTACATATATCTATTTATTAATTTATGGTATGGCATTGAGTTTTTATTGAACTGTGCGGAATAAATCACAGATTTAAAAGTAGAAGTTTTAATGAGAGTTTTACTGAAGATCTATTTACTGTCGCTCTTTGTTATTTACTTTCTAACTCTTTTGGGAATTAAACTATAGCAATATTACCAAATGCAGCAGAGATCCTAACATTTTTACATTTGTTTTTTCGATATCTGATTTTTAAAGCTAAGCCAGTATATACCCTAAGAAAACTCGATTACACTATTATCACTAAGCGCCAATACATGTGACATAATCGCATTGAAACCTCTCTTTGCATGTGAGCCCGTCGAGAAACAAAGCATTTTGTGTGTCGAGACAATGATACACTGTAAATTGGTTTCGCTTACTTTCATAACCCATTAGTGTCTACTATAAGAGGTGCGAACCTATGCGTCCTGGGCTCTATTGGAACACAGAAAACAACAAACAAAAAAATTGATACACTTTTTGTTGATTTAATAAAATTAAGTAATATTGTGATTGAAATATATCTGTGTAAGTTTAAATGTGAGTTGCTCACATTTGCCAACAATATTTCCCAACTATTTTAGACTGTTGAATTTCTAAGAAAGTTCTTTTGGCTGTAATGCCTGGACTTGATTTGTGTCTCTTTGTAAAGCCAGGCTATCCGCAAATCCAATTAGGCTAATTTAGTTAGACTTTATTGGTTTCAGCATTTGAGTGCAATCTGTTAATTATAGGTTTGAAGTATGTGTTAACATAAAAAGCTTTAAACTGACCTTTAACTAACCATTTTTTGTTTAAATAAAACATTTTAACAATAAAAAAAAACACTTGCAGTTGAGATTAGCACACAGCTGAGGAAAATTGTAATTGTGGCACAGGTCAAGTTTATAGAAAACCTGCTTACACACACTTGTTACAGTAAATTCACATCCATATTAATATGAAAATTACAAATTGAATATTACAAATTTGGGAAATAAACAGAAAATTGAGTAAGTTGAAAATGGTAGAAAAATTACAATTTGTATTCACAATTTAATTAGCTCATAACGCAAATAGACAAACAAAAATTCAATAATTGTTGGCGTTGCTAGACTGCTTTCCAATACGAAATATTCAATGTCAAAGGGAGGACATCTAAACATAAATATTATAATAATATATTGCATAATTATTTTGTAACACGGACAATTATTCCCCCAGGTCTCATTGTAATCATTTGGCTCCGTGAGCCAAAAAAAAATATGGGCGCAAAGGGAAAACATTAAATATAAAAAAAAACAGAGTAAATATAGTAATAGGAAATAAAACTATAATCAAAAAGGCAAACAACAAAACAACCTAGAAGTGTCAATAGAAGGAGATAAAAGAAGGTAAATGAAATAACAACAACATCAACTGCCAACAGACAGTCGGAGACGGGACAGAAGGCTAACATATGAAATGACTATACATATACAAGAATATGTCACTGACTATGTGTGTGTGTGTGTGGGTGTGTGCGTGTTTGCGTAACTTAACTTTCCGCTTCCTTACAAGAGGCCAAGAAAACGCATTACAAAAAGTTATATATGTATATATATATATATATATATATATATATATATATATAAGTAGCAAAAAGCTGAGAAAAGCGACAGCAAATAGTGCCGAAATAGAATCAAATAAAAAAGTTTAAATAGAAATGCCATTTGCTAAAAATAACAATGGTAACGGAACAGCAAAATGAAAACAAAAAGTCATATATACATATTACACATACACAAATGCACACAAATAATAAAAGTTGTGACTTTTTCTCTTGGCCAATGAGAAGCGTAAAGAGGAAATCTAAAAGAGAGCATCGATTCCTTTTCACACACATATATATATATATGCAGTTATAGTGTAATATTTAGCGCATACAGGTGGGTATCGGAAACTTTTACTCAGTGGTACATTTAGCATAGAGTAAAATAAATGCATATAAATATATATATACATAGGTGTGCGAAGAAATAGGACGTCACTACTTGCCATACATACATACATATTTAAGTATGCTGTTTAATCACATAATAAAAAACAGGTACAGTGTTGCCAATTTGTTGAATTTGCTTGTTGCCAGCATTTAAAAATTGTACAACATTAAATTAGCTGTAAACTTTTATATAATATATACTCATATCAGTACAAGAAATGTCTTTTCAAGAGTATTTAATATTCGACTGGATGAGATGCTTATTGATGTTGTTGTCTTTAATTATCTAATCGACAAACATTTCAATACGTTTTGTATATTTTTCAGTAGCAGTAGCCTGATAACACCACAATTCATATTAAAAAACATATTTATAAATCATAATAATGAACGTTTTATGGCGTTATTTTTTTTTTAGATAAGAAAAAAGAGTTTGAGAACCTTTCACATGATCACTACACTTGGCAGTATTTCTTCGTTAATCAATGGACGTGTTTTTTGTTTTTGATAATTTCAGGCGAAAAGGGAAAGGCCGCAAATCTAAGTTCAATCGAATATTTGTGAAGATGATTATGGGACTTTACTCAAGGGTGTTGAGAAATGATGTTGATATTAAATTATTTACAATGCCTTTCAAATTTGTTCAATGAAAAATGATAAATAAATATAAATTTTACCACTAGGCACACAATACATTATATATAATGGAAAATCAACTAACAAATTTAAAAACAAACTAGGCCTGAAAAGCTGACATGAAGGCAAACCCTTCCGTTGATGGTCAAGTTTCATATATTATGTTTGGATGTGTTACAAAAATTTTGTTGTATGCATTTAATTGAATACTCACCTAGCTTGCCGCTCGCGTCTTTGCATGTTGTTGTTGTTGCAATTGCTGATACTGGTTAAAGAGAAATATTCGGCAGGTTCCCTCGAATTTTGAGTGAAAAACGCAATCAGTTTTCACAGAATTTTCAAAAATATTGGATGAAAGTAATAGCAACAGCTATAGTTGGTTGTTGATAAGATTGATCCGAATCCGAAACACGTTGTCGAAATTGAAATGCGAAATTTAGCTGATCTGCGTTTTCACAAACTGTTGAATGTGTGTGTGGGACTTTATTTTCTTCTTATTGTTGCTATTGTTGATGTTGTTGCTCACACACACACACACTCACACACTCGCACACACACACACACACACTCACTTAAAGTCCACGACTGCTGCGTCACGCATGCGTCCACAATGCATACGCCAAGCAGCTTCCAGTGTTGCGCTCCTCTTCTTCACCTCTCCTAAGCACTACTGCTCTGTTAGGCTGCTGTTAACTAACAGTGGTTGCACTTTGTGTTTGATTGTTGTTGTTGATGATTTTATTGTTATTGTTATTATATTTATTATTATTGATTTTGATGTTGTATAATGTGCTACTGCTGTCGCTTGTCATTTAAGTATTTATTTTGAGCATTTCCCTTGTTACTGTTTGTTTAGAGTGGTAATTTAATTTAACTTGTGCACTTGTTTTGCTAATCCGGTTTGTCGAAATTTATTTATTAGTATTGTTGTTATATTTTATATTGTTGGATGAAGAAAGGCAGTTATGTTCTATTTAGTACTAGGTAAACAAATAATTTGGCTAACAATTTAACAAACACACTTTTGCACATTTTTCCCCCACAAAATTTTGAAACAATTTTCGTAATGTATGATTTGACGTGTTTCGCTAATGTTACGCCAATGTGACACACACACAACACACACACACAGAGCAGCAAACAACAATTTTTATTATTATTTGTGGATCGTTGGATCGTGTAGTTAAATACAATTTAACCGGTCATCAAAATCAGCTGCTCGTATTGGATTTGGCGCGCGCACGTTGAACGAATGTATTTTTGTGTGCGGCCCTTTTTGTCTCGCGGCTGCAACAAAGCTGTTGCCTGTTTTGTTACACCTTATGGCCGACCCTTCTGCTGAAAAGGTATAAAAAAAGGAAAACAAACAAAACAAGTATTGCATTACTTTCATTTTTTCCAAATAACATTCTAATTTTTTCTATATGCAATCTTTTCTCTTCTTGCTAAAATGCTGCTAACATTACGTGATTCCCAAAAATACTTTTATTATTCTCTACATATTGTCTTAATTACTAAATTATTTATATATAAAAAATAGTGAAATGTAGTTTTGTGTGGCTACAGAAAAGTATTTTGTAGTATATTTCCTTGCTTTGAAACGGTCACACTTAAAGCTGAGAGGGCCTGTCTCATACAATTTTTGCTCATTGATTTTCATATGCCTGCCTGTCTCCGTTGCGCACAATTAGTTCACATTTATTTGTTTGTTAACAATATGTGTTAAGCAACAATATTACAAACAGGCAACGACCAGCAATTTCCGCACTGAATCTTTGAACTTGCCCTTGACAAAAGTTCACTACGAAAAATAGTTGTATCGGCAGCTGTAGCAGTCCCCTCTGCGAATGAAGTTCATCAAAATTAGGCCAATTAGTGCGTATACTTTTGCACGTAGGGCAAAATGGCTCATTTGTTTTTTTTTGGAATTCAAGAAGGCCACACATAATGAAAAATTTGTACGTGATTTTTTTTTACTTCATTTCCTCTTTTTGATTCTTTTGCGGCAAGCAAAGTTTCGGTTTTTTTTTTAATTTTACAGGGTGCACAATTAACTGTTTGAATTTTGTCATCTTTCTGTTCACAACCAACGCGTCATTTAGATTTCTTAGTTATTGAACGTTTAAGAATAAAATTCAGTGGTAGTTTCGGGTTTGTTTCTTTTTACCTTTTCGACAATTTTGCGCACATATTTCTCACCTACGCCTCATTTTTCATTGCTCACACACACTCGCGCGCACTAATACATTTACATGCACACACACACACTAGCGCTTTTTCAATTTCTGCAGTCGGATTGCGATTTTATACAAATTTATTTAGTGGCGTGGTTTTGCTCGCTTTTATGATTGCTGCTGTTGCTTTCGTTAATCTTGAGCAAACAGTATTTCAAACATATTTATTCCACTCTCCATTAAATTGTTTTGCAAAAGCCAAGCATTCGCAAGATACCACGAGAAAAATGGAGCGACGTTTCCCTTGCCTTGCACACACACACACGCACAAATTGAACACTGATTCGTAATGTGGCCGTCTTGCAGTAAAGGGAAAACCCAGTTAGCTGACAAACGGTACATAAGTGCTTTTTTAATTTATACCAAATATACCAAAAACCATATTTGCAACTAATTAGCCGGCAACTTGATTTGACCAACAAAATAATGTCTTAAGACTCTCTAGACGCGTAGACGCGCAGACAAGTCAACACTTTTAAATTGTCTTACAATATAATTTTTATTGTACAAACCATCTTCCAACTTTTCGTATAACACAAACGGTGTATATGTAGATATGTAGACACAATGCACTCACGAGTCAGCAACAAATGTCAGCCGAAGACTTGTGTATTTTTGAATCTCAAGTGTAGCTGATCGTCACTATAACTACTTAAGTTAGTAAACACCGTTTACACATTTGCTACACAAAAAAATATGAGATTTTGTAACTATTGTCAAGTCTGCTTTGTATTACTCCTCACCAGTGTAACCAGTTTTATTTTTTTTATAATCATACTTTTGTGAATATGTCGATGTTTGGTATATCGAACGACTAAAACAATATAATATCTATCGAATGTTTAGTCATTCGATAAGCAGTCTTCTATATATCAATTTCTTAATAGATATTATTGTCTTTAAATAGATATACCAAATTCAATTTTTAAAATAAAGAGATCGAACAATACAGATAATATTACAAGTATTCATGTTAACTATACAAATCTATAGCTTTATATATTGGCGCAATATATGACACTGTAGGTGATTTGCAATGCCGAAATATACAAATGGTCATTTGTTAATCGATAAGTAATCGATAGTTGTTCAAATACAGCAACACGTGCGGTCGGCTGCACGCTCTGCATTTGTTCTTTAAGTTGAAGGGCAATAAGATGGGTAAAATAAAAAAAAGTGGGCAAAAGGCGGTAAGCTATAATATCCTTAACTATCTACCTGAATAGCAACCCTCACAGTAAATTTTAACTGCAGTCGGGCGTGAGACCCGCCAAATCAAATAATGAGACGATGTCGGAAGCCATCGCTGCTGTCAACAGCAGCGACGACGGCTTCCACGAGCCAAAGCTAAGCCCAGTACTGAAGCGCAAAGCACAGACGGACAATGGCGAGGAGAAGCCGAAGAAATTTAAGGCGACAGATGCGAGCATTAAGCCGCCAACACTGGAAGAAATTAAGGAGCTGCGCGACACCCGCAATCTCTTCCATTCCAATCTGTTCAAGCTGCAGGTCAAGGAGATGTTGGAGGAACTGCAACTCAAGACCAAATACAGCTGCTACATTGATAGCTTTCTGGAGATGTTTACGACGGCATTGCAGGAGTTAGATGATGGATTGCTTGACACCTGCAAGCTGGAGATTCCCCTGCAGCTGCGTAAGCAGAATTTAAACTTTAAATTCTTTACGCCAAAGTCGGCGCCAAAGTTGATCGGTGCTGCGGCGATGGGCACACTGGTGGGACCCGAATTTGTTGTGGATGTGGCATTGGAAATGCCAGCCGAATGCTTCCGAAAGGACGATAACCTTAATTTGATTTACGACCAGAAGCGTGCCCTTTACTTGGCCACAATGGCCAGCAAATTGAAGGAATTAACTAAATTTGCAGAAATTCAATTTGCCTACAATTATCATGCAAATAATCCGTTAAAACC
This sequence comes from Drosophila melanosoma, assembly GCA_035042045.1. NCBI lineage: Eukaryota > Metazoa > Arthropoda > Insecta > Diptera > Drosophilidae > Drosophila > Drosophila melanosoma. The sequence continues at coordinate 373,183 of JAWNLY010000078.1, read as the reverse complement.
GGTCCTTGAGCTAACACCCGCTGGAAAATTGGGCAAACATTTGTCAATACGTGTGTTTATCACCGCGCCGGAGCAGATCTTTAAGCTGAGCCGCTTTTCGCCCAGCAACAACAACATTCGGCCATCGGCCTTTGGCGACGACTGGGAAGAGGGTCAAACTTTACCCCCGACTCCGCACTACAATGCCAATGTGCTCTTTGATCTGACTCTCGCACAGAATCAGCAACTGTTGCTCGAAACATTCGCGGAACGCCGTAATTTCCAGGATGGTTTACTGCTACTGAAAGTGTGGCTACGTCAGCGACAGCTGGATGTCGGATATTGTGGATTCAGTGCTCACATTCTGGCTGCGTACATTGTCTACCTGAAGCAGCAGCGTTTGCTGCATCAGTCCAGCAGCAGTTATCAGGTAGCACGCACCGTCTGGAATCAGTTGGCCAACAGCGATTGGACGCAAGGCATAACGCTTGCCCAAGAGCAACCCCAGCAGCTGAGCATGCTGGCTGGCCACTATGATGTGTGCTTCATGGATGTCACCGGCTACTACAATCTCTGTGCCAATTTGCCACTTGCCGTCTACAGGGCAGTATGTGCGGAGGCCAAGCTGGCCGTGGAGCTGCTTAATGATATCAAAGTCAACAGTTTCATGCACATATTCATGCAAAAATCACCGCTCTACACACGCATCGATAACATGCTCAAGTGAGTTTATTCATCATATATATATATATATATATATATATAGTTCGTAATACTTCTTTCCTCTTTGCAGAATAACGTTTCCATACATCAATATCCAGCCGCAAGACAAATACGATTATGCCAACAACGCCCATCCGCAATTGCTCAAATTGCTAACAGAGTAAGAAAAGAGTTTTTAAAAAAAAAGACTGGTAAAAATGACGAAATTCATCTTTCAATCATATTTCATAGATTGTTGCAGAAGGGTCTGGGTCAGAGGGTGCATGCCATACTGCCCGTGGAGATGCCCACCAAGCCTTGGCCCGTGGGCAGCAAGCCGCCCGACATTGATAACTACCTGCAGCTCGGCCTCATTCTTGATCCGGAACACGCATACGAAGTGCTGGACAAGGGACCGGCAACCAACGAAGATCCCGCTGGTGCCGCCGAATTTCGTAAATTTTGGGGTGAAAAATCGGAATTGCGTCGCTTTCAGGATGGCAGCATTACGGAGTCGGTTGTGTGGGCCGGCGCCACAGATGCACCCAGCAAGAAGCGTTTAATTGTTCGGCAAATCGTGTTGTACCTGCTCGAACATAAACTGGATCTGGATAACACAAATGTGCAGTATCTTGGCGGCGAACTGGACATTGTCTACACCCTGACGCCGTCTTTCAAGGTGGCCAAGCTGCAGACGAAACTGCAACTGCAACAGGACACCGATGCGGAGGCATTAGCAGCACACGCCATCCACTGCTACGATGCGCTGGCCCGTCAGTTGCACTCTCTCGAGGATTTGCCACTGGATATCGTGTCGATATCGGGTATTTCACCTGTTTTTCGGTATTGCGAACCTCAGCCGTTGTTGCCACAGGCGCGTCTAGTGGCAGACCGCATGCATGCGAATCAGTTGCTGCATGTGATCATTCAGCTGGGTCCTAGTGGCAAATGGCCCAATGAGCTGGGTGCGTTGCGCAGCCTGAAGACCGCGTTTCTCATCCAAATTGGCAAGCAGCTAAAGGCAAAGCATCGCCTCCACTGGCAGCTGGCCAAGGAGGGTTTGCTGTTGCTGAAGCAAGGCTATTGTTTCCTCGTGGAGCTGGCGCACACCAAAGAACTCGCGCTGCTCAAGCAACAGCAAACGGAACGCGGCATCACCACCTATGTGGACAATCCGGCCAGTCGAGAGTTGGAGCGACGCCAATATATATTGCCCCGAGTCAATGGCGGACTGCATGCACTGCATCAATCGTACGGCTCCTTTGGCCCGACCGTGCTCATTGCCAAGCGTTGGCTGGCCTCCCAGCTGCTGGACAATGGTCTGTGGCCGGACATGGCAACGGAACTATTGGTGGCGCATCTCTTCCAGCAGCGACAGATGCCACACACAACGACTTCGCCACAAACAGGTTTTATACGCTTCTTACAGCTGCTCGCCCACACCGACTGGAACGCTGAACTATTTCTGCTGAATTTCAACAACAGTTGGACGGGTATGTCAGGAGAGATCTCCTCCAAAACACCTTATTCATATATTTTTCATCGAATTCAAATTTGCCATTGCAGAGCAGCAAATATCGGATTTGGAGCACAGTTTCCGCAGCGATCGTCAGAGCTATCCACTACTGTGTTTGGCCACCGCCTACGATCAGCAGCATGCGGGGCGTCTCTGGACGAGCGATGAGTGCCCCAGCACACCGGTTCTGGCTCGCGTCACTATGTTGGCCCGGCATGCACTGAATCTGTTCGAGACGCGTCTCTTGTCCCAGAGACTGGCAACTGTGCGGCCCGTGCATTTGTTTAAGCCCTCATGCGAGGGCTATGATCTGGTGATACAGTTAAAACCCGATCTTGTATCGAACACACTCAGCTACGAGCTCGGCTCGCCATTTGTGCCATTAAGTGAGCGCAATTTCCGATTGCCGCTGGCTGGCAGTGAGCAGCTAGCCAGAATAGTGAAGCAACTGAGGGTATGTGAACGTCATCATTATATATTCATATATATAGTTATCAAGACAATGCTGGTGCACCTGATAAATGTCTCGTAATTATGGACGAAATTTCGGAATTTTCTGAGCCTGGTCGCACTTTCGCCATGGACTTGTTCCTTTGGTCAAGCGTTGAAAGATGCCCGATCGAACGGAATTCAAAATAAAATCAAGACTATATAAATTTATATATTGGTATATAATTTTGCTTAACTTTATTCCATTTTATAATTGCCTTATATGCTCGACAGGCGGCCTACTCCGATTTTGCGGCATTCTTTTACAATCCGCACGGCGGCAAGGAGTTGGCGATTGTTTGGCGACCCGAATCGGAATTCGCTCCCAAAGCTTTCAAGGTTAACGAGCTGCAGGCGTGCACGCCCTGCTTTGGTGACAAGGTTCAGGTGTCACGAGATATCCTGCTCGAGGACTTCAAGCTGCTGCTCAAAGATTTTTACCTGCGCATCTGCACACCGGAGCAACTGCAGCGCGAGCAACGGGAGCACAGCAAACCCAAGCGTTATTTCAACACCCCAAACGAGGACGACCCCAATAACCCGCAAAAGAAGAAAAAGAAAAAGAAAAAGAAGAGCACGCCAACAGCAGATTCATAGAATCGCCTAAGTAAAATGAAAATCCGGAAATATGACAAATCTAAGAACTAAAATATAAATATTATAAACACAAAATCATTGATTCAATTGTCTTCCCAAGTGGGCCTATCAAACAGCATTCCGCTTTTGGAACAGACTACATGAGCATGAACATCCTCATCGGATGTGGCTCGTTTCTTAATTGGCTCCGTGTTGCATGCCTGCGATGTGGTTTGTGCTCTTGGCTCTGTGGTGTTGCAGGCACATGAAGTTCTTTGACAACTGCACCGCTTTTCATTTGCCTGTCGCTGCTGTTGTTCCTTTTTTATGGTCTGTATTTCCGTGGTGGAAGTGGCGGCGCTGTAACTAATTGGATATGGTGACGATGAATTGTTTATCTTGGACCACTTTAGCTGCTTGCCGACATCGGCCGCTAATCGTTGCGGTGTCTTCTGTAAGTCACGCATTTCCACATCGGGGCAGCTTAGACTTGGAATAGTCAATAAACCACCAGGTGTTTGGGCACAGGGTAAGATTTGATAATTGGGTGTCATCCGACTCAGGCTCAAATGACGTGTATCCTCGATGCGCCTTACGTCCTGCTGCGTAAGCACGAACATCTCATTGTCCAGTATAACGGGTACTAAATCGGAGGAGGCATTCAGATGTGGCGACTCTTATCAAAATTACCTACTCTGCACAACAGGCGCTGCCTCTTCGGACACTTGTATCACCTTTTTGACTGTTGGATTATAAATCATTTTGGATTTGGAATTTTGTCATGTATAAAATTAAAAAACTGAAAACTGTTTGTTTTTGTTTTTTTTTTTGTAAATTTTTGTTTTTTTTATGTATTACAAACTGTCTAAATAAAAAAATAAGTGTTTTTGGCATGGAGAAAAGAAAGAAAGCATTTGAGGCAAAGCATTCTATGTGGAAAACAACCTTCAAGGAATTCTATCTTTATTATCTTTTAGAATTAAAATTAAATAGATGAGAAAATCATTCTCTTTTATCAACTATTTCTGCTTAGATCTTAAGGTGGCCTGCTCTACCCGTTCTAACTGCGAATGGAATCGTCTTTCAGATTGGACGGGATCACGCCCGGTGTCAGAATATCCTTTTCCTTGTTGCCAAAATCGGGATACAATTTAGCATTTTGACCGATGGGTGTGCACAGGCGTCCAGTGAAATCAAGTCGCTTATTCGACTGGCTGCGTTCCGCCGAGCTAATCATGTCCAGCAGCGAGCTGCAACATAATTTAAAATGGGTATTAAATGCAACAAATTCGCATAAATATCGAACACATACCGCTGTCCAGAGCTGGACATGCGTCGCTTGCTGGCTTTCAGTATGCTGCTCGTACTGCTGCTGGTGCTGCTTCCAGGTTCCAGGCGTTCGGGTGACAGCGGCGATTCTGTATAGGATCGCAGATGGGCGGCGCCTGGTTCGTGTTTGTTGGCAACATCTCCGTAGGAAGCGCGCAAACTTTGCAGGCTTTCGAGCAGATTTTTGTGGTGTGCCGTTTGCGCGTTCAGCTGAATTAGTTGCTCCAGTTCCCTGTAGAAAAGTCGGTACTGATCCTTGGTTTTGCTCATCTTTGGTCTGCAAAAGTGCACATCACTTAATAAAATCATTTCATGGAAACCAAATAACCGTAAAATTCTATTAAATAATTATTTTCATTTTTCTTCAGATTGCTGTCCAACAACATTTTCGATCCTGCGTAATTTTCAGTCAACTATTCCTTTTAGTGCTGATCAAGAATATTGATGATGGATTGGGTGTGAAATGCTTCATTCTGTCTTTTACATACTTTCTCATAACCCCCATTCATACAATCCCATTTTTAATTTTCTTACAAGTCGAGGCATAACGATCCTAACATCTGAAGTTTATGAGGAGTTTGCATTGGGAACTTACCGTGTGTTATTTGTGTTGGTGAAGGGTAGCATGTCGCCGCGGGATGCGCTTTTGTATAGCTCATGGATATGCTGTTGGCAGCGCACCTCGTCCTGCTTGTCCATGTCCTCCTTGACGAGCAGATGCAGAAAGTGTGGCAGCCAGCTCAGCTGCCGCTGCAAATTGAACAGTATGGTTACATTCATGGTCCTGGGAAAGTAGCGTGGTAGTCGCCTCCACAGATGTTCGCCCTGCGACATTTTGGTTTTGGGCATGGCCTTAAGGGGCACCATGCGCGACATCTTGAGCAGCTGGCCCAACTCGGGTATGCGATAGTCTGTGACACGTCCACCAGGACCATCGGTGATCGAGGGCGCCTCATCCATGGCGGACCGTGCAATGGACAGGGAGTGCACGAAGATCTCGCCGCCACGAGCGGACAACATGTGACTGGTTGTCTTGGTGCCCGTTTTGCGAGGTACCTCCAGCAGCACAGAGCGTCCGTTTAGCAAAAAGTTGATCAGACAGGAGCTGGGACGCGAGGTGACATCCACGGGCGTCACATTATATTGGCCCACACACGGCTGCAGATCGGAGGAGCCACAGCCACGAGGCGTGCACCATTTTAGCGTAACTGTTTCGTAGGAGGTGCCCGGCTTTATGCTAGTGGTCAGCGTGAAATCAGGCCCACAGACTTTTGTGTGGGCAGCGCGTGCGTGCAATATTTCCACATCGTAATTGGCACTCGAATTGGCATTCTGCTCCTCCTTCATGGGTATGTTGGTCACCGTTGTGCTAGCCAGATCGTAGTGCCCCATTATCAGATGCAAAAGCTTGTCCGATATGTTGGGGGCATTTACTGTGTGAATTTCCACATCCAGCAACGGTGATATTTCCAGCAGACTGCGATTGGTCACCAAGGATTCCACACCCAATGGCACTATGTTCAATATCACCAAATGACAATGATCTATGGCCAGACCCTTCTTGCCAGGCGGCGCAACCAATGCGTTTTGCTGCAGCAGCACCGTATTGAAAATGTCCTCCAAGCCTGTGCCAAGCATCAAAAGAAAATACATAATTAATAAATGATTATATTCATTAAGCAATTAAAAATGCCGATGATTGCAATTACATACTCTTCATGCTGGTATTATCGCGCGCCGATGTGATGCAGATGACGCGACCCTCGTTGGAGATTTTCTTGCAGCCGACTTGAGCCGCTTGTATTTGCTCATCCGTTGGCTCTGCCAGGGCCTCGATGGCCGCCCGCAGACCATGTATGACTGAATAGTCCGAAGATTGTGGAATGCTACGCGATGGCACGCTAACCATCATCATGGCGTTTGAGACATGTGACATGTTCTGTGTGCTCGGACTCCAGGTGTTCACAATGTGCGCCGCCGTGTCGGAGACAATGAAGCGCACATGCTTTCTGCCCGGAAACAGATCCCAAACAATGCGACAATACTCGATGGATGACTCAACAGCGCAGGTCCACAAGCTTTTGCTAAGCTGAGTGCCGACGCTGCTGCCGGCAGCCGGTGACTCGGGCATCGGCTTGCCCTTAAGATAGTCCATGGATATATACTGCTCACTGGATATGCTAAAGTAGCGAGTGTGATCCAACACAAATATGGTTTTTTCATTGCGCTCAAACATGGTTAACCTATATATATATGAGCATGCAGCAAAGAGATGAATGTGCAAGCGGAAAGCTGAACAAATGATTTGTTTACAACAACTGTTGCAATAGAGATGGGAAAAATCATCCTCTTATCGGATAAGTCTCCGTGGCTAAGAATCTGAAATGTCCTCAGTCACTGTATTAATTTATAGTTAACAGATTATTGACATATACGTGTATGAATTAAATAGTTCAATGATCTTTGGATGTAATAAATAAGTATATTTTTATAAATGATGATTTATAAATAATTTATATTTGTTACATTTGTGTTTTTAAGCAGTCCTTGGCATTACTATCTACATATTTAATATGACAACAGATTGGTAAATCATTCAGAATGCACACATATCACACAGATGAACTAAATTCCTATTAATTGTTACGTTTTTTATTACATTTAGATATATGCTAATAAATAGAAAGAATAAATAATAAAAATAACACTCGATTAAATTTCATCGATATATTCAGAGAGTATCATAAAATATATATTATCGGTTAGTGTTTCTTACATCACTACTAAAATCACGTTGTCGAATGAGGGCTTGAAGGAAAAAAACATAAGCCCCCGCAACACACATTAGAGGATATTTCGTGCAAAATTACGTGGGTGTCAAAATTGTGAATTTAAATAACAGATCAACATGTCTTGGTTATTGGGAAGAAATCGACCGCAGCAAGCGCCGGAGTTTAGCGGCGGAGCAGATGGAGCTGATCCAGAGGGCAAAACTGCCGGTGAGCGTGGAAACGATGTTCAGCTAACAAAGGCTGAACGAAAGGCAATGGAGGCATATCGCTTTGATTCCTCGGCCCTCGAACGTGCAGCAGATGCGGCCAAAACCCTAGAGCGTTCAAGTAAGTGTTTATTTAATAAGAACGTACTTTTGCAGTGCACACATCGATTTCATCATCACTTGCGCATATTGCATAACTGATGCCATTGATTGTGTGTGCATGTGTGCATGTGCGTATGTGTGTGTTTGTGTGTGTTTGGTGCGTTTATTAATGTGTGAGCGACCTGTTGCAGAACATGCGCGAGAGGCACTGGAGTTGTCCAAGATGCAGGAAAGCACAAGACAACAGGAATATAGCACCAAGGTTAAAGAATATGAGGCGCACATCGAGCAGGCCAAGGTGGAACAGAAGCGCATTGATCATGAGGAGAGGCGCAAAACGCTCATTGAGGAAACGAAGCAGCAGCAGCAGCGTGCCCAATACCAGGATCAATTGTCTCGCAAACGTTATGAGGATCAGCTTGTGCAGCAACAGCGCGTCCAGGAGGAAAACCTACGCAAACAGGAGGAAAGCGTACAGCGTCAGGAGGCCATGCGGCGTCAAACCATTGAACATGAGATCGAAATGAAGGAGAAGAATCGGCTCAAGCTTCTGGAACACGAGCTGCGCGCCAAAGCACGCGTCGATCGCGAGAATCGGGACATTAATCTCGAGAAGATTCGACTAAAAGCACAAGAGCATCGCACCACAGTGCTGGAGGGCATACGGTAAGTTGTTAAGCTAATTTTAAAAATTTACCAATGTCTAATTCACAATGCCAATGACAAAATTTTTAGGACCGCTGGCGCAGTGTTTGGTGCTGGCGCGGAGGCCATGCTGACCGACTGGGATAAGGTGTTGACTGCAGCGGGTGGTCTGTCACTGCTCGCCTTGGGCGTGTACAGTGCAAAGGGCGGCACTGGCGTCATCTCGCGGTACATTGAGGCGCGCATTGGCAAGCCAACGCTTGTGGGCGAAACTTCACGTTTTGCGTTCCTCGACGCACTGAAGCATCCGATAAACTTCATAAAGCGACTGCGCGCGAAACCAGCGGATGCGCTGCAGGGAGTTGTTCTCAATCCCAAACTGGAGGAACGTTTGCGTGACATTGCCATCGCCACGAAAAATACGCGCGTCAATCACGGCCTCTATCGCAACGTACTGATGCACGGACCGCCTGGCACGGGCAAAACAATGTTTGCTAAGAAGTTAGCCGAGCATTCTGGCATGGATTTTGCCATTATGACGGGCGGTGATGTGGCGCCCATGGGCAAGGAGGGCGTCACGGCCATACACAAGGTGTTCGACTGGTCGCATACCTCAAGGCGTGGTCTCTTGCTGTTCGTGGACGAGGCAGATGCTTTTCTGCGTAAGCGTTCGTCGGAGAAGATTTCGGAGGATTTGCGTTCAGCACTGAATGCATTCTTGTATAGAACATCCGAGCAGAATCCAAAATTCATGCTTGTGCTGGCCTCGAATACGCCGGAGCAGTTCGATTATGCAATCAATGATCGTCTCGACGAGATGGTCGAGTTTACGCTGCCAGGTCTTGAAGAGCGCGAACGTCTGCTGCGCCTCTACTTTGACAAATATGTGCTGCAGCCAGCGGCAGCAGGCGCCAAGTGAGTTTCAATTACCATCTGATAAGTAGGAATAATTATTAATCAAACTGTTGTTCTCAGGCGTTTCAAACTGGAAACCTTTGACTATGGCCAATCGTGCGTTAAGATGGCTGCACTCTGCGAAGGCATGTCGGGCCGTGAGATATCCAAGTTGGGCGTATCGTGGCAAGCTGCTGTATACGCCTCCGAGACGGGCACACTTACCGAGAAAATGGTGCTCGACAGATGCACCGACGCTGCCCAACAGCACAAACAAAAGGTAAGTGCTGACAAATGATAAGCCCATAAGTAATACTATTCATAATGCTATATTGTATTTTTTAGATGGCCTGGTTGTCTGAGCAGGAGCGTGCTGATCATAAATCTATAACTGGTGGCTCGGAAGCCGCTAAACCACCGCTGACACTCACTGCCAACAAACTGTGAGCAGGATTTGCTGGATCTATTTCTTGACTAGCATTCAGAAATTGTTTAGTTTTTAAAAAGGACTTAGATTAAGTGTAAAACGCGCAAGATTTTTTCTGGTCATTGGATCCTTTAGTGTGTATATATAGCATTGTGTGTCCACATGCATTTACCATTGTACAAAAATATTGAAAGTCTTGCTGAAAGCAGAGATACAATTAAGTTTTACCTACTGATAATTGTATTTTACTATAGCATTGCATCTTAATTGTTACTTGTACAAAGTATATTCGGCAGCCACTGCGTTTGCAAATCCAAAGCTTTGTATGTAATCTTTAAAGTTAGTGCCAACTGCAAAGAGCACCAATTTCCAACTGGTCACGCCAGCACTGTGAGAGATTTATATTAAACTTCTCGTTGGCGAAGCCAAGAAATTCGACTAATTTTGCCAGTGTTTTCCACATACGTTAATAAATTAAAACAAAAAAAAAATAAACTGTTGATTAAATTTGCTTGAACTTAGTATAGAATTTTTATTTTTGTTCTAATAATAATTAAATAAATACTTATGCATTTGTACAGTCATTAAGTTTTTGCCCATTAGCTAAACGTCGGGCAACATGGAGGCATCAGCATTACCATAACAACCCATATCTGCCTTGTACAATATGCGATTAATATGGTATTGGACAGTGTATTTAGTGTTTTGGCTGTATTTGCCAAACTTTTGACCTAAAAGCTGCAGAAAGCTAGCGTCATCACTGGCCACTTGCATGGGGTTGACTATGGGTGCAGTCGTCGCTGGGTAGCTGCTCCGGCTTGTAATGGCATTTAGTGATGTTTGCGCCTCTATCTCTGGAAAACTGGCAACAATAAATTGGCTCATATTGTTGTTTCCACCATCTCGGTGGGAGAAAGTTTCGCGAAAATCATGCAGTTGACAAGGCGATATATCCAACTCATCGGGCTGTTCCAACTTCACAATGTTGGTGCTCTCGTACTGGCCATGGTCATCGTTCTCGAGCTCAATTTCAGGCTCTTTGAATTCCGGTTTCATTAACAATTTCTGTGACCCCGCTACGAATTTTAACTTCCGTTGGAGCTGCTTTTGGCGCAACGCCTTGGCGTAAGTGGACGGATGCTTGCGCTTCAGATGACGCATCAGGTTCTCCGAGTGCCTGCCAGCCATATTGAAGTGACATACTGTGCATGTACTTTTGCGTATATTATCGTTATAAGTGAAATAATTGTCAACTGGGTTTTTAGTACGCTTTAATGGCATTTTCAAGGCAACTAAACTTGTTTTTACATCAATTTATCCTTTTTATGATCGAAAAAAGTTATCGATAATGAAAAATAGCATATAAAAAGAAACAATGTCAAACAGTTCGCGACATTATTTACAGTGGAATATTGACGGTCGGTTAAAGACCGCCAAACGAAATCCACTCTGTTAATCTGTGTGGATTTTGTGAACAGCTGTTTGGCGGTATCAAAGAAAGTGTGTGTGCATGTTATTAATTGAAAATCACCCACTTTTATTTTGGTTATTTTTAGGTAATTCTTGCCTTTTTTCTTGAATTGCGCAAAACGCTTTAATTGAAGTAGCGCGCCTTTCCGTTCTCATTACTTCCCTTGGTTTTGAAGTATAAGTCGATCTTTGTAGGATGCTACCAGCAAGCTATCTTTCAAGCTCCAGGACATGTACCTATAAAATTTTAGGAGATATGTGGGTGGATTGGATGTGGTCTTACTATCTTTACTTAAGGTCGGTCACCTTCCAAATTATGGCTATAGCTTGAAAACAGCTATAGAAATAGTCAACTGCGATTTTTGTGAAAGAAATTTAGCAAAAAATGCTAAATGTTAAAAACCTAATAAGTATTAAAAAGTATAATAAAAATGTAATCTTAATGTTCTTATTCAGGAATCTAAATATGCATGGAAAATGCAGTTAACGTCTTTCTAAAAAGCTTGTCTAAATGGCTTATATATATATGCCTTTGATTACAATTTAAAGTTTATACTATAAAGAAAATTAAGTTAAAAGCTTTCGATTAGACATGCAGTTATCACTGAAAGCTTTAACGATTTGCACAAATACTCATTGTGATAAAGATTTAAAATACTGGGGGTTCACGGTGATAGCAAACACAAATTGGACTCTCTGTCAATAACTCAGAACTAGCAACAAATATATCACTTAAAAAGATACCAAGCAGAACAGAATTCGATTTACGTGAAATTGATGCGCAGTTCGCAATTAACTTCAAAAGCAGAATGTTTGGGCAACGTTTAAAGCTTCAACAAATAATACGCACTACTCTACCGATACAGCAGGTCTGTGTAACTGGTTATGATTAAATATTTTATATATATATACATGTTTTATCGGTTTTTTAATATTTAAATATTCAGCGCCAGCAAACAAGTGCTGCTACATTATATGATGGGACACCCAATTCAAAGCCTGCTGATTGGAACTCGGCACGCCCATATAATGATATACCAAAGGTTTCCATGCTAAAATTTCTTTGTAATATGATGCCCGGTGGCAAGTACCGTAAAATGGGACTCGATGATATTATGGTGGACTGGCGGAAGCAGCATGGCCCTCTCTTCATATTGCCTGGTGTTGGCAGGAAAGAGTTTGTTGTCTCCAATGATCCACATCATTTTGAGCAAGTGCTACGCGCAGAAGGTCCTTGGCCGGAGAGGCCTGGAAGTCTTGTAATACACCACCATCGGACCGTTGTTCGAAAAGACTTTTACAAGGGTACTGCTGGCCTATTATCAACGTAAAAAACATTAGAGCTGTATATCTGAATACCATAGAAACATTGATGTATTTTGCAGAAAAGGGGAGCAATGGGCAAAATTTCGATTTACTGTTAATCCCGTACTGATGCAGCCGAAAACAGTTCGCCTATATTATCAAAAAATGTCAGCCGTTAACAAGGAGTTCATTCAGCGGTAAGCTTGATGTATTACTTGTTTATTTTGCGATGGTTTCTAACCATTTCCTTTTAATTAAATTAGCATACGTGATATACGTGATAGCATCACCTTTGAAGTGCCTGACACTTTTCAGAATGAAATCAATCGATGGACTCTGGAGTCCGTTTCGGTTGTAGCTTTGGACAAGCAACTGGGAACATTAACTACAAATCGTGACGATCCGCAAGTCAAAAAACTTTTTAATTCTCTTAATGATTTTTTTGTGCTAACGGGAGACCTTGAACTGAAGCCGTCAATTTGGCGTTACGTAGCCACTCCGAAGTACAGAAAGTTAATAAAAGCTCTAGACAATATTCAAGAAGTGACAACTGGCTATGTGGAGGAGGCTGTAAATCGTTTAAAGGATAAGCCATCCAACAAAGCAGAGCATGAGAAGAGCGTGCTGGAGAAACTCTTGGAAAACGACAAACAGATCGCCATCGTCATGGCCATGGATATGCTGATGGCCGGTGTGGATACGGTAAGAGGCTGTTCATCATAAATGACTATCTCAAAATAATATCGATATATTAATTGTATTTTACAGACGACCTCTATTTTTACTGGTTCACTTCTTTGTCTGGCCAAAAATCCCGAAAAGCAAGCAAAGTTGAGAGAGGAAGTGCGTCGAATTTTACCTAACAAGGACTCCGAGTTCACAGAAGCCTCTATGAAGAATGTACCTTACTTGCGGGCCTGTATCAAGGAGGCACTACGTCTGTATCCCTTGGGTGTTGGTAATGCTCGTGTCATAAAGTCGGATCTCGTACTAAATGGTTACCAGGTTCCGAAAGAAACAGAAGTTTTGATGTTGTTCAACGGTCTGCACTTCCCCAGAGGCACCGAGTACTTGCCCGAGCGCTGGCTTCGCCAAAACGAAGAGGAAGCTGCGAGTGGAAAATGCCCGAATTCTCTTAAAGCGAGCAGTCCATTTACTTACTTGCCCTTCGGATTCGGACCCCGCATGTGCATTGGCAAACGAATTGTTGAAATGGAATTGGAGTTGGGAATCGCACGCCTAATCCGAAACTTTAATGTTGAGTTCAATTATTCCACAGAGAATGCCTTTAAGAGCGTACTGATTTATGTGCCGAACATACCTCTGAAATTCAAATTTACGGACGTAGAAGATTGAAACATTGGCTGTCGACCACAAAGATTGGATTATATGTACTTGGTGCTGTATTATAAAATAGAAATCAATCAATAAATAAATCGCATACCAAAGAATTTTACCATAGTTTTAATAATTCGATTTTTTTTTTGTGTCATACAAGAACCAATTACTTGTATAAGAATGAGTCTAAATTAAAACCCTATTTTATATTAGCGGCATCTAGGATAAATAAAGTATGAGTAGATTTAATAAGAAAGGCTAAACATTTGCATTACGCTAAATCCAGGATCGACTCAAAGTAAAAAATTGCAGATTTTGAAATGTGCTTATTAAAAAAATTAAAAAGAAAAAAAAAACAACCGAGAACGTACGATCATGACAGGGATGCAGAGGTGGTCAAAAGACACTTCTCTTTCTCCCTGCTACAATTTTATTATCAATAGGTATTGTTACATAGTTAATAAACAAAATTAAACTTGTTGAATAGTGAAATCATGATTTGATGTGATTAGATGTAGGATCTACCTTAGAGTAGTACTCGGACCTTTAATACGCAGCGGTCTAATTAGACATCTAGGTAAGCTGATTCAATTGTAGCCTAACGTCCTTTAACTCATCAAGAGCAAGCAGCTCGTTGTCCTGCTCCTCACGGTCAAACTTAAGTGTTTCGGCTAGCATAACTGCATTCTGATGACACTTTGTCTCCTCGTGCTGTCGCATGTGATGTAGCAGGCGGAAATCTTTTTGGCAATAGTCGCATCGATATAGCTTGATGTCCGAGTGTATCAGCTGATGCTTCGTCAGAGAATGTGCATATGCGAATGCCTTGTCGCATACCTTGCACACATAGGGCTTAATACCACGATGCACGCTGTTGGTTAACAACATATTATTGTAAAGACGACAAAGTAATATGCAAGTTTTTAATTGTGATCAAAACTTACTTTTCGTGCGCTTTTAGCACACTCTCATAGAAGAACTGGCGACTACAGTAGCTGCACTTATATGGCTTGCTACCTGTGTGGGAATACATATGCTTGCGAAGCTGTTCGCGGACCTGAAACTGGTCATCGCAGAGTCTACATCAAGGAATTAGTAGAAGTCATTAATACAAAATTTTTTATTTACTACTTTCAAACAGACTTACTCGCACTGGTATTGGCAAACAGCATCGTGACGTCGACGATGTTCCATCATGCGTCCACGCTTCTCGTAAAAATTGCCACAGATATCGCAGATGTAGCCACCTTTTTCAGTGCCATCCGAAGTGCGCAACGAGTTGGGACCTATACGGGTCCGTCCCCGTCTAGCTTTCATTTCAGATCCTCCAGTTGTGTGGCTATAAGAATGTTGTTGGTCGTCATGACCGGACTTCGATGTGCTCATACCCATACGTATAGTACCACGCCTCAGTTTAATATCACCAGACGGAACTGTGTCATCGTATTTATTTTCGAGTAAATGCTCGGGATTCATTTCTATGGTATAATTGTCCTCCAAGTACTCGATGTCATCCGTAATAACATCTTCTGGGTCGTTCCTGCCATCGACTTCCACAAACTCATCCTCCTGGACACAATCGACAACATCACCCTCAGGACTCGGAACTTCGTTCATCACTATTTCATTCATGTCGTCATCGTCACCTTGTTGATTATGTTGCGACCCCAACTCTTCTTTCACCAGAAAATCTTCATTTTCATCCAGCAGGCCCAGTTCGCGAAAATAGTCTTCGATTTCGGCCTGCTTGCGCAAAGCCTTCTCGCGAAACTGAAAAGCCATATTCAGCTCCACCTTGCATTGTTTGCAAATACCATCCGGAATCTGGTATTTGCCATTTAACTAGTGTATTTGGTTATTGGGTTAATAAGCAATTATATATTATTAATTTAATGTAATTGCTCACCTTGCTGAATGAAATCCCCAGCAGGAGTATTAACATTTCATTTGGAGTCTCCTCATCCTCCTCGCGGGACTCATCAATGCGTTGTAAGCGCTGGCTGGGCTCTAAGCAAACCCGGCAAGTGTTTGGTCCAAGTTCAGCGCGCATTTTTTGTTTTATTTCTGTTTAGAACAGTATTTTAGTGTTAAAATTGTTGTCTGTGTTGTGTAAAGGTAAAGCGTCTGTATTAAGAAGAAATCGCCATTTTTTCTGAGTAGCGATTGCAATGATTAAAAAATTATCGATAATACGTACATAGTCAAACTTCGATAATTAGATTAATTTAACAAAACAAAAAGATTATATTACCAGTTCAACCAGTGCGACAGTATAATTAATCAAATTCAACTTAATGTAAGTCGAAATACTTTTTTTAATTTATTAATTTATTTAATTTACAATTATAATTCATAACTTCAAAAGAGCTTGTTATTTGGAACGCGAGCTTCTAAAAAATACTAAAACAATGTTTATATACCATGTTTGTTCAATGGTTTCAAATAAAAAACTATTAAAAAAAATCATTTAAAGAATTTAATACTGAAGTAATACTTTTGAGCAGAGCTCACAAATTTATACGACGTCCATCGAAAAGCAACACAGTGTTTACATTGAGACCATGTGGTTTTTTTTAGTTCATTTACGTTCACACCAGTTGGTCACTTTCGTGTGTATTTTTCGAGACGCAGAAGGAACGGACCTCTTATCTTCGCGAAAAATGGATTATTCCAATATATTTTATAATCTTATTAGAAAATAGCTGGCGTATAGGAATTGCAGAAGTCAAATATAATATTGTATGTGGCAGCTAAGGCGTACGCACGCCATTCTCTCGCTTAATCCATGAAGTAAACACAGTCAAAATGGTTTATTATCTTGCGTTTTTAACATCCGTGTCTTCCGTTGTCGCCAAAATGTTCGTCGCGCCAGTTATCGACTTCGCAATCTTCATCTCCTAAAGCACGCGACACACATACAATTAGTGCGTAGGCTTTTCAACCAATTCAAATCAAACTTGCGAGCATCGGCAATAACAACAAAATTAATAACAACCAAAAATTAGCAGGGAGTGACGTTCAATTGGCGAAAGTGTGAGGAGCAGCAACCACCCCGAGAGGTTGCTGCTGTCTGGTGGCTGGTGACGATTGTCTGTTGTAAGCCAGCCAAAACCCACCTAACATGTCCGAGAAGCATGGCCAACTCAGTGGTGCGCAGTGGACGACGAAATCATCAGCAGCAGTGGGGGGCACAACGGCAACTACGCTGCAAAAGCATCAGCAACAAACCAATCCAAATTCCAATCCCATATACGAGGCAACAACAACAGTTGCACACACAAATCCGTATGGCGCTTGTGGTGTTTCCCTACCGGTGCCGGCTCAGATTTCGGACATTCCCTCGTATATATCGGGACGTTTCCAGGCACCGCCCATTCATATGCAAACGGCGAAATTATCGCCACTGACCATTGCGCCAATTGTGGCGTCTGCCCAGCAACTCGCCCAGTCCCAGGTGTCGCCCACACCCACAAATGTACCTGCTCCCAGCCAAAGCGGCTTTGTGTCGCCAGCTTTTACAAATTTGAACGCCCCTGGCTCGGCAGCCAGTGGAGCCACATCCGTGCTCACTCCGAATCCCTTTGCAGCGGCCTCCGGCAACGCTGGTTTGGCCTTTGTCAATGCCTTTAAGAGCGCCCAGCAATTGGATCTGGGAAAGATAATGCAGGCGATAAATGTTAATGCCTCTACAGCGGCAGCAGCAACGTTGCCAAGGCACCCACATCAGCCACCTACCCATCCGAGTGAAGGCAACTCAATAGCTGTAGCCGTTGCTCCAACCAGTGGCGTCATCAACTCCACAATTGCAGAGAACGTGATGAATGCGCTGACCAGCGACGATGAGCGAATGCGACGCGTCCAGCAGGTCATCGAGTCCAGTTTGGAGTGAGTATTTATTATACATAAAGCTTCCTTCATACTAATTATTTAATATTTAGTGACACTGCCAAGCTGCAAATTACGCAAATTCTGGAAAATGTGGCAGGTTTGAAGCCTATTGAGAAACTGTTTCTTTACTTACGATTGCCTGGCGAGAGTTCGGACACTGATCCATTGAGACAGCCTCAGAATCCGCTGGGTACACGCTCAGAGATTAATCACACCATAAATTGGGTGCGTTCGCACCTCGAGCATGATGCTCAGGTCTCCATACCAAAACAGGACGTTTACAATGATTACATGTAAGTTTGTTCAAAGGGATTCTTCAAAAGTGGCATGTCTCTTTTTATTGCTGAATGTGTTTTACTATATAACATATTTACGACCTTATTTGAAATAAATTTTCAAGATTTACACTAGTACATTTTTTTTTGTTATTTCTTTGTTATAGCTTACGTAAGGTGTAATATATATTTAATGAAGGTATTTTACACTTTGCAGTATATATTGTGAACGTCTGAACATCAAGCCGCTGTCAACAGCTGATTTTGGCAAGGTCATGAAGCAGGTGTTCCCCGGCGTCCGTCCGCGACGTTTAGGTACGCGCGGCAATTCGCGTTACTGTTATGCGGCTATGCGAAAGACCACAAAATTGACGCCGCCACAGTTGCCGCAACTGTGCAAGGATGAGCCAATCGATGACAGTGTGACCACTGAAACAGACCGAGAACATATAAGGAACACACCCAATGCCCTGGGAAGTGTACAAGGCGCAGATGACGACGCCAGCTGGGGTGTGGTGCGCAGTTGGGCGGAAAAGCTACTCAACACCAAACTGGACAGCGTCACTGAGTTAGCCACACGCATTAGAAGCAACAATGCAATTATTAATCCAGTAATGGCGACCAAAAAATATACTCCCAGGGAGCCCAAAGAGAAGCGCTTGCTTGCGGTAAGTTTTCTCTCATACAGAAAATTGGCTAACAATTTTGCGAAACACCTCTGATCTGCATATCAGCGATAAAGTATATAACAACCGGAAGGTTTTTGTATTTTTTTTACATATGAAATCGGAGACTTAATCATTCATGTTTTATATCAAATAGGACATGGGACCGCTAAAGAAGCGCCGCAAAAAGAAACGCAAGGGTTCCACATCCTCCGAATCGAGCTGCAATCAGCCAAATGCCGCCACCGATGCTGGCAGTAGTCAGGAGGCGGTTAGCGATGACCACAAAACGGAACAGTTACTACAGATCAAACAGGAGATTATAGACTCGCCCAGTAGCTATTCGACAGCCCAACAGCAGCAGCAAGTGTTGCCTATGAATCTGGCAACAGAGCCGCGCAGCACTGCTGTCCGCAATCTAACGCCGAAGCTAATAGAGTTGCAAACGGAAGCTGCGGCACAGCAGCCAATGTCACCCACTGGGCTGGTGATCAAGGACGAGGCGGAAGACTACAACACCACCAACATATTCTGCAAAAAAGTTCTCAAGGCACAACAGACCAAAGGCAATTGGGTAAACTCGCCCAGTAGCGGTGGCGGTAGTGGTGGCGCTAGCGGCAGTGCTCTGCTAATACCACCAGTGATAACCACAACGGCGGCAACACCTCCACCACCTGCTCAGCCACCACCAGACAGCTCGCCCGTAAATGTCACTGCGCTGTCAATGGGCCCACCCGCCCAATTGAATAATGCCAGCTCAGTAAGTCCGTCAGGCAGTCTGGAGACGAACAACAGCAACCCCAAGGTCTCGACGCGCAACATGATTTTGATGCGGACAAGACGCCTGATGGCAGAGAATGCGGCGGCATTTGCCGCTGCCGAGGACTCTGGACTGCCTGAGAATCTGGGATTGCCGCGGGAGCGCGTCATTAGCATATGCAATATGGATAAGCATGAGCTGGATGATTACTTTCTGCCCGGTGACGATGAGGAGGAGAATTCCGAGGGGCAGGATACCGAGTTGCTTCAATATTTTCAGATGGGAGACGCTGAGGAAAAACAACTGAATTCCTTAGATGCTCATGCAGAACAACACAGAAATCCACAGGCTGCGTCAGCTAATTCACTAGCCAATGCAATGGCAATGGCAAATGTTAGATCAGCAACGACAACAGCAACAACAACAGCAGCGATGCAACAGCAACATCAGCAGCAGCAGCAGCAACAACAACAGCAACAGTTGCAGCTGCAACAAATGCGTCGCTCAATACCGTTGCCAACAGCAGCTGCAGCAACAGCAGTAGCAGCAGCGACAGCAGCAACAAATGTTGTGGGTTCTGCCTCAGCGTCTCTGGCTTTAATGTCACGAAAGCATCAACAACAACAACAACAACAACAACAGCAACAACATCAGCTACAACAACAACAGCAGCAGCAGCTGCGACACAGTAACAATAACAGCAACAACAACAACAACAACAGCAACAAACGCAAGATTAGTTTAAGCAATGCGTCCAGCAATGGCAACAACAAGAACTGGATTTTTCTACCAATTTCCCCAAACAACGCAGCAGCAGCAGCAACAACAGTAGCAGAAACTGCAACACCAATTGCAGCTGCAATCACATCAACAACAACAACAACAACTGGAAAGCTGCCCACTCAGAATTGCTTTGCCAGTCCTGGACTCACACGAATGCGCCAACGTGCCAGTATGTTAACCAAACAGCAATCGCTGGACTTTGACAACAACAACGGCAATGGGGACCCAATGATTGGGGCGCATAGGCGCAGGCGCAGCTATGTGTATAGTTATCCCAGCAGCAGCTCCGCCTCGGCTCCGCCCAGTCCCTCGCTGTTGCAACAGTGTATGGGCGTCAATTGGTCGTTTAGCGGCAGCACTGCTAACCACAACCAGTTCAGCGAGAGCACCACAAACAACAGCAGCAACCACAATGTAGAGCTGCTAATCAATCAAAACTCTATGGATTTGGAAACTAGTCTGGCTCTAAGCGGTGCCAGCATGGAACTTAATGAAACACAACGTTCACAATCTGTGCCGCTGTCGCAACTGCAACGCGGGAGCAGCAACCACTCACCCTCAACGGGTTACAATCGTCAGCTAAATCAGGCGGTTGTCAACGCTTGCATTATCCACGATGCATTCTTCTCCGAGAACAGCAACAGTCAGCAGTCTGTGGGCGCTCTGAAGCTGGACGCCAACGATGTTGATGTTCCGGCTAGTTTGATCTATGACGATGTGGACGTCAGTGCGCTCATCTCGCCCAATTTTGCTAACAAGTTTAGTGGCATACAAACAACGACCACGTGCAGTTCATCGGCAGGCTCCTCGAGCGGTTACAGCAGCGCTGGTAGTGCTGGCGGTATAGTATCGCGCTCCGTGCCCTCCACACCGCTACCACATCAGCAGTCGCAGCTTCAGGGCTGCAACAGTAGTCAAAACACCGCAAATGGCAACTGCAACGACGCCAACGGGCTCTTCAACATCTCAACAGCCTTCAACTGGGGCGGCACCAATATGTCCTACAATGGGCAGCCGTATGGTTCGCGCACCACACTCGATATATCCAAATCGATGCCATCGACACCCATAGCGACTCCGAGCTTTAGCTATAGTCCCATCGACTTGCATCGTGACTTTCTAATCAATGGCAATACGATTGATAGCCTGCCCTCGCCGGCTGTGGTGCCATTCGGCGTTGGCAGTGCCACAAGCGCCGTCTTGGCCCTCAGCAGCGATGCGCTGATTGATGATGTAGCACCAAATAGCAGCGATGTGGATGCCATTATTGGTGCCGCCAATATACTCGATAGCTTGTAGAATTTGCACGAAGAGAAAGCTCAAACGCAGACAGAGAATGAAAATGAGACGCAGCCAGAAGAGCTGGTTATCGACTGCCTGCTTAAGCATGTGGATAAGTTGTAAATGTCTCTCTATATCTGTCTGATTCTCACTCCTCTTCCCCTTTTTTGTCTATTTATCTTTTGTTTTTCTAAATTTGTTGTTGTATTTACTTAAGTAATTATTGTAAAATTATCGGTGTTTCCTCCTAAGAGCTTTCTCTTCGCAATTCTTAAGCAAAGCACAGCACCCACGCCTATATAACATTTATATATATATATATATTTATTCTTAAGCTAAAATCCAATTGGTTTCAACAATGTCCATAAAAGCAATTTATGAATATTTCAATTAATATTGAAACCATCCTCAACCAATTATCCCTCAGGCCCTTGTTATATGTGCGTGCATATAAATGTATATGTAATTATAGATATATATATATATATATATATATATTTGTATGTCTGTACTGTGTATGCTGCGTATTGTTATAAAGTGAGAAGTGGAACTGGAAAATGTATGCCATTTTCTATAGTTGAATAGTTTTTACTGTTGACCCTCGATTTGAAAACAAAACTTAAAACAAGAGAGAACCTTACAAATGAAACGAACTTAAAGTCTGAATGAATTCAACGTGCAGCGGTTTTAAAAACATATATACACATAGAAAATAAAATAATGTAACATTTTAAATGCTCCCGTCAGGGATCGAGATTGTTTTTACGATACCAATAAGAATCCAAAACTATACATGCAGGATAGTTCTAAGCGAATAAGTGGTTAGGGCCTGAAAAAACAAACAACAAGCTTTTAACTTTAAGAATTATCAAAATGAAGTGTGTAAATGTATGTGTCTGTCGTATCATAGCGTAACGTAATTATTTACAATTTGTTATCAAATCAATTTTGAAACTCAATCAGACTTTCGAAAAATGGTTGATATCTTAAACACGCATATGAAAATTGATTGACGTTCTTTCGATTTTATTAACAATCTATGTATTTGCTACTCTGTAATTTGAAGCTTCTATTCAATTTAATTGTTATACTATTTTCTACCCTATTACTAAATCATGTTCAATGGTTTGCAATTAGAATTAAGTGTTTGTTTGTTATTGAAAGTGTTTTGTTTAACGATAACGCATCATAGAAGTATATCACCTCTCTTATTGTCCATAGTACTTTAGGTTTAGTTCCCATTGTGTACCGCTGTAATTCACGTTTGATTATCCGTACATTTAGTGTTATTCGTATGCTTATTGTTGAACCCTCTATCCTGTTTAACCTGTTTTATTTTTTAGATTTCTACGATTAAAGTTTAAAAGTTTAGCTTTAACATTTCACTTATACGATACAAACGATTTTCCCTGCTATAACTTAGCGTTAATTTGTTTGTAAAACAAAGTAAAAAAAAAAATGATTATTACCAACATCTACAGCATCTTTTGCGTACTTCACAATAAAATTGAAAAAAAAAAAATATAAGTGAACAACAAGTTTAAGAAAGAAAGAATTATAACTGTGCCTCAGGCTTATTGTAAAACAATTATATACATAATTAAAACAACCATATACCATAGCGTATACACACAAAACCATACAAATGCATTAAAACGAAGATATAGCAACTTATACATAAATATATATACATATATATATATATATACTTATACAAAAAATATACACTCATTTACAAAACAATTGAACAAGGGAAACAATTGATTTTGGCTGAGACATTTGTCTCAGCTAAAATTAAAGATAGTCAGCAATTACACAATTAAATACGTATCTATACAATTATTCAAACAATCCCAACCATAGGCAATCAACATTGCAGACAAATTCTAAACAATCCTAAACAAATCATCACTCCGCGCTTGTATCTGTATATATTTAAGCTAAGCTGACTAAGCCAAGAACCTGGATATGCACTCCCCACATCAAGCTGATACCGCCTTAAATAAATAGAAATAGCCCTTTAGGAATACGAGTACACACACATAATAATTTACTTTGATAACCGAATGGAAAATAGTCTACATGCATACAATACAATAGTTACATAAACATAAACGAACCAAATTTTACTTTTTATAAGATATTTGAATGAAATAAACAAATCAATTAAAGTCAATAAAAATCTATGGAACAAAATATAAATTGTGGTTTTAATTAAAAATACACTGGGACTTTGGGTGGGAGTGTTTTAATCAACATTCCCATTGATTGATAAGTGTGACATTTGCTATATTGATGTAATAAATCAGTTAATAATATTTACTTATTAACTCTCTTTTAATGATTTTAATTTGTGGAAAATTCATTTTATATATTAGTAATATTTATTTTAGAAAAAGGCAAGTAGTTAATATTTCGTGTTTTTTTTTTATTAACCTTTTAAGTTTAAAATAATAATATTAATATGCAATAAATATATTTTAAATATACATAATAATACCGTTAATTGTAATATGCGTGTGCTTTTTGTTTAATTAATTTGTCATATTGTTGTTTTCGTTATTAATTAGTTGCGTTTACTTAATCTTTAGTTAAATACTTATATGTTCATTTATTTATGTAAATTTAACTATTTTGTTTTATATGCATTATACATTACATTTTAATAGCGCCAAATAATATTCCATTTGCTACAACTGATTCTTGCTGTCAGGGCCATTGTTATTGTTATAAAATTTATTGGTTTTTGTTTTTTTTTTTTGCTTGGCCCTGCTTCTTTGTATATGATGGTAAATATAAATATATAATACATATGTATACGTATAAAAATCGTTTATGCGCCATTATGTTCTTGTTCATTTTTAAACGTTAATATTACACTACGCTAATAGCACATTTGAAAATCCAATTAAATTGCTATGGGCCTTATTGTGTTATTTATTATTTATATTAATTGTATATTTTTCTTCTTTACTGTTGCTGTAACATATAAAACACTATTTGTTAAATATGGTTTACGTATATATTTAATATATGTATGTTTACTAAATATTTATTATTTATTGTTAAATGCTTGTAAATCATGTTTATTTGTTTCTTTACTGTTTAATTGGTTTCCTGATACTTGACTTGTTTTTGCTGTTATTATCGCACCGATTCCGTTAATACTTTTACTTTCAAAGTCTCCCGTCTCATATATATGTACATATATATATATATATATATATACTAGGTGCCTTTTGGTTTACAAATAATAAAAAAAAGTGCTTAACGGAATGGCCAAACATACACATATAATGTATGTATATGTATATAGATTTGTATATGCCGCTACTGCTATGTATATAATATATATAAAATTGTTGTTATTTCGCTGAGGTGGAAAATTCATTAATTAATAAGGTTACTTGTTGTTCGGCTGCCATTTTGCTGCTTTAGCTGCATTTTACTGCTTCTTTGTTTGCTAATTTTGCGCTACATACGTTTTTTTTTGTGTGTTTTATGTATTAGATTATGATTAAAGTATCAATTTGGTAATGCTGAGCAACGTCGCGACGGTATTTTTTTAATAAATTACACCGAAACGATTTATTTGTGTCTGTATGTATGTGTGTCCTATATGCTCGTATATATTTATGCTAAGCACAATAAAATTAGTAAAAATTGAAAATTATTTTCAAAGTGCATTTATTAATATGTCCGTATGCTCAAATATTTTATTATTGCAATTTGAATATTTTTTTTTTGTTTTTCATAATTATTATTATTATTTGCATATATTAATTTATTTGTTTGTAATAAGAGTTTTGGAAGCGACGTTGACAATTTTACATACATCATGCGAACAGGAACGGATCGATTTTTAGAAGCTTGTTGTGTTGGTCCCAATACAAGAAACTGTAATTAAAATCAATCTGAAAATTTGGAACTCAAGTTGATGGATGCACAAGAAACAATTCGAAATAAAAAAAATGATACATAAATAGTTTTTAATTAGTTTAAAATTTATTTAAAAATCATAATAAAACACACATTCCCAAATAAATGGACAAAACACACAACTTAAAACCAATACAAATCAATTAAACAATAAATTTTACATTTAATAATCGTACACATAATAATAATAATAATAGTAAACTTGATAATAATGAAATCAGTAACATTGTTCATCAGTAAATGGGGGCATTTGTTGTTGTTGTTGTTGTTGTTTGTCGGATGGTGCCTTAAGAGTCTAACACAAATATGTTCAATAAAAATATGCTACACTAATTTGCAAAAATAAACTTTAAAAAAAAAAAACAATGCAATGCTATACAATAAGTTAACTACAAATAAACTCAATTCATTTAGTTACATTTTAAAGTACAATTCAACTCGATTCGAATTGAATCATTATAAAATTAAATTTAAATTAAAAATAAAGCAAAACTTTGCATAAGTTTCTTTCGTTGCGAATTGATTTTCATTCAGAATTTTGCATTTATCATTTTTGTTTCGAACTAGGTTTCAATCTGTTCAGCAATTTAACTAAATTAATTTAATATTAATTACTCGTTGTGGTGGCGCCACCGCTGACCCCATTCAATGTCGGCTCGCCCGCGTTGCTCCTGCTGTCCAGCGACCAGTCCCAGTCCTTGCCCTTCGGCCGGAACTTGGACGACTTGTGATGATGATTATAGCCGGCACTCGCATTTACATTGTTCGCATTGATGCTGTGATGCGGCGAGGATTTCTCCTTTGGCGATTTGCCCGATTTGCCCAGGACAAGGGGCGGCGCTGCTGCCACACTGCCGGACGTATCAAGCATTGTTGGCGGACCATTACCAGCGGCATCGGCTGCCGTCGGAGGGGCACTGGAGTTGGAGTACGAAAGCAGCTCATCGCAGTCGTACTCCCAGTTGCGCTCACAGAACTTCTTCTTGTAGTGCTTCTCGGAGCCGCTCTTCGACTTGCGCTGATACTTGAGCGGTATGCGCAGCTCATTGCCCAGCGATGACGGTGCATGGGCCAGCGGTGGTGTGGCAACGCTGACAGCGCTCGGACTGGGCGTCCGTGGCAGGCCCACATCGGATAGCGGCGGCGAATCGATGGCGCCCGAATCCACCGGCGAAACCGTCTTCAGCGAGCTGCTCGCGTGCAGTGATGAGGATGTGCTTGATTTCATGCTGCTGTCACTCAAATGATCTGTCAAATGTTGTTGATGATGCTGCTCTTGCACCGGTTGCTGCTGCTGTTGTTGCTGTTGCACCGGCTGCTGCTGCTGTTGCTGTATTGGCTGCTGCTGCTGAAGATGACCATGTTGCTGGTAGGGATGATGACTCAGATTATGCACCTGGCTGGCATAGAGGCTGTTGTTGCTGTTGCCGCTGCCGCTGCTGTTGTTGATGGGCAACTCCAGCTGCGATGAGCTTGACGAGGTGGACAAAAATGTACGCGCCGCATCCGAGTTGCTGCTGCTGTGCGTGATGCCCGAATCCGGTGAGGTGTTGCAACTAATCGACGCGGGCACCGTGTCGCCATCAATGGAGCGACGCGTCTTGTCCAGCTCAGTGCTGGCAAAGGCCACCAGCCGATCAAACCCAGAGCTGACACGATGCTGCCAGTGCGATTCCTCATCGGCAGCAATCACATCATCTGTTGTGGAAAAAAACAATAAACAGTTGATTAGCAATCAAATATGATATATAAACAGTTAATTGAGAACAGCAACAACATTTCTTGCTGTTGGTGTGTTTGTTTATTTGTTTGTTTGTGTGTGTGAGTGGGTGTGTATGTGTGTTTGGCTGGGAGTAGGTGCTGAGCAAGGTGAGCCCGATAACAGTAGCAATAACGATTACGATAACAATTCGTATGGCCAAACCCTAAATATTTGAAAGGGTTTTTTTTTTCTCTCGCAATTTCGATTGCTTCAAGGTGTGTGTACTTGTGTGTGTGTGTGTGTGTTTGTGTGTATGAGTAAATATAGCTGTAATTTGCGGCGTATGAAAATTAAATTAGAAAGTGTTACAAAAATAAATATGCTTAAAAATGATAAATTAAAAATCAAAATAAAATGAAATAAAAAAAAGAGGAGAAAGTAAACCAATTAGGCGCAACAGAACTTACCTCATGCTCATTTTTAAATGTTTCATATATATGTGTATATATAATATACTAAAGTTTTTTTCTTTCTTTTTTTAATTTTGTTTTTAAATTCGGTTAGGTTAAATTATTGAACGCAAAATAAATTATGTTTTGTCTTTATATATGTATTTTTTTTTTTTTTATATATTAGATGTGGTATTTTGTACTCTGCTTCTCAACAACAATTAGGTTTTTTAGCATTATTTTTGTTTCGGGATTTTCGTGTTCATATTTTCTTTATCGGTTTTTGTCAATTTCTTTTTTTGTGGGTTTGGTTTTGAGATATATATATATATATATTGAGGTAATCAATGGTTGTTATTATCATTGTTATTATTATTATTATTATTATTATTATTATTATTATTGGTGCTACTACTATCGGCCACAACAAATCCATTGTTATGAGTATTACAATTGGTAGCGGTTTGTTTCGTGGCACCAGACAAAGTCGAAGTCGGTGTGCGAAGTCGACGTCTGGGATCGTAATTAGTTACAGTACGATGCGTTGCCAAATCGGTAACTGTATGGGAGTAGAGCATAATAGAAGGGATATAGAGTCGAGTTTTGGATAAGTAACGCGGCGATGTTATTATTTTTTTTTTTAATGTTGTCCATTGTTCGATATTTTTTTTGTTTTAGTAAATATTTGAAAATTAATTATGCAAAAATAACATTCCAGAGGAGATTGTTAATATTCAAGTAAAAAAAAAATATATGTTGATTTATGTTTTTATTTTTTACAGAGAGCGTTTGAGAGTATGTGTGTGTGTGTGTGTGTGTAAATGTGTGTTTGATGTATGTAGTTTTAATTTTTATGAAGTTAATGAATTATTTGTTGTGACTCGATAGGTTGTATGAAAATAAGCTGGCAAAATGTTGCATGTTGCGGCAGTTTTTCATTTTTCATTTTTTATTATAATTATTTTATATAGGTTTTGCATTATTTCTTTTACAGAATACAAAGTATTTACACTTTGCCATAATAATGTCTATCAATTTTATATATTGTAGAAACAGATCTATTTAGCACCAGTTAATTAACAAAAATAAAGTTAACAAACATTACGATGCACGGAACGTAAACAATTGCATCATCTCCGGTTTATGAATCACATCTTGGTCACTTTTTTGTCACGATTAACTACTTTATAAGAAATTATTAATCTTTTTTTCTTTTAGTTTATAAGAGGAGAATCAGTTTTTTATATTAACAGATAAAAATACAATTTTAACAATTTATCTTCGAGAAGAATATTAATAGTTTCATAAGAATATGTAATTATATTAATTAATTCATTTAATTTGTGTGTAATTTCATATGAATATTTATTATCGCGCACCGAATTTAACTGGTTATTTTTTGTTGCTTTAAACCTTAATTTTAATGTGGACAAAATGTTCCAATAGCGAAAGACGAAAGAAACAATAAAATTGATACATACAAAATAAATAATAACGAAATACAAACAATAAATAAAAATGTTAAATATTTTAAGAAAATAAAAAATAAAACATGCTAAACTACGAACAACGCACAACATAAGTTAAACCAAAACCATTCAACAAAACTGAATTCTGGCAAAATAAAATTGTTTTTTTTTGTTTTGCATATTTTAATTGTAAATTGCGACAGTAAAAAATGTAAAGTGTATAATTATATAAAATGTGTAAAGTGTGTGTAAAATGTGTGTAAAGTGTGCGTAGAATGTGTAGAATATGTGCATGCATTATTAGCTGGAGGTGCTTGAGCTCGAACTGGAGCTGGAGAAGCTGGAGGATGAGGCACTGTCAGTGTCAGAATCGGCATCCGACGAAGCGGAGACGACGTTTCGACGCCTGCTTGATTTTGTGGTGAGATCTTGAGCCACCGTTTGGGTGGCGAGTCGTGTTTGATAGCTGTGCAATCGATGATGTGTTGCATGTGCCGCTGGTGCTTGTGGCGAGTGTGATGTGTGTGGTTTGTGTGGTGCATGGAATGCATGTGTGTGTGATGCTGTTGCTATAACTGGGCATACAAATGGCTTACCATCATCGGCGCCATTGGAGCGCTGGCCGCCCACAATGGTGGGCGTTATGCTGTGGCTACCTTGATGCGAGCCACGCAACTGTTGCTGCTGCTGCTGCTGGGCATGCTGATGTGGTTTCTGCTGGTGGTGGTGATGCGGCTGCTGATGACTCGTCGACAGCTGCAGCGGTCGCTCATCGCCCATCAGTGAATTAATCTCGGGACTCATTAGCAGCGGCGGCTCCACGAGCACCTTGCTGCGTCTGCCACAGGATGAGGATGATGACGACGGTGTCGGCGACGGTGTGTTGGCCTCATGTGCGGGTGGCGGCAGCGCTTGCACCCCATTGCTATTCACATACAGATGCTGATGCGCATGGGCAACCGGTTGCTGATCGAAATGCGGCAACTTGGCGGGACGCGACGGCTGCTGATGCGGCGCCAGTGGCGAACTACGTTTTATGCCCACTGCAAAGAAGATTTCCGAATGAGTAAATTGAATAAAAAAAACATTATTATATATTTATTGCTTACGCTCCACTTTGTGTGGCGTGCCATTAAGATTGCCAGCGGCTGTGTGGTGATGCGACTGCTGCGTCGGAGGCGGCGGCTGCTGTTGCTGCTGCTGCGGATGATGATGATAGCTATGAGCGGGCGGCGCCTGATGCGCGAAATGCGGCGTCAACTCCAAAGATGAAGAAGCGGCTGCAGCACGTCGTTGTCGTTCCTCGTTCTCCTCCTTGTATTTGCGTGCTCGCACATGATCCTGCAGCGAGGCAGCTAATCCTGCAACAAATGAACAAAAACTGTTAGCAATGAACAATTATAAATTGTCAGCTAGTGGCGCCATCTAGTGAACAGTGGCAGCATATGTCAAACATCGAGAAGAATAAGTAGTACTTTCTTAATCCGCAAGATGGCGCCACAACATTAAAGCTAATTTCCGCAAATAATTTCAGTATTTTTAATTTTTCAGTTTGATGTCATCTTTTCGAGTCTTCTTTCTATATTTTTAGATTGGTTTGTAAATGTTTTGTTTATTATTTATACAAATGTTTTATATTTATTTATTTATTAATTTTATTTATTTTTTTTTTCAAACATAAAACACATAAATCAGTAAAGAT